>JAPMOQ010043775.1:214937-318646 GCA_026543055.1 Argiope trifasciata | reverse complement strand
TTTTTTTGCTGGGAACCCCTTTCTCCAAACTTCTACATCCCATCTGCGGGAGGACGCTTTGTACTGACGGATTTAACTTCTACCAGACCCGCTTACACGATGATTTTTCTGTGGAATCTGGTCTGAAACAATTCGGTTGCAAAACCGAGATTTAACCGCCAGGCCACCGACGTCCCTACTTATAAGTAGGGAGAACATTGAGAACTAAGTTGGACATAGAAGCAACTAAAAGGAAATATTTTACTGTGCTCCACAAATTTTTCACGTGACTTTCATAAACGATGAGTATCTGTGATAGATGGTTAATAGCATTGCAGCGCACATCCTGGCAAAAAGGCCGTCGTGTTGAACCTGACGCCAGCAGAAATCTATACACTTTGAAATATTATGGATGAAATTTTAATTTAAGGTTTTAATGAAAGAAATTGCCCCATTTGTGCACACCCTCCGAAGTGTATACCAACCAAATTTTTGCGGCAAGGCATTTTCAAGCTGTCTAGCCGGAAGAAAACCAACACTCGCACATATTCAACTTTATTTGAGAATCCTTACTTATAAATATTAACCATTCCCATTCTTAGAAAAAAAAATTATATTATGAATATAATATTTCTAATTAAAATAATAAAATTATATGGCCCGCAAATTTTAGTAGAAGAATTTGATTTGTATATTTCTTATAGCACGATTTCATGTTTACATCCCATTTTTGAAATTATATTCAACTGTTGATTGTTTAATATAACAGTTCACTCATTCTGTTTATTAATTTCCATATTGCCTGGCTGGGGCACCTCGTAATTGAGGATTGGAAGATTCTGGCATAGTGGTTGATTCTTGCCATTTTAGTTACACAGAAAGGTGAGATCAGACTCCTCCCATCAATGACGGATCGTACTTTCTTAGAAGGGTTGTATTGTGACCGGTGATGGCGCTTGGGACACGACCACAGTTCCTGCCAGTATTGCTGTTGCGGAAGTACGGTCAATCAGGTTTATCCGCGTGTATCGGAGACTATAAAATTTTGCAAATTGAATGTGAATTTTAGTAATGAGTTTTGCAACTACACTGATTTTTATTTTATATCACCTTTCGAATTTTTCGCTGTAATATTAGCTCATTGTTTTTTTGTTTGTTTGTTTTTTTTTTAATGCAGAATCCATACTCGGTAGTACAAATAAAAAATCAGCAAAAGACGGACACAGCAAAAAGATGCCGTTGCCAGCAAGAAAAATGAAATCCAAAGCTGACACAAAAATAAAGTTCAACGAAGATGTCGGAAAAAAAAATACTTCTCATCAAAACGAGCTGATGGAAAAAGATGAAAATTCTAGAAAAGTTTTGAACAAATGTAACCTTATTATTGTCAACAAACGTTCATCTGAAATGAGCGATTTACCTCACAGTGGAACAAAAAGACGCCGGCGTGTCAGAACCCAAGAGTCGTCGTTAAATAAAGAAACGAGTGATTTTGATGACCAATCAGTGAATTTGGCGGCCAATAGAGATAACTTGCCGACAACTAAACCCAACACACTTTATTCCGATTCGCAGAACGAATCGTACCTACCATCGTTTTCCCTCAATAAAATCTTCGTCGAATTCCGCATCTGAAGAATCATACGGATCCATCAGACAACGAAGCAAAAGGTAACGATTCTTTCCTAATAACGTCCGAAGTCGATGTGTTTCTAGGACAGAACAGTGTAGGTCACTCGTCTTTAAGTGATTCAAACAATTCGATGATGAATCACGAAACTTCAGATACTTTTCCAGAAGATGATTCCGCTGCGTCATCATCATGTGATGCATCTTCTATCAATAGAGTTGAGCCTCCTATTAATCGTGAAAAACTTAAGAAACATTGGGAAATTGCTATTAATATTCCAAAATATTTACCTCATTCCGGAATTCAAAAATAGAATTTTTTTACCATTCAATTTTTTTTTCTTTTCTTGTATTCATTAGTCTATTTTTATTTTCTGGCGGGGGGGGGATGTAATATTCGTGGAATTGCTAATGTAAAACCCCTTACGTTACGCCGAAAGTTTGCTCAATCCAACAAGTCAGAACCTCTGGAGATCTTGGAAGTTCCCGTCAAACAGAAATATTGGCAATCGGGAATACACTAATTGCCGAACCTCAATCAAACGATGGAATCCCCACCAGTTTAATCTATTATAGATCTTCCACCCCCTGTTTTGCTAGAAGGGTCGGAAGCTTCGCTGCCTAGAAATAGTACTGCACCTGGTCCGAAGACGGTCTCTTCCAAAGATCAAGTTGTGCCTCGCCTGGATCTGGCAAAACTAATATTTATCTTTTGCAGACAACTACCACAGATACTATCGTTCCTAAGCCGTTTTCACCCCTAAAAAGTCTGACTCGACGCAGCCTTTAGACTTTCGCTCCATTTCCTCGAAGTGCATTTTTATGGCACAATGGCCTTTCCCCACACTTTTTTTTCTGGGAACCCCTTTCTTCAAACTTCTACATCCCATCAGCGGGAGGACGCTTTGTCGACGGATTTAACTTGTACCAGACCCGCTAACACGACAATTCTTCTGTGAAATCTGGTCTGAAACAATTCGGTTGCAAAAACCGAGATTTAACCACCAAGCCACCGACGTCCTTACTTATAAGTAGGGAGAAAATTGAGAACTAAGCTGGGCATAGAAGCAACTAAAAGGAAATATTTTATTGTGCTCCACAAATTTTTCACGTCACTTTCATAAACGATGAGTATCTGTGATAGATGGTTAATAGCATTGCAGCGCACATCCTGGCAAAAAGGCCGTCGTGTTGAACCTGAAGCCAGCAGAATAAATCTATACACTTTGAAATATTATGGGTGAAATTTCGCTGAAATTTTAATTTAAGGTTTTAATGAAAGAAATTACCCCATTTGTGTACACCCTCCAAAGTATATACTAACCAATTTTTGCGGCAAGGCATTTCCAAGATATCTAGCCTGAAGAAAACCAACACTCGCACATATTCAACTTTATTTGAGAATCCTTACTTATAATTATTAACCGTTTCCATTTTTTGAAAAAAAAAATTATATTATGAAAATAAATTTCTCTTATTAAAATAAAACTTTATGGCTCGAAAATTTTAGTTGAAGAATTTAATTTGTATATTTCTCAAAGCCCGATTTCATGTTTACATCCGATAAAAGATTTTTGAAATTATATTCTACAGTTGATTTTTTAACATAACAGTTCACTCATTCTGTTCGTGAATTTCCATATTGCCCTGGGGGACCTCGTCATTGAGGATTAGAAGATTCTGGCATAGTGGTTGATTCTTGACATTTAAGTAGTTACACAGAAAGGCGAGATCAGACTCCTCCCATCAATGACGGACCGTACTTTCTTAGAAGGGTTGTACTGTGGCCGGTGATGGCCCTTGTTACACGACCACAGTTCCTGCCAATATTGCTGTTGCGGGAGTACGGCCAATCAGATTTATCCGCGAGTCTGAGACTATAAATTTTTGCAAATTGAATGTGAATTTAAGTACTGAGTTTTGCCACTATACTGATTTTTATTTTATATCACCTTTCGAAATTTTCGCTGTGATAATAGCTCATTGTTTTTTTTTTCTTTATGCAGAATCCATACTCGGTAGTACAAATAAAAAATCAGCAAAAGACGGAAACAGCAAAAAGATGCCTGTTGCCAGCAAGAAAAATGAAATCCAAAGCTACCACAAAAATAAAGTTCAACGAAGATGCCGGAAAAAAAAAAATACTTCTCATCAAAACGAGCTGATGGAAAAAGATGACAATTCTAGAAAAGTTTTGAACAAATGTAACCATATTATTGTCAACAAACGTTCATCTGAAATGAGCGATTTGAACCACAGTGGAACAAAAAGACGCCGGCGTGTCAGAACCCAAGAGGCGTCGTTAAATAAAGAAACGAGTGATTTTGATGACCAATCAGTGAATTTGGCGGCCAATAGAGAGAACTTGCCGACAACTAAACCCAACACACTTTATTCCGATTCGCAGAACGAATCGTACCTACCATCGTTTTCCCTCAATAAAATCTTCGTCGAATTCCGTATCTGAAGAATCATATACGGATCCATCAGACAACGAAGCAAAAGGTAACAATTCTTTCCCAATAACGTCCGAAGTCGATGTGTTTCTAGGACAAAACAGTGTAGGTCACTCGTCTTTGAGTGATTCAAACAATTCGATGATGAATCACGAAACTGCTGATAATTCTCCAGAAGATGATTCCGCTGCGTCATGATCATGTGATGCATCTTCTATCAATAGAGTTGAGCCTCCTATTAATCGTGAAAAACTTAAACATTGGGAAATTGCTATTTCTATCATTCAATCTAATATTCCAAAACATTTACCTCATTCCAGAATTTAAAAATATAATTTTTTTTTACCACTCAATCTTTTTTCTTTTGCGGGATGGGGGGGGGGGTTAATATCGATAATTGCTAATGTACAAATGTAGCTTGATTTTGAAATATTCATCTCAAAAATAACATGCTTATTTTGATGCTACAGTTAGCATCGGTTATTTTTGGAGATAAAGTAAATAAAAGTAATTCAAAGAGATGCATTTTGTTCTTTACTTCATTATCTGCGTTGCGATACGTCATTTGAAATATTTAAAACTAATTGGGTACCTGCCGATATAATTAATTCAAATAATTCCAAATACAGAACTAAGTCAATTTTTTTATCGATAATTGCTGTAAAAGTAGAATAAAATATAACAATTCCTGCTTCTTGTTATTAATTGTATTTTAGTTTTTAGAAATGAAGAAAATTGGAAAATATACGATAATATTGAAATTGTCAATATAAAATGTAATTTGAAGTTGAATAAAATGTGTATCTAATTTTATCGTAAAAAAAAAACAAAAACACATAAGCTATGCATATTGTTCAATTTTTGTTAAAATGTGTGCCATTTGAAATTGCCTGAATAATTTTATTTCATTCGAAACCTGTTGATGATGTAATTTAAATAATCTCAATTGCAGTCATTTTATCGCCGAAGGTTGTCGAAGTAGAATATTACTTCATAATTCCAATTCCTTCTATCAACTTTTATTATTTTTTTTGTTTCAGTTTATCACATGTTAATTTTTCTATGGGAAAAAATAGCCATATAATCGTGAAGTTTTACATGTTGATGACTTCATATTGAAATGTTCTTGCCAAAAAATACAATGTATATTTTGTCTGTTATTGTTTGCATTTTTTTAATTCAGTTTATCATCTGAAATATTATTACAGAGGTTTCAGTCCTGTGTACACAGCTGTAGTATTAAATAAAAAGAGTATGTCAGTAACTACCAAGAGGCAATTGTATTTTGAATCATTTTCTTAGTAATGCAATTTTGAGCCTTTTATTGAACTCACAAAGAACCTATTATCGAACTTATTTAAAATCAAATATCGTTTAAATCCTGAATACCAGGAACCGCATTTTACAGTCTCATTTTGTTACAGTTACATTTTTGTTACTCCGTTGTCGTCGCCAAATATAAAATATACATGATCGTCGCCAACTACCTGAGAATCGGAGTTTATCTTTGCCAGGGTACACGGCCGGCAGGATATCGGTACACAAGATATCGGAATTCTACAACATCAAAGATATATTCTTCAGCTTCACACTTTGTTGGGGTGTTTGATAGAGTCTCGAAAGCTGACCTGTTGGACCTTTGGAAAACCTTAACGGAAAGAGACATCTCCACGCGTGCCCCGTTAGGCACATTCTTTTACTTCATTTTAATAGATCTAGAGCATAGGTTCCCAACTTGGGCGATAACGCTCCCTTGTGGGCGTTTGAAGCTTTCAGGGGGGCGGTAGAAGACCCAGAGAAAATTTGAGAGCGTTGATATGGCACAAAGGGGCGTTAGAGGACTAACCAAATATAATGTACAATAACTTCAAGGAGCGATTCCAGGATATTTTAAGCATGGACAGATCAGACTGGGTTTTGGACCCCTTTTCCAATATCAAAACAGTAGGATCACCTCAGAAGAACTAATAGAACTGACGACAAATGAGCATTTAATAATTAAATTCAAGAATTTTGGCTGCAGAAGTCTATTTCGCAACTGCATTCAAGATTATGGTCGATTGTTCAACGATTTCCGATAGCGTTCCCCTCTTTATATTTAGCTGAACGTGGATTGAGTGCTGAGGCAACATTGGTAACGAAAAAGAGAAGTCGGCTCCATATTACTGAACGCGGCCACTTACGATTGTTTGAGTGAAATCGAGCCTGATATTAAGAAGTTCCTTAAAATGCATCAAATTCAGCCTTATCATTAGTTAGAAATTTGATGTCTTTAAATTTTAATAAACATACTTTTTAATATATTTAAGTATGTGTTTTGATGGGTCTCTGAAACTGTCAATTTATTTATTTAAAAAGCAATAGTTTATTATGAATCAATTCGTATCAACAAAATCCCTGCCTGTCCTTATGACAGGTAAGCTAAAATTTGTATTCCTCTTTTAAATAAAGAAGGAATTCAGTAGCGTTTAAATTCCAACAATATTCTATCTATTAGAATTTTTAATTATTTTCGCCATGCATTTTGTACGCTCTTATTAATCCGGAGTGGGAGGGGGGCGATATTGAAATATTCATTAGAAAAGGGGGCGCCAGTTCCAAAAAGGTTGCGAACCTCTGGTTTAGAGACAGCCGGAGTGAAGGCCTAGATGTCATGCGGATCTTTTAGCTTAGTCAACAAATGCAGTCTCTCTTCTGCTGACCGTTTTAACATTTATGTGTGTAATTCTTTAATCTTTGTTCATTTTATTCCTAATGCTATCGGGGGTTCTTTGTAAAGGTTGCGGTCTCCCGCTTCAAACTGCCAATGTATTTTGTACTTAGCTTTAATAAAAAATTAATAGTGAATAGGCACGTCAAAATTGGACCGGAGATGAGTGGAAACAAGTTTTCTAAAATGAAGAATCAAATTTCAGTCTCGATTATCCGAATTAGTGGAGTCTGGGTTTAGTGTAGAATGAAGGGAGAACGCCGTGTACCAGAATGCATTGTGCTTACAGTAAAGATGGGCTGAGATAGAATTATGGTATGGGCTTGCACTGGGATTCTTGATCCCAATTCAGGACACGTCGACCCCTACTCCACTATTCTGGGCGACAATGTTCTTATGCTGTGGCATTTGCTCGGTTTCAATGGTTGTACCGTCGTCCGTAAGTCTGATTATAAAACCACACCATCACAAGAGTCAAATTACTTATTGGTAGACAATGCACGTTATAATTCACTGACGTGGCATTTATATATTATGGCCTGTTTGGAGACTTTCTACTTTTAAAATTTTACACGTTGAATTTTGAATCGCACTGCATTTTATCTCATCTCATCTAATATTTATCAGAAATTTACTGTGTAACTATGTCATTTCAGAAAGTTAATTCACCTTCATGGATTCTCAGCATACAAAAAATAGCATGCTTCTTAAGCTTCAAATTACATATATTTATGTGCAGCTTGCAGGGCATCTCATATTCTTAAAAATTCAAAACAAGACTCCAAGCGTTTCAGAATTCCATCGGTTTCGTTTATTCTCTTCACTTCACATCATAATTTACAAACTATTGCCAGATTTCAAAAGGTTTACAATTGATCATCAGTTATTATACAAAATATTAATGAAATATGTTTATCAAAGAGAAAATTCGTTTGCTTTCACTTTTAATAATATTTTAACAGAAATAAAATTTGTAACAGTTATAAAATATCTGAAAAAGAATCGTCTGCTAAGTATCTGTTAACAGATGATATTTACCGAACAAATAGTTTCAAAGTTTTTGGTCTGGCGGCGGGGAGGGAGACAGTCAATCTAAAATACTGCGTTTATATTTTCATTTGATTTCAACTGAACATTCCTGCATTATCGTCAGAAGAACCGAATCATTCTAGAGTTCAATTCGATGATATGCAATTAATTATATCGGCCCCGTAACCCATAATAAAAATAGCTCGTTTCTGCAAGGCTATTTTATTCTTTCAGTCTGGCAAGGGGCTTTTGAAACACACTGCATAAACTAGGAAAGAACTAGTATACTTACAGGAGGAGTATCTTGGAAATCTCTAAGCCTCGAGATACTTATCCAGCTTCTAAGAGGAGGGTTACCGAAAAACGCAACATGATATTCCTGCAAAATATTCGCAAAAATTTAGTACCAGTTGCGACAGTTACTTCAAATAAGAATGAATAAAATAAATTTCATAAGCATGCAAAAAGTTATAAAAACTAGAGATTTTTTTTAAAGGAAAATATTTATCGCAATGATAATAAAAATATTAGCAGCATTGAAGCAACTTTAAATTTCTTTATAATTTAATAATGAGCCTACCAATGAGCTGGCTTTCAAATCTTTCGTTACATACGGTACTATTTTTGTAAAACAAATTGATTATGAATTATTACAAAGTTATTTAAATTCATATCAAACAATAAATCTACCAATAAAACCGAACCAAGGTAATAAACATTATCTTGATAACAATAATAGTTTGTAACGTGAATAAAATATTGTTTTTTTTGAAAGCCTCAAAAATATTTTGAAAAATCTTGGAACAAAATAAAACTGAGAAAAAAAAATAAGTAAAAGTTTTGTTACAGAAAAAATATATTTGAATGATTGTTTAAATTGGTTAGAAGTTGGGGCGAAAAAATTTAGGAAATAAAATATTTTTGTGCCCTGTATTACTTATTGTAATCAGAAATAGAATTAGCAATAATAATGAAACGTTTTGAATAAAACAGAAACACATAAAGCACTCGTCTTCGAGTTAGAGCTAGAATGTCCGGGATTTTCCTACCCATAAACGTCCGCCGGTGTTTCGACATCGCCATATAAAAAAAAGTAATTGTAATAGGTATTACTGTGCAGTAGGGTTTAGTTATAAGATTAATATTATCAGCTCAGCACAAGAATCCAATGATTTCTTTAATGAGCAGATAATCAAATGCTATGTAACGAAACAGACACAGCAATTTTTGAATAATTCATTCATTTCCGCTGTGAATGCAATAACAGAGCATTCAAGGTCAAACAAATGAGCAATAGCATTTGGGAAGTTTATTTCACTAATGATATCTGCTTACAACTGTTTATAATGAGTGCCGAAATGTCACCAGCGGATGTTCTAGGTATATTTAGTTATGAAAGATTTCATAATTATTCTAGAACCACAAAATTTTTCTGTGTAATCACCAAGGAAAATGATTAAGAGTCAAGAAAAATTTTAAATTTCCAGCTAAAATGCAGAAAAGAGAACAAACTAAGGTTCGTTGCACATACAGCGTTTTCTCATCTGTCTGTATTTTGCCTATACCACTCCCAGAAATCAAATGCTCACAAACACGGCGTTTAAATTCCGACTCGGTAGTAAGAGTCAGTATAATTTCATCAACAAATAAATTTACTTTAAATGAGTTATTTAAACTAAGTACTGCTTATGAGTAATTTGAAATGAATAGAGTGCAAATTCTATCAATATTATCGTGTCGAATGAAGAGAAAAGAGGGGGGGGGATTGACTTATTTCTATTAATTCAATTAATAGGGTAAAAAGGATTCGGGAGCGTTTTACACGTTATTTGAAGTAAAAGAAATTGGTTTTGAAATTTTTTAATTGTTTCCGAATGAAGAGTTCCTTTGGAGAATTACATGGGTTGTTGATATATTAGCAGAAAAATACTACATTCAGCCTGTAGAATTGATGACAATAACTTTCGAAATACATTGGAATATTAAATTACATTGTGTAAAATAATTCTTTTACTTAAAATTACAAGGAATGAAAATAATTTTAAGATTTTGAAGGTAACTTTGTTTATTGATGCAATTCCATAAAAACAAATATGAACAGAACTTTAGCTGCGAATTATACATATAAAAATAAAATATTAGTATAAAATATACATTAATTATATAATTAATATTACCATTCAGTTGTGCTAATGGAAAACTGAATGGTTATACCGTTTTATTTTAAAATAAATACCCTTTTTTTTGTCCTTGCAAAGCACAGAATGTCCTAAAGTTTCATACTTTTTGTTGGTGATATAGCATTTGGGCTGCATGAAAATTTGCTAAGTCCATATGCTGGAACATATTTGACAGTCGAAAATAAAATATTGAACCATCGATTTTTCAAGAAAAAAAGATACATAGAATGCGCTTTTGATATTCTCAGCAATAAATGGAAATATTCCATTGTTCTCTTTATGTTCTAGCATAATTTACGCATGATATTATTAAAGCCTGTGTTATTTTCATAGTTATCTTAGAAATAGAGATTAATACACGATTGCGGATACGGTGTCAATTATGGGATTGAAAGATATTCAAGGAAAGAATATTACAAGACACTTCAAAGCAAGTAATTTAAGAAACATTCTACGTAGATATTTTATTTGAAATGCTGACATGGTTTCTGGCATATATCTACAATATGAAAATCTTAACGTCATATTAGAGACAAATAACAGTAAAAAGCCACTTTGCTTATTTGAAACAAGCATAGCAATAAAAAAATCCGTTTTTCTTCGTATTATCATTATTTACTTGTAAAATATTTGATTCATTCAGTTAAAATGAATCAAACTTTTTTGAAAAATGTAATATTTTAGATAAATTTCTAATAATGTTTATATTTTGACAAAAAAAAAAAGTTTTAATAACAGCCGGTTAAGAAATAAAAAATTGATAGTTAAATCTACAAACAATAGTGCAATGTAAATAAAATTCTTTGAAACTAGAGTATTACTACCGTCTTTTCTTAACTCAAAATCATATTTTACTATTCCATCTTTTTCAGTTCCTACTATTATTTTAAACTCTCCCTATTTTTATTTACATATATCTTATTTTATTTACGATTGGAAATTTGAACACGTTATTCATCCACTCAAGTTCAAATACATTTTTTAAAATTTGTAGCGGATAACACTTGATGTTGATAGTTTTTTCAAATATTGATTCATTCATTGTATTTAATTAATTTTTAATATTTTAAATAGAGTTTTAGGTTTGAAATCAACAGTAGCTTAATCGGTAAAATACAGGTATTTCAATATTTTTCACGTGAAGGTGAAGTATGTGTGTTCAATTCTTCGGAAAATCAATAATTTTGATAATATTTAATAAATTTTGAGATAATTTAATAAAAATATCGCAAATAAAAATTCTTTGTTGACCTATGTAGGAATTGGGTTAATTTTTTTATATATAACCTGTTTCCTTTAAGTACAGATGAGAAAGTAATGATTTCCTATAAATAGTTTCTATTTTTTTTCTTCCAATAAAACGAAGTCGTGACAAATTTCATACCAACCTCAGAATTTCTGACTTTAAAAACACATAAACAGGCCTTCCTTGGTTTAAATCAATTAAAATTTTAATACTGATATTTAACTTACTCAACTTCATAATAATTGAAAACTTATTGATGCTGAAATAAAAATTATGTTTCATGCAGGAAGGTCAACTCACTGTGAAAAAGCAATTCTACACACGCTGTGTTTTTGTAATGTCTAATCTTGCACCTGATTATCCGAAAGTGCTAATGACAGCAGGTGTCTGCATAGAGTCCGATAAAAGGCGGATTGACCGAATCTTTACTAGAACTTACACTCTAGGCGGAAAAAATATAGTTCAATACACTGTTATGTCGGCATCGGGGAAATAAACGATCAGAAAAAAACGCTGCGTGTGAACCAGCTTAAGCATGCTCCAGTGTCCAATCGATACCGACGGACGTTTTAATGTTGGGCTGGTTACACACACAGCGTATTTTACCGATGAGCTTAATTAACCGTTACCGCTCGTAGAAATGGAAGGTTAAATATAGTCTGCACTTTCAGTCAGCTATTTTCCATTTCCACCCTCAGAACCGGTCAAACAAGTTTTTCATAATCGACAACTTTTTCTAATCGGCTAGAAAATGCTGAAGATAGTGATGAAAATATTGTCCGCAAGCGAAATTTAACCAATCATGTAAAACTTCGAAGTGACGTCACGACGACGTCATTTTCTACTGACGGAAAGTGCCGACGATATTTTGCCGTGTGATGTAAATTTTATTTTGTTGCCGCCCTAAGAGTTGGCACAATTTCATCAACAAATAAATGTGCTTTAACCGTATTATTTAAGCTATTTACTGCTTAAAGGCAATTTGAAATGAATGAAGTGCAGATTCAATCATTATTATCGTGTCGAATGAAGAGGGAAAGGGGGAAAACATTGACTCATTTCGATTTATTTAATAATGGGATAAAGGATTTTCGAGCGTTTTACACGTCATTTGAAGATTTGAGGTAAAAGAAATTGGTTTTGAAATTTTTCAATTATTTCAGAATGAAAAGTTCCCTTTCAAGAATTACATGGGCTGCTAGTTTGGTTTGGTTTACTTATATTATCGTCCCGTTATAAAGCAACACTAGGGTATTTTGGAACGGACGTCATAATTTCGAACCGCAGTCAGATTGTTTTATGAACGAACATGCCGAGTAATACTCCATGACGTCTACTGCCTAAACTAATTTTTATGGATCAACACTACTATGGATAAATGATCTTCATTTTGCCATTTGACAATTTTCCCTCTGGTCATTATAGGAAGAATATTATATCCAAGTGTAATGGTCTAATTTTCAGTCTCCTCATGCAACAAATTGTTTTCATAATGGCTTCCGTTCTATATTTAAAAAAATTTCACAATAAAAGTTATGTCTGGTAGCAATGGATTAATATGCTCATTTGTTGGCCACCTATAATTTAGATGGCTTGATCCGGGAATAGCAAAGTTAATAGGTTGAAACAGTGTACCAGAAAGCGACTTTTAAAAAAGATTTTAATTGTAATTAAATGTTAAACTCAATACTCAAAAATGCGGCACAAAAACAATTTTAATTCCATTTTCTCAATAATACAAATTTAGATACAAACTGAAAATTTTTTAAAAATTGTACATTTTGATAAAATTAAAATTCGTCTTCATTTTTTTTTATCGAATATTTAATCATACTTTTATTGCATTGTTGAAAATTAAGGAAGAAAGACTCAATATTCTTAAAGCTTATTCATAAAAAAGTTTCAATCATGAGAGAAATAATGTGTAATTGAGAAGATACATTACAAGCAGTTATTCAAGGATGTCTAAGGACTTGATTTCATTAAAAAGGTTTAAGTACACAATGCAGAAACAGGTATTAGGCTTAATAAAGTAAAGGGCTTCGTTGTCTATTACAATTTGATACTTGAAAATAATCTGGACGAAAAACGTGCTTTTAATTTATGCCTAACATGAATAAGTTGGACATGCTGCTGCTGTGTCTTATCCTACTTGGTTAACAGTAACAACAAACCAGGCCCATGAGCCCGAACGACTTCAAACAAAGCTCATTGTTTTTTAAATCAACATGGATAAAAGGGATTAAAATGCGGTTTCAAAAGGTCAAGGAAGGAGATGAAGGCACCAAAGGCTGACGTCTGACTTTGCCCCAAGCCTGAAATTGCATTAGCTGAGCAAAATGGAAACATAAGTTAGACATAAGTTTAACTGAAATAAAAGAAACTAACATTTTCGGGTAAACCAACTAGCCAAAACATAAGGTTAGTTTAAAAAAAAAATCTTACCTCTTCGGCATCCACATAGAACGCGAAGTATTCTTGTGTATCGGGACTGTCTTCAACCATTGCGGGCCACCTTAATTAAAAATAAATTCGATCGAATAAATAAAACTTAAGCAACAAAATGTTAAAAAACATGTTAATCTGTAAACAGTTCTTAATTTGCTTTTTAATATACAGCCATAGCCAAATTAGGTTTACTACACTGATGGAAAAAATCCCAACATCAAGAAAAAATTATTGTACAGTAATGAAATTTTAGGAATACATTTGTCTAGGTAACATATTTAATTGATTAAAGTTTCAAGATCACAGAGCCATTTCAAATGTGAAATGTTGGTACATTAGTAACCGGTGTAACCGCCAGAATTTTGAATGCAAGCATGCAAACGTGCATGCATTGTGTCGTACAGGTGTCGGATATCAGTTTGTGGGATGGAGTTCCATGCCAGTTGCACTTGGGCTGTCAATGCAGGGACGGTTAATGCTGGTTGTGGATGAAGCTGGAGTTGTCGTCCAATGATGTCCCATACGTGCTCAATCGTAGAAAGATCTGGTGATCTAGCAGGCCAAGGCAACATGTCGACACTCTGTAGAGCATGTTGGGTTACAACAGCGGTATGAGGCAAGCGTTATCCTGTTGGAAAACACCCCCTTGAATGCTGTTCATGAATGGTAGTACAACAGGTTGTATCACTAGACTGACGTACAAATTTGCAGTCAGGGTGCATGGGATAACCACGGGAGTGCTCCCGCTATCATACGAAATTGCTCCCCAAACCGTAACTCCAGGAGTAGGCCCTGTGTGTCTAGGCCGCAGACAGATCACTAGCAGGCGTTCGCCAGGCCTCCTAACCAACAAACGGCTATCACTGCGACCAAGGCAGAACCGGCTTTCATCAGAAAACACAACAGATCTCCACTCCGTCCTCCAATGAGCTCTAGCTTGACACTATTCGCGTCGCAAACGGCAGTGGTTTGGAGTTAGTGGAATGCACTATACAGGTCGTCTGGCTCGGAGCTGTCCTTGAAGTAACCAATTTGTAACAGTTCGTTATGTCACTGTGGTGCCAACTGCAGCTCGAATTTCAGCTGCAGACGCAGTACGATTAGCCACAGCCATAGGCCGAATACGACCGTCTTCCCTCTTAGTAGTACCACGTGGCCGCCCGCAACCTGGTCTTGAGGCAGTATCTTCCCTTGACCACTGCCGCCAATACTCATGCACAGTGGATACATTCCTGCCAAGTCTTTCAGCAATATCGCGGAAAGAAAACCCACCTTCTCGTAGCCCTACAACACGACCTCGTTCAAACTGAGTGAGCTGTTGATAATGGCATCTTCGTCTTCTCAGAGGCATCCTTGACTAACATTAACCCACTACGTCAAATCTCAACTGTAAATAACGATCACGAACCTTACAGCACTTATTTAAAGCATACCTCATTTGCATGTTCATAGTGTCGCTACTAGCGCCACACTTACGCGCGTATCTCGAAATTTGAATCGACGTCATCTTTCAGATGTATAAACACCCTACCCAATTTCGTTTATCTAGCACAGCTCCTTCCTAGTGTTGGGATTTTTTTCTTCATCACTGTATTTAGTTATTTATAGCAAATATTTTTCAAGTCTGGTTTGGTTTAGTTATATTAACGACCCACTTTAAAGCAACACAAGAGATCCCTTCCGAAATAGCCCTAACTTTTGAGCCGCTGTCATATGACAAGGACATTCAAGTTGGCAACCCTTATCCAAATTTCCGAGCCATACCAGCTGGAAGACGTTTGACCTTGACGGATTTAGGGTGCACCATAGCCACTTACAAGACAGTACTTCAGAGGAACCGAATTTCGAAACTGAAAACCTCAGGTTTCTCGGCCAGGATCTTACCACGGGTTATCATCGCAGCCCAAAACATTTTTTTCAAAACTTTCCACAGTAAATAGTTAAAAAGATTTAACCCAATTGCATATATATGAAAATGAAAAAAAGGCCCATATCACGGAACATTTTTTATTTCATATTTAGGAGTAAAATTGTATAAAAGTAGAAAAAAAATTAGTTTTGAGCATTATTTGTTAGTAATTGTGTTCAGTGTGGTAATATTTGAAATGTGGGAAGCATATAGATATATACTATATTCATATTATACACTATATATCAAATTGTACACATAGCATATATGATGCAGGGTATATATACGCTCCAGTGATAGTGACAAGGGAAATTGAGCGTATATATACGCTAATGATACAAATGGGTTAACACGTTCACTGCCACTATCCACGCCTGATATCAGGAACATCTAATTGGATCACCCCTTCTTAGCTATCTTTTAACTGCATAAAATGTGTCATCTAATAACATAGATGGTTTGGTAATTACATATTTGTAACTCAGAGGCGCGTTTGCGGCAGTCAATGTGACTGCCGGTGAAATAATAAATACATAAAAATGTTTACTCACAGATACAAGTTATTTAATGATTACCAGACAAAGAGCATTACAAAACAGGATTATGTGATAACACGATTGTTGCAAACGAATTCAATCACATATGTGGGCGGTGCTAACAGCGAAACCCACGTGGTATCCTAAGTATGTATATGCATGTAAAAAGTTTCAGTTCTGTTGTGTCTGTGAGCGAGTGTAATATGGTTTGATTTCATGACGGTAGCTTCTAGAATGGCCTACCGAATATGTCTTGTCTCGGAATATAATTTGAAATTATATTTTTACTCGGATTAATTGCTCACATGTCTTTATCTAAAATATGTACGTTGTTAAGTTTGCTGTTGCAAATAAACTGTTCAAAAAGACAAACAGCTCGTCATTCCTTGGAATCTCGTATATTTTAACTAGGTGACCATCATTTATTATTTTTAACGATATTTTGATGTGAGGTTTTTGAAGCCACAAATTGCAGGAGCGGAAAATAAAGTGTATAGTGCGTCCAAAGAAAAAACGCGAATTAAATATTCTTCCTCTCAGTGTCGCGTTAATTTTCAAAGAAAAATATTACTTCCACTTTTTTTAGTAGGAAAAAAAAAGGGGGGGGGGGCTTCAGCGAGGGGAAAGGGGGGGGGAACACCTTAGAAAAGTTGATGATTGCGCAATACAATAGTCATGCAATCATTCGAAACCAGTTGAGACCGGATTTTTGCAAAAAGGGGTGGTGGGAATTTCACTTGCAGGGAGAGTTCTAGAGAGCGAACGAGCAATTTTGAAAGGTTGGGGGGGGGGGAGGAGGCTTTTTTTATCTTAAGATACGTAATCTGATAACCGAAGGGTCGTTTCAAACCGGGTTAAAATGGTTTTTCCCATAGGGAATTTTTTTTATATTTAAATTAGAGCTTAGCTTTTTTTTTCAAAAAAAAAAAAAAAAAAAACTATGGTTGTATATTTTTTTTACTGTAAATCATTGGGAGAAAAAAAAGCCTGATAAAAAAATTCTTTAGAATGTAGTACTTTGCTATCTGAATAAGAATTTTGGACTAAGGCCATTTCTTCCCTCTTTTGTACTCCATCCCTTAAATTGAAATATTATTAACTTCAAAATTTTTTCGATTCTTACCAATCAAAGCCATCCATTTTGGCCCAGACGATAGAACCAGGTTCATACTTCGCATCTACCAAATCATCTTCTGTTAAATGGGATGGCATGTCACAATTTCCTTTCTGCTGATTATCTGAAAAATCATGAAAAATTTTTTCATTTTAAAAACGAATAAGAAATTTTAAAGCAGATTGTTGATTTCATCTTTGAAGAATGTATCTTCATAATACAGTAAAAGCTCTTTATTCGTGGGATATATGTTCCATAAATATGCCGCGAATACAGAAACCATTGAATACGGAATGGTAATTTATGTGGGATTATAGGGGATACGTTCCTAGGCGACAAAAAAACAAACTAATATATAAAAAAATCCATTTAATTGAAGTTTTTGAACATTGATTAATTATCTTAAGGCTTGGGCGATGGTTTGAAGAATTTTGCAATTTTCTCTTGCTTGGCAGTTTTTAAAAGCTCCTTCCATTCACACTGATACGCAGCAGTCGCATTAGCAATTTGCTTCTTAAAAATAAGGCTTCGTTCCATAGACATTCATAAAGAAATCGCAAAGCTCATTTGCCATTCTTAAACCTTCACTATGATTTTTCAAATTAAATGTCACGTTTCCAGTGCTTGTGGAAGCCTCTTCAATGGGCTGTGAATTTGTCATTTCCTCCAAGTAGGTTTCAGTCAAATCTTCATCTTGCGATCCAATCAATTCCTGAATGTCACTTGATTCTATCTGTTCGAACCCATATCGTCCTATTCCATTCGCGATTTCGGCTATGTTTGCATTTAACATGCTTTAGACAAAGTTGTAATAAGATCTTTACTTTTTTTATTAGTCCATTTGACGAAATTTACAAAGGATATTGGGTTGGAATCCTTTTATTATGTATGCACTTATTAGATCCGCGAATAAAGAAATTTTTATCTGCGAATATAGGAACTGGGTCGCATTTAATCCGCGAATAGTGAAAACGAGAATGAAGGAAGCGCGAATAAGGAGCTTTTACTGTACTTTTTTTCTCTTTTATACAGAAGCATATCGAATATATAGGTTGATAGATAATTATTCCGGAAAGTTGTATTTTGAAAGAAATACCCAATAAATATGTAATAATATCTCCTAGCTTAAAAACTAAAATTAATTAGTATTTTAATTATCTGAAATCAGACCATGTTTATTTCATTCTAAAATGTTCATTCCCTAATCAAAATTTCATTTTCGTATTTAGTTATTTCTTATAAACGCTTAAAAAAAAAATCAGACTTCATTTCACAACGAAGGGATGAAAATCCTTATTCTCTATGCTTTTTCAAAAACACCCAAGCTTCATTTGAATAAGTCGGCACCTTTCAAAGATATTCCAATCAGTATCTTGCAATAAATCCACTAAAGGGAAAAATTCTATCGCTTCGGACGTATCTATCGAACAGAAATTCTACCGCTTTTGGACATAGACATTGTGTCTTAGTTTCCGAGTAAAAATGCTTCCCGTTGTAAAATTATTCATATCAAAACCCCTTTTTTCCGGCCACGTAATTGCCTAAATTATACATCGTTTTAATATCTATCATCTAATTTCTCCTTATTTCGCAACATATTAAATTAATCTAACAATCAATGTTTACAAATTATTTCAATAAATATACTGCAAAAGATAAATTGTAATAATGAACATTCCAATTCTTGAATATAATCTATAGTTTGTAACAAGAAACTTTTTCTGGCATATATTTGAATAAATATTTAAAGTTTCTATAAATAGTTATCATGCGAGAACATGTTTTGGTTTGAGACTTGAAGCCCCAAAATAAGTAGGCAACAAAATGGCGATCTATCGCCATTTTGTTGCCTACTTATCGCTTTTGAGGCAGTAATTTTTCGAGTTTAGGGTTATTAGAAAATGATGCCGAGAGTTGTAACTTTTGTTTTTGATAAATCGCCAAAGTTACAACTTGATTTCCAAATTATTCATTCTCTGAATTCTTACGAATTGTCTTAATTTAAATCATTAACCAGTTTAATTCGGTTTGAAACAATGACGAGATTATCAGATTACTCATTCGTCGATATCCAGAAAAACGATTGTTCCTCACCACCACCCATCTGAAAATCGACCAAGCTCTGAAACTTAGACAGCTAGAAAAATTGAAAATTTAAAAAATTATATATATATACACACAGAGTAACAGAGACCTATAGAGAAATCTCACGATTGCTTCAAACCGGTTAATGACTTTAAAAGAAATAATCTTAAAAAAATAAAGATTTAATAAAGAATTTTTTTAAATTTAATTTTTCTAGTTGTCAAAGTTTTAGAGCTCGTTCGATTTTCCGATGAGTGGTGTTGGGAAATAATCGTTTTTCTGGATATCGACGCATGCGTAATCTGATAATCTCGTCATTGTTTCAAACCGGTTAATGATTTAAATTTAAGACAATTCGTAAGAATTAAGAGAATGAATAATTTGGAAATCAAGTTGAAACTTTTGTTGTTGATAAATCGCCGAAGTGACAATTCTCTGCATTATTTTCTAATAACCCTAAACTCGAAAAATTGCTGCCTCAAAAGCGATAAATCCCTAATTTGTTGCCTACTCATTTTAGGACGTCAAAAAAATCCCAAGCCAAAACATGTTCTCGCATGATAATTTGAAATTTGCGATGGTAGATCATTTTTAAAAATTTGTTCCTAAATTTATATTTTTACTTCACTACTTGAAAAGTACGATTAATTTTGTTATTAATATCCGAGTAGCTCACAGCCGCAATCGGCCAAAAACAAAACCTGAAGAGCTTATTTGTTTTTGATTTATATTTAAAATTTTAATTAAATATATGATTACTAAGCACTGTAAACATCAATGTGCATAATCATCTTGAATAATCATCTATATAAAATTTCATAACTAATTAAAGTAATAAAAAATTTACAAGAATTCGATTTTCAATAAGATGCTGGGGGGAAAAAATGAAATGAAAATCCCTGAGAAAATTGAGCTAACACATGCTGTCTTGCACTGTTTCATACAAAGAAAATCTTTTTAAAAGGGTAGGGCTCTATTCGACACTTTTGGGAATTATTCAATTAGGGCCGTGAAATTTTTAATGCAATTAAAAAAAATATTTTAAAAAGAATATAAATTTAAAAAATTTCAAAACAGGCCGGTTAATTTTTTTTTTTCAATAATTTTTTTAATTCACCCAATGCAAAATTTAGGACAAAACTATGCATGATTTTGCAATTCCAATTTAATGATAATTTTTTTAAGATACATTTTTATGCACACTTACTGAATTTGCATAAGTGTTTTCGGTTTTCCTGAACTAAAATTGACTTTACTCGAAACTCGACACATAAAATTCTTATTATTTGATCGAAATCTTTATTATCAATTTCATTTTATTTCTTCAAAATTTGGCACATTTTAAAGATATAGATCTAATTACAATATCATTGAGAAAAAACATTAAAATGTACATTTTCCCTCTTAATCATTTAAATATTTATTGAATAATATATTTATATTAGACTAAAACAGAGTTATCAAACATTCATTTTGGTAATTAAATGATAAAAATGATATTGCACAGTTTTCGTCCATTTTGACTTATTTCAAAGTCTTGTGTCCCCTTAAAATACAAACACTACCGGTTGATGATCTTAATTTGTGATACAAGAATGTTTCCATTAAAAAATTAATGCATGTTGAGTGTTGATAACTGAAAAAAAAAATATACGTAGCTTAGATACAAGGAGCATAAATAATGTATCTCGTACCTATCTCCCACATATCACAAGTCCAGACCTCTGGAACTTCACTTTCGTTTTGGTATTGAAATACTTTTCTCCATTTCTGACATTTGTCGCATTGAATTCCAATGCCAAAATCATTGTCGATGTAGTAATCGTTCCATTTCTGTAGAACATCGCGAAAAGATTTCACACCTGTTGTGAGGGGAAAAAAATTAAGGGGAAAATCATAGTAAAGAAAATTTTAACAAGCTATGTAAAAAAAGATGCTCGCTTATTCATTTTTTTTTTTTTTTGTTTTAATAAATTTGTATTTGAGAATTATTTACCAATACTTCATTCTGTATAGTTGAGCATCAATACGAATAAGTGTTAAGTACATTCAATAACTTTTTGAAGTATAGAATATTATTTAGTTGTTACTTTAAAACACAGCAATGCATATAATGTAACATATGTTAGTTACATATTTTAATTTCAATCGATTGAAACTTTACCAGTCAAATCTTTGTCTTAAAAAAATCGCTTGCAATAAAACTGAAGCGAACATTTCCTTTTAGTTTATTTAGTCGAAAACTAAAAGTTTGTACAACAGAAGTCAGACAGCGTAATTTACGCATAAATTAATTACTAAATGATGCTAAAATAAACTGAATAACGAAGCTAAAACTCGATTTTTTTAAAAACGAGCGTATAGTTGTATTTTGTTTTCGACTCTGTGCATAGACTGTTCTCTTTAAATGCGAATCAGTTAAAATTACTAGCCATTTTTTCTTTCCTTTTTTTGTAATCAAAAAAATCGTTTGCAATAAAAAAACTGACAGAAAAAAAAATGGTTCCTTTTAGCTTTCTTTTTCGGTTGGAAATTAAAAGTTTGAACAACCAATAAATCTAAAGTGTACTTTTAAAAAATAATTAATAAATGATGCCAAGCTAAAATTAAATTTTTTCTCCCCACAAGTGTATAGTTATATTTTATTAAGGCAATACTTAGACTGTATCTTATCTCAAATTTAGCCATTGCCAAAATCATTAAACAAAGACTTGTAAAATAAATATATGTTAGGACTAAAAATTTTAACTATTGGCAAACATTAGTTCCAAAACTAAATTCGCAATCGCAGTCATTATCTTGTTAAAAAATTTTTTTTAGCCTCGATTTTTTCTTTATTAGTGATTTTAATTCGGTCCGCTTTTCCTTTGGCTATTTTCTTAAAACTGTCTAATTTAGCATTTATTGAAAATTTCCATTTCCTGATGCTTATTTTCCGGACTGCTGCAGCTTTAAAAACTTTCTTCTATTTCCATTCTCTTTCTCCCTTTTATCCATATTGATATTTGAATTTATTCATTTAGGAAAAGAAACAGACATCATTTTCAGATGGTAATATTCCTTCAGTCAATGCTTTTCAAGCAACGGGTATTTCAGCAAGCAAATTTTTTCTCATGTCATTTAAGTACTCTCATGATTTAGAAATCCCTACTCCACTACTTTTAATCCCTACTTTTTAGATTTACTGAATCTAAAAATCCCTACTTTTTGGTGCCATAGTATTTTTCAATTCATCAAAAAGTAATCGTTTTGTAATTCTTATATGTTTGCAACCTCGTCTTCCCCCTCCCCAATTCCTTATATAAGGAGGCTATAAATATAAGGAGGCTGTGAATTAATATATCCTGCACAAATTTTCAGTCGTTAGTAAAATACTATTTATCCACTCAAGTTCAAACACATTTTTTTAAACTTGTAGTGAATGACACTTAACGTTAATGCCGATTTTTTTTCCTTCAAATATTAAATCAATTTTTTCCAGAAATTTTTATTCGGTCACCAAATTAAATAAAATTTCTTTGATGACTTGAAATACTTTTTATGGATTGTTTTTATTTAATTCCTTAAACACTAGTTACTTATTATGAATATCACAGTAAATTTAATTACCTCGGAGAATTTCTGGTAATTTTTAACATTTTAAATATTTGCTATTTTGTAACACTTTAAGCATTTGTTATTTCAAATTTTAAATATTCTGATAAAACAATACTATTACTATTATTAAAAGTATAGTGCTCCATGACTGTAATTGCAACACATATGTGTCAATATCTTTGACACGCATAGATGCACGAATACTTTCAGTATACATGATTTATAAAAAGGCTAAATGTTTTAAATCTTTTTTTAAAATTACTATCGTGAAAAAAATGTTTAAAAGAATTTTAAAATATAAAAAGAAAATGTTTAAGAACAATGTTAAAATATAAAAAAGATTTAAAATTAATATTGCAACTACCACGGGAAAAAACACACACACACAAACGACGCGTTATGTATATTTAAAAAAAGCAAAACCAAAAATCAATAAAAATGGGTGGGGGGAAAATGATTGCTAACATATTGAAAAGAAAAATATGAGAACTTGCCCGCCATGTTTTCTCTATTCTCGCCAGCTTCAAGACCGATTCTCTCCTTGTTCTTCTAATGTCAAAATCTTCCGATTCACTGTGCTTTTGTTCGAGAATAAGATCTGTTTTTTTGCTTATATATTGATCTAGCAAATATGCTTCTTGTAAGATCACATATACATTTAAAAAACGTTGAAAAAGAATTCTTTTAATCTCAAGATGCTACAAATATCATTTTCAGTATAGCTCTGGACACACTGATCATTTGGCGACCTTTCTAGAGCGATAAATCACCAAAAACCTGTTGCTTGAATGCTAGATTGGAGCGGTTCGGCAGAGTGAGCCAAGTCGGTGTAGGTTGAACGGTTGTCATAGCAACACCCTTTTTGGTGCCTCTTCTAAACAAAGAGAAAAGGTCCGTGATTTCGCACTGCTTGCGTAACTGGAATCCTCAAGACTAATCCAAGTCACAAATCGATTTTTATCACTCACCCCCCTCTCCAAATAATGGTATAACTTGGTCTCCCCCCCCCCTAAAATAAATCAGCGAAAAATGCAAGTATTTTTTTCGAAACCTCAAGTATAACAAATATTATATATCGCTTTGTTTAGTAATGGAAGTCAGCTTACAGTACAGTAAAAAAAAAAACATTTTTTAGGCTTTTCAAGAACAAAAAGAATCTTAAACAACGAACAAAAAAATAAAGATATTTAGTTTGATACAGAATATTGCTGTTAAAAAATAAAACAATATCAAACGACTATACATTAAAATATTTGGTCGACTGTTAGCTTAAACACTTAATCATTTTTTACAGTTTCGCTTCCTTAATTCCTGTTTGTTAAATTCCCAATCGTAAACACTCCATATATAGAAAAAAATGTTACGGAATATTTTTTTAAAGCGTAAATTATTAATTTCCAATATTTTAAATTAATATATTTCAAAAATAAAAGGTATATTTCCACTTCACTCCTATTCCGCTAAAACCGAAATCGTTTGGTTCGTTCATAAAAACGGGGAAGATTTCCGTTTTTAAACACGGACATTATAACAATTTGCAAGTCACTTTGTTTGAAAAAATATGAAATTTACTACTAATCTCAACTTTCATGGAGTTTTTAATTTTAGAGTTTCCATTTGTAAGTGTATTAATTATTGAAGAATTAAAAAACCCTGAAGTGCAATATAATGGAACTTGAACTATGTAACTCGCGCATAGTTATAATAAAAAGCAAATAATATCACAATCTTACCTTCCATGTTTCTTTTTTTCGCGTCACCCATCTGAAAAGAATTGTACATATTTTACTTAAATTTATTTAAAAAATATTTAACAACTTAAAAATGACAATGCTATAAATAAATTCTTAGAATTATGTTACAAAATGAAACAAAAATTAAATCAAGTAAATAAACAGGAACAACATCTTAGAAACAAATCGCTAAGCATGTTAATATGTAAAGAATACAATAACCTAGAATTAAATTTTTTGTTGAATTATTTCGACAAATTTTATCATGATTGATCAGGACTATTCATCTACACCAGCCGCTGAGGATTAGGGTTAAAGGTGACGCCAGCCGTTTTGGAAGTAGTAGCTGGAACTAAACAGGAAGCGAGAACTTGATTGTAACAAACATGGTAAGGCTTTTTTTTTTTTTTAAATATCAGCATACATCTGCATCATTTCAAGCAGGTGCTATAAATTGTCGTCACTTTTATAGTATATTGCACGACTTTTGGGAGAAGAAAAGTTGCATTATTAAGTTTTAGTTATTGTAAAAACAAAAAATTTAAATATCGGTAAAAAATTATCTAAAATCGGAAATATTCTATTTAGAACTCTCAATTAAAACATGGATTATGAAAATTCGAATAATTTTTTTAAAAAGATTAAATCAACTTGTCACTGTTCTTTTGGACCGAATTCTAATGTCAGCTTTAACATTTTTTTATTTTCTTTTTTAGTCATAAGTAAGCATCTTACATTATAGCTACCTATCTTAGAAACAAATCGCTAAGCATGTTAATATGTAAAAAATACAATAATCTAGAAATACATTTTTTTTGTTGAATTATTTCAACAAATTTTATGATAAAACTAATCAAGAATATTAATGCTATTCCATTTACCATAAAATAATTACATTCCTCCATTATTTAAAACCGATTAAGAAAATTGGAATAAATTTACATTACATTAATTGGCTATTACCATGCTCGTTTAGCCAAACTCTAATAATGTCGGCTAATATAAAAATACAGAATAACTAAGAAAAACATAAAAATAATTTAAATTTTGTATTAGAAATATTAACGTTATTATAATTAACATTAATTAGCTATCAGTAGAAAATTTAAAATTGGAAAAATTCTACTTAGAATCCTTGACTTGATAAAGCTAATAAAAAATTAATGTCTCTGAATAAACACAAAAATCGACTTTAAATACATAAAAAAATTCAGAGCGAACTAGAATTTGTCAAAGAAAGTACAGTGAAAAAAAATCAATAAAGGCACAGACAAGAAATAAGTGCTTGGCGTGCAATGGACAGAAAATTTTAAATGGCAGGGCATGCTTATTTTTATCACAAACTTACGAGATAATTACATTATAACCAAAAAGTTGATTTTTCAAATTGAATTTATTTAAATATTTCGCTTTTCTACTTTTTTTTATTACAAAAATTAAAAAAAAAGATTGAAAAAACGTCTCATTGCTGTATGAATAACCAAATATACAACTTAGAACAGTTGAGAATTTTACAATTTCTATTAATAATCTACATGTTATTTCAGAAGACATTTTGTGGATCAATTAAAAAAAAAAAAAGGTAAAATATTAAAAAGTTTAAGTAAAATTATTTTTTTTTATTCCCAAGTTATTGTCAAATTACTTTTACATATATTAATCTTTATTTTGTGGGTGAATTTATTTTAAATAAAATTACAAACACAAAAGCAAAAATTTTAGTGTCAATGTTTTAAGCACAAGTCTTTGAGCATGAGGGTTTTTCTAAAAAAGAATCAACCAATTTCATTTTTCTTAGTTGCACTTATTTTAAAGAAATCGTATTCATTTATTTAAAAAAGAATTGTTAACATCTGTCAAACCTTAGCTGTCGGAAACAACCGAAAATAACTTATTTCGATCGAAGGTGATGACACCACATCCTCAAATCCAAATAATCAATAATTTCCAGAAAGAGGATAAAATTTCCAGCAACCCATTAAAATCCACCAATCACAGACCTTCTCTCCCAGATGGATATTGCGAAATAGATCTATACAATGGACTCAATGCTGTTTTGCAAGCCTTGTAGAGCTTTTAGAGGGAAAAAGATTAAGTTCTCGGAAACGAAGATTTATTTCTTCTTCAGGGATTTCTTATCGTACGCCATAATGAACTCGAACATGATAAAAAGAAAAAGTAAAAAAGATCGTTCGCCATAAAAATAATAAAAAGATCGCCATTAAAACAATAAAAAGATTGTTCGTCATTTTTGAAGAACATATTCCAAAACTAATTATTTTAGTAGTATACTTTTTTTTTTTGGATGGGAAAAAATTTTGGCGAAATAATCACTATTTTAAGATAAAATCATCGCCAATATATGGAATTAATGACTGGTTGACTAAAATTCGAGAAACGGGCAAAATTTTCAAAATGTGATTTAAATGATAAGATGTTCTATAAAATAGTCTTACTAAAATTTAATAGTGGTATGTGATATTCCAGAAAAATAAATAACATGATGAAAAAAGAAATACAAAAATTGTTCGACATTAAAAGAAGTAATAAAAGTATTGTTCTTTATTACTGAAGAACATGTTCCAAAACTAATTGTTTAGTAGTACTTAAAAATAATTGGGTGACTTTTCTTTGGTTGGAAAAAAATTCTTTTTGGTGAAATAATCCCCGTATACGATAAAACCATCGCTAATACACGATTCGAGAAATGGGTTCGTTCAAGATTTCTGAAATCTGATTAAATTGTAATGAGGAAATATGTATGAAAAAATTGTCCAGGAAGAATTTAATACTATAAGTGGTATCTTCAGTTTCAGAAAAATTAAAAAGAAATGGAAACGTATTTCTAAACGGCTTTCATAATAGAAAAAATATATACATTTCACCATTCTTTTATGAAGCAGGTTTTCATCATACTTGTAATTTTTTTTTATTTAATAAGTTACTGGAGGATAATTACTGAAATTAAGCTAAAATGAACAGATTTTTCCGTACTTCATTCAAACAGAAAATGCATGAGCATGCTTCTCTTTATAAGACATTTAGCCTAGTCACCAAATTTGGCCCAAATCTGCATCTTAGATTGATTTTGTGATTTCTTTTTATATAATTATTATGTTTTGTCAGCAATAACACAAAAATATTGCACAGAATCAATTTTCTAAACATTCAGAAATTTTATTTAAAAATAATGTCTTTTTTTACGCCATCAATTCAACTATCGAGTGTATTTTCCGTCGATGTCAGCAATCTAAAAATATTTTTTTCCGTTATTTTCTTTTTTAGGAATGTATTTTATTCTTTCAATGAAACTAATTTATTTCATTCAAATTTTAATTGCATAACTTTATTCAAGAATTGATATTCAAGGAAGAAATAGTATCTGCGCAGTTTATATAAGGAATCAGAGGCCGAAATTAAAGTATCCCCAAAAGCAATATGAAAAAGATCACCCATGCTTTTAAGTTTTGCTCCTGTTACTTATGACACTTTTACAAGCCCGCTGACAGAAAGCTGTCAGCGATTTAAGCCTAAATTAGCGTCCCTTGTTTTTTCAAGTAGAGCGCCAGTCGCGTAACCGAAAGGTAGCGGATTGTGTCCTCCTCTCAGCTCAAGACCGCCGTGTTGGCTAATGGTAGTCCACGTTAAATATGTCGTGACTGCAAAGTTCTCCAAGTTCCCATATCTCTGAGGGTACTGAATCAGGGATGAATCTGTCTGATTTGGATTTAAATTCTGACTTGCGGATGGATGAATGAATGAGTATGAATGAGTTCAAACACCCCCTAAAAAGGGTTGTGTCGTGTGCGTTCGAGCAAAATCGTACTTTCACCTTAAAGGAGCTCGTTAACAACGAAAGACGCACACATCTCTGCCTTAATTCGAAAGAGCCCCGCTAATTCGGGCTTGGTGACCAAGTGGCATTAGACCCACCACCCAGAGTCAAGAGTAGGCCTTAGCTACTTCATGCTTCACATTCGCTTGCACAACCCTTTTTTTTACAGTGGGACACATTCATATTACTGACAGATGGAACACAGAACAACCATGTTCGAACCAGGACTCGAACCCAGGCGCCCAGATCACGGGGAAGACAGATCAGTATTCTTTTCCAATTTTTTTAAGGGACCTCACACTGCATTTGACAGAATTAGGGATCCGATTTTTGATATCTATCAGTTTCTGATAATAGAAAAGTTGATCAAAATTGTAAAATGTTTTTGGAAAATGTTTCGAACATTTTTTGGAAAAAAACAATCTAATCAAAATGTTTATAAATCCACCCCCTAATTCTATGAAGCATGCATTTAAGAGTGATCAGAAAAAAGTTCACTAAATACTTCTCCAACTGTTTTGAGATTTTAAGAGTAATAAATCAAAAGTTCAAGGAACATTTTTCACTCCAAATTGAAAAATCGAAACATTCGTCGATTTTAGGAAATTTTCACAGCACCAAATTCCCTTACTGAAAAAAGATTGATATACCCTTCCCGCATTGCATATAAACAAATTGCAAAACCAAGGCCTGACGGTTTCTTACTAGAAAAAGAAAAATTTTTAAATTTTACTCATTCAATTTCTACTATCAATTCACACTCTCCCTATATTTATATATCTCGTTCAGATTTTCAATCGTTTATCTTTTTATTCACCCACTCAAATTCAAACACATTTTTTCCAAACTTGTAGTGGATGACATTCGATGATAATAGTTTTTCTTAAAATATTAATTCATTAAATTTGAATTAATTTTCAATACTTTAAATAGAGTTTTAGCAGATTAAAATCAATTGGCAGTAGGTCAATCTGTAAAATGAAAAGATTTACAAATTTTTTCTCTCCCTATATTTAATTATTTATATATATCTTGTTCAAATTTTCAATCGTTGATAAAATACTTATTTATCCACTCAAGCTCAAATACATTTTGTTAAACTTGTAGCGGATGACACTTGATAACAGTTTCTTCAAATATTGTTTCATTCATTGTATTTAATTAATTTTTAATAGAGTTTTAGGTTTGAAATCAACAGTAGCAGTAGCTCAATCGGTAAAATACAGGTATTTTAATATTTTTCAGGTGAAGGTGAAGAATGCGAGTTCAATTCTTGGAAAGGCCAAAAAAAAAGTTTGATTCTTAATTTGTGATTAATAAAAAAAACCAAAATAAAAATTCTTTTCTGACCTAAGTAGGAACTGTATTATTTTCTTATTTGGTAAGTGCATATGAGAAAGTATGGATTTCCTATAAATCGTTTCCCTTTCATCCATCAAAGTCGTGACGAATTTCTATACAAATTTCATGCCAACCGCATAATTTCTGTTCTAAAAACTTATAAACGGACCTTTCTTGGATTAAAGCAATTAAAATTTTAATATCGATATTTAACCCACTCAACTTTATAATAAATGAAAACTTATTGATGCTGAAAGAAAAATGTTTCATGCAGGGAAATCAACTCACTAGAAAAGACACCTAAATTGATTGATCAGCAAAAGGTAGAGAGAAATCATTTCCCTTAGAAAAAGTCTTATAAGGCTCTAATGATTTTACATTAACTCAGAGATTGACAGAGTTTTATTTAAATACACTAATCGACGTCCTCTTTAATTAAAACTTGTTTACGAGAAATCTTCCCAGTTCTTGGAAATTGAATGTTATTCGATTTCCCGGATTTTTCACTCCCCCCCCCCTCCGTTTCTGAATTCCTGAAATAGAAATTTGATCCTAATGTTTACCGGGAAAAGTTTTTTTTCTCTCCCAGAACTTGTTTACCGGGAGAAGACATTTTCTGGAAAACATTTTCATTTTCTTTTCTTTCTCCTTCAAAACTTGTTTTCCGGGAAAAGGCGTTATCTTTTTCTTTCAGAAGTTCACATTTGGCGATTTATCGCTCTCAATGCCATCACAGGTACGACCATTTCGACAATATTGATCGATTTGCCATTTTTCATAATATAGCTGTTCTCGAATATTCTCCGTGATTTATTTTCGCTTAAAGACATTTTTCCATGTTATCTGGCGCTTTATGTACAGCGATAAAGTGCCAAATGTGGAATTTCAAGAAAAACAAAAATATATGCCATTTGGCGCTATTTTCTACAGCGATGAAGTGCCAAATGTGGAATCTCAGGGAAAAACAAAATTTGTATTTGGCGCCTTATATACCGAGATAAAGCGCCAAATGTGAAATCTCAAGGAACACGACAAAATCGCTTTTCCAGGAAATCATCAGTATCAAATTCGTGGAAATCAAATGGAAGGCGAAGGGGGAGGGGCCATCCCCATGAAATTAAATAGCGTTCGATTTGAAAACAGCCTTTTAATACAGAAGATACCGGCAAAAGCGGAGACTGAAGTTTACTGATGGCGGAAAGGAGGAGGTAGGGGGAGGAAGACGAATCCGACAGGTGGGGGGCAAGCATAATTTCTCTACTTCAACTTCAAAATAATTCTTAAGAACTAATTTTGCCTTTAATAGAAGTAAATTAGCTTAATGTTTTTTTAAATTCAGAAACCCATTCTAACTTTTGTAATGTAAATATTTGCAAAAAAAAAAAAAAAATCTTTATTAGCAATTAAAATGTTCCGTTTAACGAAATTTAAGATTTAATTTCACTGGTACCTAATTCTAGAATATATACAGTTATATTTCATTCTAAACTTTAGTAAATAAATTTAAACTATTTTGAGGTTGGATCGAATGCAACAAAATTCTTAATTTTTATAATTCTATAATCCATAAAATATTTCAATTACAATAAAAATGAGCAAATCCAACTGGACTACAAAAATTTATAAATACGCAATATTAAATAATGATAAAGCCATCAAAAAATACTTATACTCATAAAAATAACAATACATTTCAAAGTACTTAATTTTATTAAAATGAAATACAAAAGCACGTTTTCTTGATTGATTTTCTTGAAAGTGAATAACGCTCCTATAGTTGGATTGGATATAGCTCCTATAGTTCAATCCAGTGGGCGATAATCAAGCAAGAAATTGATAAAAGAAGGGTGCAGTAGCTTCTGAGAAGGAACTCTGAGCATTCGACTCGATCCCGGGAAGAACCCAGATCACTGGGACGATGCCCCTAGGCCATTACACCGGCATAACGCTTCTACAATAATAATTCGTACAATATATAATTGTACGAAAAGGAATGTATAATATTAGCAGCACAAGAAAAAATTAAAAACATTATGTATATTTATTCTTATAAACCCTTCTTAATTCAAAAAAAGACATTGGTTTTTGAAGAATATTAGTGTTCAGATGTCTTCAAACAAATAACTTAGGATGCAATCATTTCCAATGATGCCTTACTTTCCCATTCACTTCAAAGGCCGCAGTTAGTACCAAAAAAAACCTAATTTTGAATATTTAACATTTGTCTCAACAAAGAACGTATTCTCGCGGGAAAAAAAAATTTCAACTTTATATCGATTGTGCCTGGATTATATGTCATGCTAGATGAATGAATGTTCTTAAAATTGATATTACATAAAATGAAAGTAAAAATCAAAAGGTTTTATGAAAAAAAAAAACGTTTTAGAGATTCAAAGTAATTATTGCAGAAGGCATTCGATAAGTTTGTGCTTTTAAAAAATCAATTTTTGGCAATCACATATCTAATAGAATTTAAGAAAAGAACGTGGTAAGTAAGATTTTTTCGAGTATGAGGTCGTGTACAAGAACAAAAATTTACTATTATTTGGGCACTAAAGATATAAAGCAGCGTCATTGTATCTCTTCCGCATTCTATAAGAAAGGCAAGAGAAAATTTATTAAATATAAGTAAAAATTTATTATTTTTATATTAAGCTTCGTAAAGTGTCAACCTTGTATGACTTGAACATTAAGTTCCCCCAAGTTAAAATATATACGCAAACATAATTTTGCAGATACCTGGCCGAAAAGAAGAAATTTTGCAATTTTAACTATATATTTCATAAAAGTAAAATGTGATAACAGCTGAGTCAGTCTAAATCGCGATGCAACAGCAAAGTGGTCGGTATTTTCCCTTCAGTGATTGATAAAAATTTATTTGCCATTTGTAGACTTAGGAAAAGGTAGTCTTATTTGGTTTTGAAAGAAAGTTGTAAGCATTACAGATTTTTATCAGACACAGATTAGATTTACAGATACAGATTAGTATAGGAAATACAAAAATTGTCAGTAAAGAGTAGCGATATTGAATTTAATTATAATCTTTCATTCATGGGATAAGGAACGTTATATATAATGTGTCATTTTAAAATTTAATTTAAATTAAATCAATAGCTTATATTAACTTTATTCTAGGATTATTCTCTTATTTCCAGATCCCATTCCCCAGAAGCTTTGTAAAATTGCTGAATCGGCTAAAAGCCCCGTGTTCCCACACTCCGAGAGAAAGGACAAAACATCGCCGACTTGACAAATTCTTTTAAAAAGATCCCTGTATTTCCCTTTCCTTGTTCGAGGTCATGCAGAGAAAGTCGGTAATAATTGTTTTATGAAAGACGGTAACAAGCGTTTTATGCAGTGAAACGCTTATTCTCTGGAAGCAATAACAGTATAATACGCAGTAGTAAAAATAAGTTAAAATTTCATTACAGATATCAGAAAAATAAATCAAGACCAACACTTGGACCATTAAGTGAAACGAATTAATAAGAAATTAATTAATAATTAACGAAGAAAATAATTAACACACAAGGAGATAATATTCCTTCTGTTCTCAGATCTTCCTTTTGGAAAGAAAAATACCTTTTTATATCTAATCGTCTCTGACGTCATGAAAAATAAGCAAGAAGCGCGTTGTAATGTCATCAGATACGGTTAGCCGTAAACTCGGATAATGTGCTGCATGATTACAAATATTGCCAACAAACTTCCTATCTAAATATTGTATTAGCACTGAATTATTTTCCCCATCAAACTCAATTTATACAAGACCAGGGATAAAATGTTCAATGTTCATCGCTCCTGCTTATACAGTAAAAGCTCATTCGCGCGTCCTATATTCGCGTTTTCACTATTCGAGGATTTAAAAAATGCTACCCAATTCCTACATTCGCGGCTAAAAATTTCTTTATTCGCGGATCTAATAAGTACACACATAATAAAATTCCAATAGGAATCCAACCCAATATCCTTTGTAAATGTCGTCAAATGGACTAATAAAAAAAGTAAAATAGATCTTATTACAACTTTGTCTAAAGTATGTTGTTAAATGCAAACATAGCCCAAATCGCGAATGAAATAGGACGAGATGGGTTCGAACAAATAGAATCAAGTGACATTCAGGAATGGCTTGAATCGCAAGATGAAGATTTGACTGAAACCACCTTGGTTGAAATGTTAAATTCACAGCCCATGGAAGAAGATGCTTCAACAGGCACTGGAAACGCGATACTTAATTTGAAAAATTTTAGTGAAGGTTTAAGAATGGCAAAATGAGCGTTGCGATTTCTTTATGAACATTGATCCGTCTATGGAACGAAGTCTTTATTTTTAAGAGGCAAAGTGCTAATACGACAGCTGCGTATCAGTCTGAATGGAAGGAGCTTTTAAAAACTGCCAAGCAAGAGAAAATGACAAAATTCTCCAAACCATTGCCTCAGCCTTAAGATAATTAATCAAAATGTTCAAAAATTTAAATGATTTTTTTGTCACCTAGGAACGTATCCCCTATAATCCCACATAAATTACCTTTCCGTATTCACGGTTTCTGTATTCGCGGCATTTTTTATGGAATATATACCCTGCGAATAAAGAGCTTTTACTGTATATGACAATATCTACGCTCATTGGGCCGTTTTAGCCGTTTTAGCACTGCGAATAAGATCAGTATCAACGCTCGGCGGCGAGACTCGGCATACGTGGCGAATCGAATCCGGCAAAAGCCGGATCTGTCTACACCCGGCCTACCGAGCACGGCTTGAGTAAATAGGCGCGGTCGGCCACAACCGCCGATAGATGTCAATCGGTATATTTGACGCGGATTCAAGGCATCGGTGTTTCGGCATCGGGAATCGTCGCCGCAACGTCACGTTCATCTTTGTCGGTAGATTGTTATTGTCGTGTATTAGCACGGCACGATCTCGGCGAGTTGATTTTGCCTTATTAACGCTCCGATATTATTAATTTGATTAATTTAATAAATTTCATATTTATTATTAATTTGATTTACGAGTTTTAAAAGTCGACAAGATCCGTTTTGAATTGTAAAATCACTTAGCAGCTTTGAAATTTTAATTTCAATGTATATCACCACGGGAATTGTTATTTTTCGGATTCTGAGACGACCACATTTCGAAGATTCCATCTCATTAAGGGGTGAGACGTGGAATGATAAGTGTATTTCCGGTATTCATCTTTGACCTTGGATTTCCTCCATTAGATATTTTTTGGTTCAATTTTTCTTCACGTGGATGCGAGTGCTGCGTTATTTCTGCCCGCATTTTATTGTAAATCAAAATTTCGTAATTTTATCGCTAATTCAAGTGGTTACAAAAAGGGGTGGGGCGGGGGAGCTTCCAGGAGTGATACGAAGAAATTTTGGCATATAATATGCATAATATCATTAAATATTGTGATCAAGAAGCAGAAAACGAGGAATTAAAATATTGCCGAAAAAAATTTAACAAAAAAGGAGCTTTTTAATATAAATGAGATCCTTATTTTTCCAAAAATTACCAAATTTTAAGAACTTTTTATTTAATTTTCATGATTTAATGTCTATGTCCCTTACATTAAATAAAAATTGCTCCGAAATATTTTACTGCACATTAATACTTTTCCCTTCCGTATTACTGATTATCTGTAATACTTACGCCTCATAAAATCGCTATCCTCGTAGTTAAATATAAATATCTCATCATTTCATCTTTCCTGTCATCCCTATTTTGTCGGATTAAACACATCCTAACGCATGCGCAACAGCGGGGAGGGTTTTACAATCCGTTGTCAAACAGAATAAAGGCCTTATCACACAGTGAAATTTCGTCAACACTTTTCCGTTTCCACCATCAAAACAGGTCGAGCAAGTTTCATAATCGACAACTTTTTCTAATCGGCTCGAAAATGTCGTCGGAAATATTGTCCGCAAACGAAATTTAACCAATCATGTGAAACTTTGAAGTGACGTCACTTTCGTTGTCGTTTGCTGATGGAAAGTTCCGAAGATATTTTGCCGTGTGATAAGGCCTTAAGAATGTTAAGTCGACCACAACAAATCCTGTCGACACGGCTACGTTCAGTTGCGGCGAGGTGGTCGGCAGGATGCAAGAAGTATAAGAGTGATGAAAGCTGTGTCGCCTACATCATGATACAATATCGAATATGCAGATATTTTTCCTGGGGATTTTAGACATTTTGATAAGGATTTTTTTGCCACTTGTAGAATTAGGAAAAGGAATCTTGGGTATCTTTAAAAAGAATGCTAAAAGCCTTAAAGATTTTTGTTATAAACATCTGTCGTTGGTTGGGAAGTGAATGATGGGAGAAAAAAAGACAATAGCTGTTTTAGAACTCTGAGAAGTTGGTTGAGTCGTTCGTGTGGGAACTGCAAAAATCAATTTTTTTAGAGTCAGATGGAATTAAATCAAAAATTGATAATTGGATCAGAAAATAAGATATTTTGGTACGAAGTTAACATGGGCTAATCAAAATTAAAAAGTTAAGAAATTTAAGATTTAAATTAGATTTTAAATATCATTACATACAATGTGTGAATATCTATATAATATTAAAAAGCTAATAAAACAACTCTTAGCCAATCACGGAATATAATAACCAGCTGCATCAAATAACCAATCAGAAGCGAGAACACATCTACTGAAATGTTACAACTGATAACACCGCTACAAAATTCGAATTCTTCTGTTTTATGAGCATTAATTTTGCTTAAGAAAATGGCCAGTAATCTGAATAATCGATGCAATCCTCATAGATGCCATCGACAGCGACATGCAGCTGAATATTCTGAAGCTGACTGAATTTTTCGGCAAAATAATCAAGATGTAATTAACGCAAGGTAATGAAATGCTCGCAAGAACTGTACAGTCGAGATGTTTGAATGAATGAGGAACTAAGAGAGACGACATATCTTTATTAATTGGTACAAAGCTAATAAGGAAAAGGTGATAAAGCAAATAATTCCTAGTCTTGGCCTGCCACATGACGCACCGCTATCCGAAACGGTGTATGACCTTGAATTTCGTCGGATTTTGGGATTTAATGGCGCAAGAGCCAAATGTGGTATACTGCACCAAACAAATGGTGTTAAATGTCACGTAAAATTCAGTCATGCTATTTAAAATCCTCGCCATAAAATGAAAGACATCCAATAATTAATAGTTTCGGTGGTTTTAAAAATGCAAATTACATCCCTGAAAGAAATTTTTTTCAAAAACGTTAAAAGGTTAAAATATCAATGAAATTTAACAAGTTAAAATGTAACTCTTGTAACAGTAAAACAAGTACAAAAAATAACTTGTTTTATAGTAATCTATACTTATAATAAAACTCAATGTGTGTGTGTGTGTGTGTATTGGCGCTCTACAGGCCAGACCGTAGGTCCTACAGCTACCAAATTTGGTACATGTATACCTTGGAGGTCGGGAATGTGCCCCTCGGAGCCATTTTTTTGAATTTTTAATTAGAATTTAAATTAATTAAAATTAAGCGAAATTTCAACGTTTTTCCGCTATAATTTCCGAAAATATTATCGGACAAACATGATTTTAACATCAATTTAAAAATAAAAAAAATTAGCTTTCTAATGGTATAGTGTTTTAAGTGTAGTGTAGTGTTTTAATGTATAACTCAAGCTTCTATTTTTAACGAATTTTTAAAGAAATATTTTAACCAGGTTTTTTTTAGCACGTGACTGGATAAAATAAAACAATGCCGGAAGTTCAAATAAAAACAACTACTATCATCGCAAATCAAGTCTAAAGATATGCAACTTTTAGCACGGGACTGGATAAAATAACAAATATAAAAAGTGATACTTTCTAAAAAAATAAATGCAAGGCAAAAGATTCTATGATCGTTTGCAATATCTATATCATTAATTCCATAAATTATCTTTATTTATAGTAAACCTGATTGAATTTAGACAGGATATGCATTGAAATCCCGATTTAATGGCATATTTCTATAATCGTTTCCAATATATCATTAATTCAATAATTTTTCCCCTTTTCCGCTTTCGTTAAAAAACATTTAACATTTTGGCAACATCACCGAAAAAAACATTAATATTTTGGAAGCATAATCGATAAATTATTAGAACATTGTACTCAAAAAGTTTTTCCGAATAAAGTTACCGACTCTAACTACTAATAATTGAATCTTAACTTTAATCATTTCTTAAATTTTGGCTAATGAATGTGATTTAATTGAAAATTTTAGATCGCATTACTCATGGCGAACCAGCTGGTCGCCAAAGGCGGCTAGTAACAAATAAAAATATAAACCTGAAATAAATCTAACTTATTAACGATACGCTTAAATTTGAAATCAAATAGGATAGCATATTAAAAGGGCTTCATAATGTATCATACTAGGTAGTTCACCTAGGATCGCAAAATATTTAAAACCGTCATTCAGCTTGCTTTTAAAGGGGATCAACCGATCTCAATAAAACGTCTTCTATACATTTCGGCCGCTGAGTGCCCCAACTAATCCATCCTCTGCCTTAATTCTTTTAAAACATTGCGAATTCTTTACGAGCGCAAGGCAATACGAATTCAATACCGTAAAAGCTCCTTATTCGCGCTTTCTTCATTCGCGTTTTCGCTATTCGAGGATTTAAAAAATGCGACCCAATTCCTATATTTGCGGCTAAAAATATCTTTATTCGCGGATCTAGTAAGTGCATACATTATTATTATTATTATTATAAAAGAATTCCAATAGGTATCCAACCCAATATCCTTTGTAAATGCCGTCAAATGGACTAATAAAAAAGGTAAAAAAGATCTTATTACAACTTTGTCTAGAGTATGTTGTTAAATGCAAACTTCAAACATAGCCGAAATCGCGAATGGAATAGGACGAAATGGATTCGAATATATAGAATCAAGCGACATTCAGGAATTGCTTGAATCGCCCTTTGAAGAAGTGGCTTCAACAAGCACTGGAAACGTGACATTTAATTTGAAAAATCTTAATGAAGGTTTGAGAATGGCAAATAAGCTTTGCGATTTCTTTATGAACATTGATCCGTCTATGAAACAAAGTCTTATTTTTAAAAGGCAAATTGCTACTGCGACTGCTGCGTATCAGTCTGAATGGAAGGAGCTTTAACTGCCAAGCAAGAGAAAATGACAAAGTTCTTCAAACCATTGCCTAAGCCTTAAGATAATGAATCAAAATGTTAAAAAACTTCAATTAGATTTTTTTATATATTTTTTTTTATTTCGCCACTTAGAAACATATCCCCTATAAATTACCATTCCGTATACACGGTTTCTGTATTCGCGGCATTTATGGAACATATACCCCGCGAATAAAGAGCTTTTACTGTATATAGAAACATCAAAAGCATAAGGCTAATAATCCCAGATTCCTTCTAAAACAGCTATGTGCTTATCCCATACTCACTCGTCTCTCCATCCGACTTAATTCCCACTCGGACAAAAAAGCGTGCCAGAGTTTCCTTTTAAGGGATTATGGGGGCCCTAATACCCATACGCTCCACATGACCGTCAGAACAGAGTACAATGCAATGTCCCCTTTATACAATCTCTCATACACAATGCAATGTATCTGACACTCTCTTAATACATCGAAGAGAAGGGAGTGAGGGCAAATTGAACTTCGGCCTTCCACTTAACTGAATCCAAAATTAAATACAGATAATTGTCAAGACATACAGCCGGCGTCCTGGCTTAGGGATAAAGTGTTCTGGAAGTCCCGGGTTCAAGCATGGTTGTTATTCTGTGTTCTATTTTTATCTTGAATTTTTCGTTTGTATGCCAACTCTCAAATCATCTTTTGCTTTTTGATGCTAGGTATGTGTACACCTATCCCCCGATTTACACGGCACTTGGTTTACACGATTTCACTTTTACACGGTTTTTAAATTTGCACCGACGCGGAACGAGAAGATCCGGGATAGTTGACGAACGTGGTGAGCCCGCGCCAAAATCAAATTAGGGCGAAAATTGGGTAATCATTTTCTACAAAATGATCCGAATGTTGAACGAGCTCTCCTATTTCAGCGAGATAGTAATAAACGCTTAACTCAATATGAGGAGGTCTATAAAGATTTGATCAAGAACGAAACACAATTGTTAATTACGGATTTCACTACCAAGGTTCGCCCATCTGAAGTTGTTTCCAATTCATCTAGCATTGAACTTGAATCGCATCAACCACTATCGAGTGATGAAAGTGATATCATACCAATAACGAATAAAAGATTGAGAGTCTACGAAAGTGATAACAGTAACTAAATTTCTGATTAAATTTTTTAATTTACATTTCTCGTTTCTATATGTAAAATGAATTACGTAAATATACCTTATATTTTTGTTATTTTATAAATAGACAGTTATTTTTTATGTTTTTAAGATATATTTAGTTTTATTTTACGTTGAAATAAATGACTGAATTATGCACATTTTAGTTTGTTTTCGATTTACACGGTTTTACGTATAAGAATCAACGATTTCGATTTACACGGTTTTCTAAGGAACCTATCTTCAGTGTAAATCGGGGGATAGGTGTATTTAATCGAAGGAATAACATTTCTTTACTTTTTCTTGTTTATTTTCACACACAAATTATGTATATAACACACATGGACGACGATCACAGATATACAACGAAACACATCTATACTATTATTAAAGTGAAAGTTTGGATGGATGGATGTTGCTCAATCACACCGGAACGGAATTTAACAGAAAGATCCAGATTTTAGTCAGGAATAGAATATACACTACTTTTTATTCCGGTTAATTTTCGTTTAATTAAAAACAAACTTTCAGGGCAAAATGCTGAAGTCAAACCCCGCCAAAGACAATTAAGGCTCCAGTCCCCCCCCCCTCAACAATAATAATGAGGTTACCTTAATTTCGACCGATTATTTCAAACGATTCTGCTTACTTTCTTCGTGTTTGCTGTATTTAAAATCAAATGTTAATGAATCGATCTTTCGGTTTCATTCTGAAGTACTTTTAAATTAAAAGAAAATAGAGTAAAGGAAATAAAATTCTAATCTGTACTGCGTTACCCCACTGATGCTGAAAGCTCGCTCGTGATTGGTAACTGTTTTCATTTAAACTAAAAGTTAAAAAGCTGTACAATCATCTCACTCAATAAATAAAATGGATTTGACCGGACTTGATTTGCCGTTTTGTTTTATTTTATTTTATTTTGAGTATACAATATAAATAAAATTGTTTTTACGTTAGTTGTGCGTTTTTGTTATTAAATAATATTTATGCTATAGATTTTTCATATTTGCTTACACTTTTAAATATATCGCTTTAAGGTTAGTTGTAATTTTTTTTTTTCTGTCATTTGATATTTTTTTTCGTATATGTACGTCAAAATTTCCACGCGAATAGAGTAGCTAGTTTAATAATATTTTCGATAACTTAATAAAAAGTCATTTTTAATTTTTTTGACTCAAGTAGAAATTGTATTTTAAAAAATGTATATCACTTGTTTTCAGTATAGAGTTGAAGTGTAACTAATTGAGTTACCTCCATTTCAATGACGGAATACATTTCTCGTCATATATGGCTCGAAATTTCTCATAAGACTCGACCCTACATTTCTATGTTATAGTCGCAACTACGATCACTCGGTGTTACTCTGGATACAAAGGCATGGCGGACATGGTTTAGTAATGTTTGAATCTATACGCATATACTATACAAGGAAAATTGGAATATCTTCGTTTATTTCGTAGGTTACACAAAGGAAAACTATATATCCTGACAGGGCACGGTGGCAAAATCTCCGCTTCAGAATCGGAGGGTTGCAGGTTCGAGACCCAATTCCAGCGAAGAACCGTCGATTCTAGATTGGACTTATTTTATTACAGCATGACAAATGCTATTCGGAGGCATAAGCATCATTTATCCATAGTTGGAGATTCTGCAATATAGGTGTAGGGGTCGCATTTACCTGGCTTTTCATGTGTCCGTATAAGAAGTCCAATGGAATCAAGTGAACACGTAAAAAGGGTAGGATACTCTACATTCAAACATCCGGGTTTAGTTCTAATAAAATCTGACACGGAGCTTTGCTGTCATATTGAAACGTAGTATACTTCTCGTTTCATCCTTTTAGAGAGACCCTGGTGGTAAGTTCTCGGCTTCTGTACAGGAGGTTTTCAGGTTCGAGACCCGATTCCACAGAAGAATCGTCGTGTAAACGGGTCTGAAGCACGTTAAATCCGTCGGGCTAAACGTCCACCCGCTAGTGTGGTGTGGAAGTTTGAGGAGGGGGGCACCAGCTCGAATGCCATCTGAATGCGGTTCAAAATGACGAGATCGGTCCCAAAATATCCCTAGTGTTGCTTCAAAACGGGACGTTAATATAAACTAAACTAAATATACCTTGCCAGACAATTTAACTGAATGTTATTTTTATTATTATTATTACAGATATGTTGAAATAAATCTGCTATCTAATGATATGTAAACATTGGGAAAGCTCTTGTTCATTTTCCTTATAAAACAATCATTTTAAGATAATGCCTTTAAGTGCTCTATTCCACTTGCTTTGTTTGAAGCTTAGAGAGTATTCAATGAAATTTCGAAACATTTTTTTTTTATTACAAGTACTAATGTTTGCAAGATTAAAATTTCGAAACCGTTTTCCTCGTTATTGTTCATGGATAAAAATGATATTAAGCATAATCAGGAAATACCCACCTTCATATTCAAATGAATTTTCATCCGGATGAAATTGTTCTCGGGAAGTTCAATTTAGGTAATAGCTAGTAATATAAATATTGAAAATACAGAAAACGCCTTAACAACGAGCGAACAAATCCTAGTACTTTTTGACTCGATCGGAGAGCAAGCGGGTACCAGTTTCACACCAACACCGGATGTTTACAAATAAGTCTCAAGAGCGTTCCCCTCACATTCCAAACAAACTTATGGGTAAGAGCATATAGCGCCATCTATGTTAGTATTCATTTATACATTTGATAAAATATACAAAGAATAAAAAAATGCAAATAAATTAAGAACAAAAATTTAAAGTAAATCACAAACACTACACTGCATATATAGTGTGTGTGTTCGGATACCTTAAACTTGAATTTAAGGTATCCGACTATGTTTAAAACACTAGCTATCGACCACATTGGCGATTTTTTTTTAATGGTCATTTTTTGAAGTTCAGACTTTCCTCTTTCCAAAACAGTTTATTTTTTCTAAGAAAAGGAAGGTCTGACCTATCATCCAGGGACACAGTTTTTCAGCTAAAATTTGTCTTTAATTTCAATTTTCTCAACATTAATTTTCATAAAAATTATCCACTGTGAACATGATATCCCTAAAACAGTTATTTACATAAAAATTCCAGCGTGTGTTTTAAATATAGGCAATGAAATGAACCAAAAGTTTTATTGTTGGTGAAATACTTTTCCGTTTATAGGCGTTTCGAAAAAGTAGTTTGTGAATTAATGGAAAAATTGCTTTATACGTATATTTTTTACCCATAACTTTCTTTGCATCTATATTTTTTCTGAGATTTTGGTTCATTTGATTCATCATTATATCTCCACATCACAAAATTTAACTCAAACTGTTAACACTCTAAACAAAATTGTAATTTCTTTCGTGCACAAGTTATAGGATATAACTTGTGTACGAAAGAAAAATTACAATTTTGTTTCGAATGTTAACCGTTTGAGTTAAACTTCAATAAAATTTACTACACATTTTCCTATTTCTCAAAATGTATTTTCAAATAATTTTGTTGTATTTATAGTATTTTGCTTTATAAGTGACAATTCACTGAAGACCATAGTTTTAGATACTTTAAAAATCCAGATTTTCAAAAATTTTCCTTCGAACGAAGTCGGATACCTTAAATACAAATTAATTTCTTAAGTCTAATCTTATTTCAACCCATATCAAAGTTAATCTAAAATATTCTCTTATTTCCTGATCTCATTTCACTTTCTCAAGATAATGCTTTGTAAAATGTTGAATCGGTTAAAAGTTAAAGCAGTTTCCACACTGTCTCAATGAAAAGATAAAAATTGCTGATCTATACAAATTCTTTTTAAAAAGATACCTGTGTTTCCCTTACTTGTGATTGGCAAACTTCGGAAATACCCATCAGAATCTTAATAGTGTATAAGCACTAGTAGTATACTACTATGGAAAAGAGGTCGATTAAAGTCTTGTGAGATTATCAAATGATGCAATAAGTTTTCAGGCAGAAGTACGAACTTTAAAAATAGCCATTGAATATTGTGAAAGGCTGGTGGACGGACAGAAGTGTGCAATTTTTTCCGATTCCCTGTCAGTTTTACAAGTCATACAGTCATCTCGCAATTGTAATAAGGTAATGGGGATGATAAAAGAAAAGACAAAGTGTTGAAATTCACATGTCGATAAAGTTGAATTGGATTGGATTGGATTAAGGCCCATTTTGGAATATATAGTAATGAAAAGGCGGATCACTATGCGAATTCAGTTTTAACGTCCCGTTTAAAGCCACACGAGGGCTATTTGGGAACGGACTTCGTCATTTTGAACCACGGTCAGATGACGAGGACGACACCTGAACTGGTACCCCCCTCGTAACTACACCACAACAGTGGGAAGACGTTTGGCCTGACAGATTTAACGCGCAAGAGACCCCCCCCCCTCACAAGACGGATCTTCGGTGGAATCGAGTCTCGAACTTGAATCCCTCTGGTTCCAAAGCTGGGACCTAACCACCAGGCCACCGCGGCCCCGATCACTATGCGAAGTTCGCGACACAGAAAGAGAATCTTGATATTATTGTCCCCAAATCAAGTGATGTTTTAAAAGGAGAATTGAGAGAAGAAATAAAACTAAAATGGTTTGATAGATGGGATATGTCCAAAAAAGGAAGAGTCACTTTCCACTTTATTCCTAATCCAGAAATTAAAATAAGATACCATCCACTTACAATCCAAATAATATCTGCACATGGGAGATTTCCTGCATATTTCCAGATTTGGAAAAACACAGGAAAACAAATGCATTTGTGGAGACATTGGTACGGTTTACCACTATTTAATGGAATGTATGGAGATCTCAGAGTTAAGGAAAAACCTGAAGATTGTCAATAATGATTTAAGTACAGTACTGATGGTACCAGGTAATCTCAAAACCCTACAGGATATGATGTTAAAGATGGGCAGTTTCATTCCAACTGTTTGAGAGAGTGCAGATGGGGAGAAAGTCTGCTATTTACTACCCCGACAGGAATGTGACTGTTCGGTCTATGTAAAGTTGGGCAATACTTATTCAGCAGTCGACCACAACAAATCCTGTCGATACTGCTACGTTCAGGGGTGATCGGCTGTATACAAGAAGTGTATCAGCACTATAAAAATATTTTTCATATCAGCACCTCATGTTATACAAGACGGGGATAATTCACTTTTGCCCGATCTCTTGCTGTGAGCGGATGTGATTTGTCCGCGCCTTTTTGTAAATATAACTCCCCGGGATGGATTCAAGTGAAAAAATTTCAAGGAGCCTTTCTGTCTTCGAAACTGCCACTTGCTTCCAAAATTTTAAATGTTTGCATATTATATAAAATATATGCATGTACAAACACACAATTTTGATGTAAATAGCGCAGAATAAAATTTAATACATTAACACACTAAATTTTTCAGTTCATTTACGCACATACAAAAAGTCGTGATGCCAAAACTGATTTTTCCAATTTCAAAACGATCTTAAAAATGGAAATGCACCCGCAACAACTCATTTTCCTTACTTTAAAATGCTAAATAAGATAAATGGGGTATTACAGCTATTGACTACCTCGAAAGGAATGTTAGTTTGACTGTTCGGTCAATGTAAGGTTGGACAATACTTATTCAGCAGTCGACCACAACAAATCCTGTCGATACTGCTTTCAGTGGTGGCGGGGTGGTCGGCTGTATGCAAGAAGGATAAAGGAGGTTTAAAATGTCTCGGGCGTTCTTAGCATTTACGGTGGCAGATTTAAGCACTTTGAAGTTCTATACAGAGCCACAATTTTAATATAGTTTCACATTTCAATACATTTTTTTTTATTTAATCGACATGCTAATGAATTTAGTTCCTTTAATTTTAGTCCCTATTGGGAAAACTCCTTTATTTTTCAATAAATAAAGGAAAATATTTAGAAAGTAAATTAATAGTTAATGATTTCTTATTTGCAAAAAAAAAAAAAAAAATATGATAAGAAAAAAAAGAAACATAATATAACGAAGAAAACCATTTTACAAAAGTAACAAGTGGAATGCAACAAAAAGAATTAACGAAAGGTAATACAATTAGAATATAATATTCCTAAAATTTTACAATTCAAAGCATTTGATTTCCTTACAAATTCAATTATAGTAAAAGCTCTTTATTCGTGGAGTATATGTTCCATAAATATGCCGCCAATACAGAAACCGTGAATACGGCATGGTAATTTATATGGGATTACAGGGGATACGTTCCTGGGTGACAAATAAAAAAAACTATATAAAAATCAATTTAATTGAAGTTTTTGAACATTTTGATTCATTATCTTAAGGCTTAAGCAATGGTTTGAAGAATTTTGTAATTTTCTCTTGCTTGGCAGTTTTTAAAAGCCCCTTCCATTCAGACTAATACGCAGCAGTCGCATTAGCAATTTGCCGCTTAAAAATAAGACTTCGTTTCATAGACAGATCAATGTTCATAAAGAAATCGCAAAACTCATTTGTCATTCTTAAACCTTCACTAAGAATTTTCAAATTAAATGTCATGTTTCCAGTACTTGTTGAAGCCTCTTCCATGGGCTGTGAATTTAACATTTTCTCCAAGTCTGTTTCAGTCAGATCTTCATCTTGCGATTCAAGCAATTCCTGAATGTCACTCGATTCTATCTGTCCGAACCCATCTCGTCCTATTCCATCCGCGATTTCGGTATGCTTGCAGTTTGCATTTAACAACATACTTTAGACAAAGTTGTAATAAGATCTATTTTACCTTTTTTATTAGTTCATTTGACGGCATTTACAAAGGATATTGGGTTGGATTCCTATTGGAATCCTTTTATTACTATGTTTGTACTTATTAGATCCGTGAATAAAGAAATTTTTAGCCGCGAACAGGGGAATTGGGTCGCATGTCTTAAATCCACGAATAGTGAAAACGCGAACGAAGGAAGCGCGAATAAGGAACTTTTACTGTTTTTTTTTTTCCCAGAGGCAGCAACGTGCCGGGTGTCAGCTAGGGCAATTATAAAATTGAATTACTTTGAAATCCCTCCTCTCTCGATTTTCACAAAAACCCAGTGAAGCCCCAAAGTTGATGGTCTTTGGCCCTGAAAAGCAGTCAATTGCCTCTTTTAAACGGTGCGGCAGGTGGCTGTTTTGTAGGATCGGCCTTAGGATTTGAGGGGCCCCGATAGGAAACTAATTCCGATAGTAAATTTCCTAGTAGTAGATTTCCTGGTTTCTAGCGAATTTCCTTTTGGAACACAAAATAAATTTAATTAAAATACACTTTTTAAAAAGCACATTTATTAGCGGTTTAAGGAAATGAATTTTATTCTAACCCTTTTTACTTTTAGTCATTATACACATCATTAATTATTATATACATTCAGGAATCGAAAAATTTCTTTTCAAATTCAGTCATGTTGTACCATTTACATGGAATAAAAATTTAAGTAAACTGGTATATCAAATCGTAGATAAATTCTTAAAAAATTAAAATTGTACATATGCATAGAGAATACAAAAATGCGTATAATTGTACAATTATGTTACATCAAGAAGTGAATGGTAATTCCATTACAAAGACAAACACTTCATCTATTACAATTATTGAGAAACTCCATTACAAAGACACCAGAAAAAGAAACAAGTGATGTATATTATTTCTAGAAATAATTTCCCACATATGAGCAAAAATTACAAGTATTTAAATGATTTTGTAGAAACAAGCGAAACTATCTAAAGGACAAAAAGAAATTTCCTCGATGTTAAAGTTATTATCCTTCTGTAACTAATTTCCATTCATTATTACTATTTTTAAGGTATTCAAAAAATTTGTGGGAAAAAAAAAGAGAATTCTTCGTTTCTTTGATTACTTAAATTTTATGAATATTAAATTGCAATTTATATTTATATGCATGAACATAATTCTTAAGTGTATTTTTAAAAATTCATGCTTTTGCACGAAATAATGCAAAATACCAGAGAACGAGTAGAACTTGGCTTATTTTAAGCTGCCATAAAAACTTAACAAAAATTGGAATTTAAAGCTAGAAATACAAGGAGAGAAAATGAATTTTAAACTAAAATTAGCAACGCATCTGTAATATTCAACAATCTTAATAGTAATTAACCCATTTGCATATTAGCGTATATATATGCTCAATTTTTCATGTCGCTATCACTGGAGCGTATATATACGCTGCATCATATTATATGCTATGCATATATGATATATACTATATTCATATTATATACTACACACCTATATGCATCCCACATTTTAAATATTACCACACTGAACAAAATTACTAACAAATAATGCTCAAAAATGTTATCTACTTTTATACAATTTTACATCTAAATACGAAATAAAACCATTTCCGTGATATGGGCCTTTTTTCATATTTTCATATGATGCAAATGGGTTAATGAATAAAACTATGAAATTAAAAAAATTTAATCAGAAATTAGTTATTAATATAAAGTTTAAGAACATTTTATTTTTATTGGGTGTTTTTAATACTGAAAAATCAAGGACTTCAAATAATTTATTCGCGACTATAAAGAGCAGCTGTATTTAATTAGTAAAAACAACTCAAATGGGGGAAAAATACAGTTTGCAGTTTTGCCTTTAAGATAAAATATTTGTTAAATGAATTTTTATTTAACAGTCTAAATTCAAAGGATTAGAGAAAAAACAAAATTCGAATTACCGACAAATTAGAATGAAAAACTTTCAAATTAATCAAGTTACACCGAAACATTAAAGGCACCTCCTTTTAAAAGTAAGTTTAGTTTAAAAGTCACTACATACATACATTTGCCGTTGAGTTCTTTTATCGACCTCCAACCACTTTCCGTGTTGAAACGGGAATGGATGCTTTTAGCCTTATCAGAAGTTCGAACCTCTAATATTTCGAAATAGGAATTTACGGCTCTCGGAGCATAAATCTATTTCAGTACTCCAAAACCCGTTTTTCGCGAATGTTGTAATTCCAAAAAACACTTCGAATTGCGCCAGGCAAGCTAACCTGCTTAGCGGATGACACGTGGGGCCCCTGCACACGAGAGAATATGAATCATCCCTCCCATGAGGGATGAATGAGAAAGAGGAGCACTTGTTAAACCAGAGAATTGCCAAGCCCCCCCCCCCGAACAAAGAGTCAAAATGTCACCACATTTTGTGTCAGAAGCACAGATTTTTTTGTCAGCCGGAACCTTGCGGCAAAGCGGAAATGGTATTACCTCTCGTCAGGAAGCGGGGGTCCTCGCGAGAGGCGACAAAGCGACGTGTTCTCTCTCACCCCCCTCTTTTTTACGACTACATTTCACCATATACAATGGACGGGGAGAAGAGCTTGAATGGGCCATAAAATTAAGCGAATTTTTATAGTTTTAGTTGTAGTTATATTAACGTCCGGTTGTAAAGCAACACTAAGGCTATATTGGGACCGACATCGTAATTTTGAACAGTAGTCAAATGACGAGGACGACACCTGAGCTGGTACCTTCACTCTCCACTTCAAGTAAGCGAATTTAAGGGAAGGAAAATATCCTAAAATTCCTGATTAAGTAATAAATCGGTATTTGTTTTGATTACGAGCCGGTGCATTTTTATGGCAACATGGCCTCTTTTTTGCAACTACATTCCACTGTACAAGGTTAATAAGAGGGGGAGGAATGGGACACAAATAACGAAGCGAGTTAAAGAACACGAAAATATCTTAAAATCGATCATCACGAAAAAAGCCGGCGATTTTGAATAGAAGCCATGTGCATTATTATAGCAATTTGGGCCTTTTTCTTCTACTTTTTTTTTAAAAAAAATTTGCAATTGCATTTCACTATACAAGGTTGATTGAGGTGACGGGTAATGGGTCATATAAGCAAGCGAATTAAAAAACATGAAAATATTTTTAAATTAATGATCAAGAAATAAACCGGCTTTTCACTTTATTTCGATTACAAGGGAAGTGCATTTTAATGACACTAGGATAGGTTCAATATCAATTATCAATGGGCATAAACTTGCGAATTTAATTTCCTTAAAATGGTTATTATATCGTATTGCTTTCTATCCGTTCAAACTGATTTAAGTACTTTCGAGTACCCGGTTAGCGACTATTCGCCCAAACTTTCGTTATAATTGAGGAAAGTAAGGCATTGCATCGACAACATTGCCAAGGCATTGCAAGCGGGTCTCTGTAGTACAAAATACAGATTGACAGGCTGTTCGATGTTCATTATTCCGTCGGTGTGTAACGGACCTCATTTGCTGTCGTTGTCCCCGATTATAACTGCACAGTACGTACAGAACCGCAAATTTTTCTTCAGGTATGCTTAATGTTTAAGTATGCCACAGTGAAGTATTCAGAATTCATATTAAAATGCGATCTTGTATCCTTTAATTTAGTTCTCCAATAAATTCTTGCAGAGCTGCATATAAACATATACAGCGCCTTTTATTTTAATCTCACATATTACCGGCAACCGCTTTTATCGGTTCAAATTTTAAATGGCTTGAGATGAATGCAGAGCTTAGAACTCAATAAGAAGTGAGAATATACTGTAACTGCGAGTTTTTAATATAAAAGCTCGTCTTCTGGTATTAAAACGAATTCAGAGAAAGAAATGATCAAAGAACCGAGCTCATTGAACTCCAACTTATTCGACTTTTTTTTGTTATACGGCCAGTCATTCTGCCACACATTAGACCAAAAACTCGGGAGTGAACTGTATTTCGTACAATAAACTAGCTTGAACACGACTAAAATCGATGGACTGCAAAGGACCAAAGGCCAGCTCTGTTGCTCTGCCTATTAAAGAATCGATCTTTGTCCCCTGACCGAAATCGAGTTCCGAATAGGAATACAAGCCACCGCCAACTTTATATGCTTTTTTAATGCTATGACTTAAGGTGCATTCTTGGCAGATAAAAGTTTGCAGACGCATACTATATAATGGAGAGGAATTTGAAGGGGGATAAAAAAAACAAAAAAATTCTTTATAATAGCTCTGCCTGTTTGAGCTTTAGTATAAAGGCAAATTTAGATACATTGTATTTCTAAGTAATGTATAACTTAATATATAACAAAATTATAACATTATATAGCATTAATATATGACGCAGTTATTTATTGTTATATATCATTTTATACAACACAACCTCATGACATCCTTTATGTCGGTCTGTTCAATTTCACATTTTAGCACATTTATTAATGTTATATATTGATTATCTTTAATATATAATACAACACAAAATAGATTATGTATTATATTATTACTGGTGTATGTATTGTGTATTTACTAGCCGCCTTTGGCGACCAGCTGGTTTCGCCATGAGTAATGGGTTTTAAAATTTTCAATTAAATCACATTCATTAGCCTTGAAGTAACTCCGGGCATTGATTGGTTTGAAATTATATTTCCTTTAAGATGATGGACTGAAAGTTCTAAAAGAACGCGTTTTCCTAATAATATTCTTTTATAAATCAGTCGGTTTTAATGATTGATTTAGAAGACTGATTGAGATAGCAACTTTTATTTAAAATATTAATAAAAATATTTTGTAAAATATAGCTCACAGAGCAAAATCTGAAGAAATCTAAAATTCATTCATAAATGCATTGTTTGACTCAAACTACATAAAATGTAATTATTTACTTCATTTAGATCAAATTAATAGTACTAAAAAATATACATGCCTATTAATATTTTACAAATTGGCCATTGGAAAGGAATTTGAATGCATATCCTGTATAAATGAAGATAATTTGTTCAATTAATGATTTAAATATTGCAAACGATCATAGAATCCTTTGCCTTGCATTTTTTAAAGAACATCACATTTTATATTTTATTTTATCCAGTCACGTGATAAAAACATGGTTAAAATATTTCTTTAAAAATTCGTTAAAAATAGAAGCTTACGTTATAAATTAAAAAACCGATACCGTTAGAAAGCTAATTTTTTTAATCTTTAAATGGATATAAAAATCGTGTTTGTGCAATAATATTTTCGGAAGTTATAGCGGAAAAACGTCGAAATTTCGCTTAAATTTTAATTAATTCGAATTCTAATTAAAAATTCGAAAAAAGGGCTCCGAGGTACACATTCCCGACCTCCAAGGTATATATATACCAAATTTGGTACTGTAGGTCCAATGGTCTGGCCTGTAGAGCGCCAACACACACATTGAGCTTTATTATAAGTATAGATGATGTTATATTAATATCGATTTTATTAACTTTGTGAATATGAATGCATTTTTAACTATGAATTCAAGCAACCCGATTCTAATATTTATATAGCATTTACTTTAATCGGTTATTTTTATATATAATTTTAATAATTAAGTGAATGCAATGAAACTTATTAAGTGTCATTGGACAAATTCATAAAACGTGCAATATCCAGATTTTCCATCATTCACATAATTTGTATTTTTTACAAACTTATTTTTACTTGAAATATGAAAATAATTTTAAAAAATTGATTGCTTACCAGCCTTTTAATTCTTAATAGCCATTGGTGGAGCAGAATTTAAAATACAAGAGAAAATTCTCTTTATCCACAAGCAGCACTTATGATCGAATTCAAAGCTTCTTACATAGAACGGAGTACAGATGAAATCCATTAAAAAGCAATGTATATTTTATTAAGAATTGCAATTAGTAAACAATACAAAAGTTTAATAATTAGTTCTTAATATAGCATGAATAGACAGTCAGTTTAAAATTCATTTTCTTTTGTTAATTACTGTTGCAACAATAATCGTTAATCTATAATTTTCAACCAGAATAACCGTTTTATCTATAATTTTACATTTATATTCTTCAGTTCCAAATTTAATGTATATTCTTTTTAGTATTATCTTTTTATTATTAATGTATAGCTTTATTCTTTTTATTTGATTTTAAATGCGGGGAAAAAATGAAATTCAGTTTTATGCATTTGTATAAAAATTCAGGCATTCTTCTTAAAAGAGAGGGGGGGAGGGAGAAGGGGAGATGAATAATTCTGAAGTACAATTTCACCCCCTCCCTCCAACAAAGGAAAAATCCAATACCCTTCTTCAGGATTTAGACATCTCCCTTTTTCAATTACTTCTGGACAAAGGAAAATATTCAATCGCATCCAGATTTTACCCCTCCCCCCTACTTCATAGAACAGTCCGAGTTTTCCAGACAGCGGGCAGACGACCTCCCTATTCTGCTGTCTGATTCTATCCTTCCCCTTCAGGAGGGGGACGACGACTGGGGGGGACGTATAGTGCATAAGCGCAGTTTTATAAAAACTCGGGTGAAAAAAATCCAAGGTTGGTGAAAATTTCCGTAGAATCTTTAATACTTGCAAGCAAACATTCGAATATGGTATAAGAAATACTTTTATATAAATTATTAAAGTTTATAACAATTTTTATATGTATTATTGAAGTAATAACTTATTCTGTACATTATTATTTTAAATACAAAATTTTATAATTTTCAAAAGTTATTAAAATTTTCCAAATTGCAACGAATTTCAAAAATTTGTAAAAATTTATCAATGTTATGCATTTATAACTTGTTATTAAAAGCAATTATTAAAAATAACATTTTTTGATAATTTAATATCATAATTTTTTATATCACAATTGTATCTACTTTGTTTTTATATAACTTTTAAAATTTAACAGCCATTAAAAATGCATTTTATTTTTGTACATGTAGGCATTTTTAAAATATTATTAATGGCAAATTATTAAAACGTTAATTTTTTGATAATTTAATATTTATAATTCTCAAAACAAAATTTTTATATTACTATTGATTTTATTTTATATTACTATTGCACATTTTTGTTCTACATTACCATTATATTTTTATTAAAACTTGTGAATCATTAAAAAATCATTTTTTATACAACTAAGCCTTTTTAAAGTTATTAAAAGGAAATTAAGATATTTTCATAGTTTCAAAGCTATAATTTTTCAAATACAAAATTATCACTTTCAGTAATTAAATAAAGACTCAAGATTTAATAATTACGAATTAAATGTTTACAATTTTCTCTTCTAGTTTAATACTTAATTAAAAAAAATTAATACATTTAAATTATAATTTTAATACAAAAAATAAAATCTTAGTTATATATTAATTTTTTTTAACATAAAATTCATACAATACTAGCTTTAACACGTTTCTGATTTTTCTTTCAGTTTGAATTCAGTTTATAAAGAGAAGAGTTTTTATTTGAGAGCATGAGAAAGTTATAAAATAAAAAGTTAAAAAAATATATCGACGAATTCAGTTCATAATGCATGAGAAAGTTTTTATTTGACAGAATTCATTACTTATGTAATTCTAATGTATTAATTCTAATTATGTATTCATTACTAATGTAATAATTATGTAAACTAATGGCGGCTCAGTTTAGAGGTGACAATTATGAAATTTTTTTTATACAGAATTAAAAGAAGAATCCACTATAAAAACACTTCTACCTCTTAAGAATTAAAAAAAATATATCGACGAAAACGAATTTAAAATACACGAGTTCAATATGGCCACGCGAAAACGAAACCAGAATAAAGGAAAAAAAAAAAAAAGCGATTAAATGGCGAACAGCGATGAAAAGCGAAGCGAGGTAGCTAAGCCCAGATTTGCGTGGGAAGATGAAAACGTGCACGGACCTTGCCTGCGCTGTGAGCATCCCTGCAGAACACAGTGGGTGGAATCTTAGCTTCCTGACATTCGACTACTGCGCAGATATTGCGTAACTACTAGTAGCCGGGACTGATTTCTGGGTTACCATATCTCCTTTTTATCGACTTAATTTCTGCTTCCTTTATTATTGGCGCCATCTTTGCACATTGGTATTCTCGGTGTGGGAAATCAAGCAAACAGGTTTAAAATTGGGGGGGGGGGGGATTCAGAATAATTTCTGGGGATGCTGCAGCCAAATTGGATCAGGCGCCATTGCTCGAAAAACGTTTTCTTTACGTTAAGAAATTATACATTAAGATTAATGTATGCTTATCTTAAAAAAAATTTTTTTGAAATAAGAATTTAAGTAATTTTTAAGTAAAATTTTTTAAGTTGATTTTTTAAATCCCAAATTTTGTGAAAAAGAGTATTAGGTTATACTCTGATATCAGAAGTATTTCATTTTGCAAGAACTTCCAAAAGATGTCTGTTTACAGAATTTTTTTCCTTTAAGTTATTTCTTTTTCATAAAGCTCTAAGAATCTTATCTCTGTGCTAAATATTTTTTTACAGGTAAAAACACCATGTTTCGTACGAATGTAGATAATCAATATTTGATTTGTATGTTTCGTACTGATATAATACATTTGATAGACAAAATATTTTGGCGAATATTCAGAGTAGCCAATTGGCGGAAAAAAATTCGCAGGCACTAAAACGCCATTATCAATCCCGTCTTAAAATTCTTATTAAATGAAATAATAATAGGTATAAAATTTTTGGTGTATTTTTCAACAGTTTTTTTCTAAAACTAATAAATTCTAGTTTTTAAAGAAAATATCGCTCGGAGATTATGAAATAATCTCAAGATCAGGAAATGTGAGTCAAAATTATCAAGAAAACTAACAGTTCAGCTTTATATTTTTTGGAAGTGAAATTCGTATTCAAACAAAATTAGAACAATATTGAGATTTAATCACAATACCAGATTACCAGAAAATGAATGCATAAAATATGAAACATTTTAGAATATCGCAAGCTATTAAATTTTAAACAGCGTCAACGATTAAATTTAAAACGGCGAATAAAAAATTTAAGATGAAAAACGATTAAGGAATTTTTTTCCCCATCAAGAAAATATAACAGATTGATTTTAGAACAATTAGATGTTTTTATTTTTATTTTTTTGCATCTGTGCAAATTACACTTGTTTACAAAATAATGCTTCACGTTAGAATAAAAAATGATATACTGTAATTTTTATTCTGGGTTTTTTTTTTCCGATTTTTTGTTGTTGTTGTTGTTTCCCGGTGAATATTACAAAACTTGTCTTTGGAAAAAAATTTATTCATATCTAAAAGAAAACCGTTTTCTACTCACACAGAAGCAGATTTCTCTTTTCAATCTTTCAAAGGAAGGGAAAAAATGTAGCAAGATTTACATGTAGTAGATTTATCTTAAAGAAATCGTATCTTAAAGAAATAAACTACTTCTCGCAAAAAGATATTCCATTTTCAAAGAGAATGAGAAAATCGATTGTTGTAGCAACATTCGCGTGCAGTAAATGTAGCATATTTCTCTTCAAACTTTCAAAAGGGAGAAAAATATCGCAGCAAGATTTACGTGTAGCTGATCTATAAAAAAATAAGTGATGTAAAAAAAATATTTAATTTAATTAATACTAAGGTCAATAAAGAAAAGTATTTAATAAAAAGTAACTAAAATAAAAATTATCAATTTTTTAAAATCAAAAACTGATTTCTGAAAGTTTTGAACTCGCATTCTTCACCTTCATATGAAAAATACTGAAATCATTGCATCTTACCGATTGAGTTACTGCCTGTTGATTTCAATTTTCATTTCAAACTGCTAAGATTAATTAAAGTATTTAAAAAATTTATGAATTTATATTTGAAAAAAAAACTATTTGAACTTGAGTGGATGAATAAAAAGTATTTTATTCACTCATTTATGAATAAAAAGTATCTTAGTAAAATCTGAATAAATTACTTTCGCCTAATAACATATTTCCTTTCCAAACGAAAGAAAAATGATTAGTTGTAGCAACTTTTACATTCAGTAAACATAGCATATTTCTCTTTTCAGTCTTTCAAATGGTAAAAAAACTATTGCAGCAAGATATACGTGTAGTAGATTTATTAGTATCTAAAGAAAAATAAGTTACTTTCTTCTCACAGTAACATTTCACTTTCAAAGGGAGAAAAAATGAGTTGCTTTAGCAATATTTACATACAGTAAATTTATTCACATCTACAAAAAAAAAAAAAAGTTCTGCATTCAGAATGGCATATTTCACTTTCAAAGAGGGAAAAAATCTATTACAGCAAGACTTACATGCAGTAAATTTAAAATTGGAAATTAATCATTATTTTTTTTTTCAACGAATTTATCTTTGCATTTATCCAACATCTAAATTTTAATATTACAAATTTTAATTGACCAATTTTTACGAACTCCTAATAAATTCTAAGCAAGTCTAAAATCATCATTCCCAGTATTTTTTTTTTTTTTTAAAGGATTTAGACTTAAATAGAAATCGGATCAGTCAGGAGAAACTAGGAGAAATATCGCATTTTCATTTTTATCTATATTGAGCAATCGTATTTTCATTCCTCTTTTTCTTCTTAAATTTATGATTAACTATTTCGCTAATTTTTATTGACATCTAGAGATTCATGCTTTTTTAACATATTCTTTCATAATTCTTTGTAAAATTAATCATTTTCGTTTTAATAAAATCCGCATTACTTGCCTCAAGGTTCTACTTTCGTTTTTTGTATTTGCCGCCATTACGGACGCTTTCAAAATCGATGCCATAAGCAGTCTTCTAGCCATCCAAGATGGCGAGGGATTCGGCGCGTTTTCTGTGTAGTCGAGAATTTTTCTGCATTGGCGAAAACCTGGCGTCCGATTCTCCTGTGTTACCTGAATTCTGAAAGATTAACTATAGTATCAATGTGTTTGTTATGTCCAAGAACAAAGTTTATCGGTTAGGGATAACATTCTCCTTAAAATAGAGCTAAATTTTAACAAGTTAATGATTATAACAGTAAGTTAATCGAAATGTAATGCTAACAGATTGATATATCGATATTGCACATCGATTATGGTGAAAGAAATCATAGAAATGACACTTTCCAAATGAAATAAGCAAATTAAAATAAAACCCAAACTTGTGGGAAATTTCATTGATAAGACGAAAAAGGTGACAAATGAGCAAATATATCACTAATGAGCAGAATTAAAAAACAAAACGTAATAATCATATTCGAAAACAATTTCGTTTAACAAAGAAAAGCACGCTAATTTGAAAATTATTCACTACATCATTTCACAATATTTCGCAGTATCCTATGAAATAATTGCTAATTCAGACTGATTTCTGAAAAAACACAAGTTCCAGGAATTACCGTGCCAGTATTTTTCTTAGCTATTATTCGAAATGTTCCGCTTGATTAAGACAATGGCTTTACTTCCGCTACTCCATTAGAATCTAAAATCATGTTTAAATCTGAGTTGGGATACTGATTTATATATTAATATTTTATTATATATAATTTTTATATTCTTATATTTATTTTATATATCAGCTCTGTGGTTAAAATATCCATTTCAGCAAGTATTGAACAGAAACTCAAACTAGGATGAGAAACGTTCATTGAAAGTAGGAATTTCGAAGAGAGTTTAGAAGCGGAATTCACTAGATTTTAGATTTCATGGAAAATTAATTACATTTTTCAAAATATCTTGAATTAAACAGTTTTAATTAAAAAAAAAAAAAAAAAAAAAAAAAAAAGAGCGAGAATGACTTAACTTCACATGCAATTTTTATTCAGAGAAATTAAAACATTTTATGATCTGCTCATCATATAGATAATCTATTCTCAAAGATTTTAATTAAATGGAATAAATGAAAATAATTCCAATTAAATGGAATTCTCATTTGGCCAAATCCTAATTTAGGCTATCAAAACGAGAAAGTAAAACTCTAAAAAAAATCAGGATTTCGAAAAGTAAATGTCCGGAATTATGGGACACAATCACCCCTAACGAGAGCGATTAGACGAACCAGGGCTGAATGGCTGAATAAGAGGGTATAATTGCCTAGGGGGGGGAGGACTTTAGGAACTCCAAAAACCTTGAGGGGTTTTTTTGGGGGGGGGCGTGTTTAAAAACTTAATCTTGTACCATCATATACTTTTTTTAAAAGTGCATTCACATGTGCTAAAATTCCACACAAATATTGCTATAATAAATTTTGGAACATTACTACATTAAATTTTTATAAACACACATTATTAAGTTTAATATTTTTTATTCTTAATGATAAAAAATGTTTTTTTTTTTAATTTTAAGCACGCCATTCCGATTTTATTGCAAATTATTATTTAGAGATTTGTTAATTTTTTTCCCATTTTTTTTGTTTTGACAATTCTGATTAAAATTGCTTTTAAATCTTTACAAATTTTTTATATGTTATATACTGAAATCAGTATTTTTTTAAGAAAATGATCCATTAAGTGTTTTAGCATTCCAGCTTATCAAAAAATTTTTTAAATTTAAAATTATTAATATAAAGATTAAATTCAATCCAGAAAAATATTTCGTTTTGAAAATTTGGCGGTAACAGGAGTTTCCAAAATTAGCATCAAGTTACATCCAGCCCATAATAGAACATACTTTTGTACCACTATCGAATAAGGGTTATTTCTTATTTTATTTGTAACAAAACAACTGGCAATTATTCTTCCCAGAGGATAGAGTTAATATTCATTAATTTATCGAACCAAGAGTAGACTGGATTGGCTAAACGGCCACAAATCAATGCCACAAGTGCTTCGACAACTAAATCAAAATGGTTAAAATGATTGATATTAAATATTAAAGGTAAAATTGAAATTCTTAATAAATATGAAAGTTTACCTATTTTGAATCAACGCAATGCAGCAGCGGAGTTGAAAACTTGTGCAAGAAATCGCTGAAATATCTTATCTTTGAAACCGCCATTAGTGGGAAAGTTCGTGAAGAAGATAATTCAATGCCATCTGTTGGTGGAAATGCCAACTAAATTTGCAATATGGAGGGATAAATTCCCTCCTTTCTCGAGCAGAAGACTGCAAACGATATTATTCTTTCGCATTCGTTTCTCTCTCTTTTATCATGTGAGAACATGTTTTGGTTTGGCGTTTTTGAAGCCTCAAAATGCACGGGCGAAAAATTGGGGATTTATCGCTTTTGAGAAAAATGTTTCGCTTTTTGATTTTCGAAACCCATTAGTCATTTTTGGATACCCGGATATGTAATATACTAGCTGTTGCTGCTGCCGAAAAAAAATTAAATGCAATTATTCAATAATTTGGCAATATTTTATCGAAACGGGATGAACGATACGACAGTATATAAAATACGAACAAATATTCATTTTTATATATTATGTTTGTGTATTCTTTTAGAATTGTGAAACTTGGTGTTCTTTCAGAATGGTAACGAAAGGAACTATTTAGTGTATCTCATGACTCGTTTAATATTCGTCCAGAATTCTCAAATTTAATGTTAGAAAATGTGATTAAATATTTTTTTTTATTGATTAAACATTGAAAATATATAATTATAAAATCGTTAATGTAGTTGAAAAGAATTTTTGAAAATTATGATACCGAATTATTTGTATTACAATATTTTTGGTAGTTACAGTGGAAAACTAAAATTTAAAACCCCCAAAGTTGATCTCCCCATAACTTTCTCGCATAATCTGTAATAACGTTACCTCCGAGAGTGACTTAAAACATTTGCGTATTATAGCTAGAAAATAATAACCTTCAACAGTTAGCATTTCTACAGAATCTATCGTTTCCTCGGCGAGTTATTTGGAGATTAATCCTTGGTAAATAGATGCGGTTGAAATTCGATTTTTTAAAAATTTTTAATGATTGTACTATATAACCATAGCATAGGTGTAAACAATAAGCTAACCAAGTTTCATCGCAATCGGGTGAACGGTTTAGGAAGGCATAAGAGACATACAGACAAACATTCATTTTTATTTATATAGATTAAGAAAGTTGCTTATTAAACTATTAATATAAATCATTAAGTAAATTAAAAGTAGTATTTATTATTCACACTCGATTGTTTCAAGAAGGGCGGTTTCTCTTCTAAACCACCTTGCATCAAAGAATTTTTGTTCAGTCTCTACTCGATGAATAAAAGGTATTTTTAACTTTTAACCATGTAATGAAGAAAGCACATTTAAAAATTAATGAATTAGTAATTAATGTGACACAAGTGGTCTAGAAAATGAACCATCATGCTTGATATAGTTCAGATTCATTTTACTTGTTCATTGCTATGAACCTATGTCATCTGTTTTAATGAGCTGCGAAAGCAGTATTTCCTAAATATGTTAAAGTGTAGAATAGTGTGCCCCTTGCTGCGCCAAGGATGCCAAGTAGCTAATAAAGATGGCGGACAAAATAAACACTTATGAATCGGTTATGGTTACCACTTTATGCATTAAAATTATGATCTTAACTGACAAGTATTAGAATTGATTTTAATTTGAGATTTATTTAATCTGTTACTCAGATTTTAATTTTTTTTAACCTTTGGGATCACTATCGCTTCTTATCTTAATTTAGTAGAAGTTTTTCAAACCGGTTGCACCGGTCTATTGTGTACAGAACAAATTTTAGAGCACGCGATGCCTGTCGGCCTCTGAAGACACCGGGCAGAATTTTTTAACTTAAAAACATCCTAGGGCTTCGCTACCGACGGGAATGGGAATTTGGTAGCTTCGCTTTAGCTTTTGGTAGCTTGCACATTGAACACAAGGACAGTGGAATAATAGGAACAGTACATACATACAAATATCCTTTCCTAACTTCATCAACTCTTAAAGAATATACATATTCCACTCACCCTTCAACCATGCTGCAGATTTGCCCGATACATTTATCCGACATCCATTCTTGCACAATTGCCTACATCACAAATTAATGAAACGAACGTTACAGCAGCAAAAGAATTACGAGAACTTCGAAGAATTTCATTGCAGCTATCTTTTAATGTGAGAACGCAGGTGATTTTGTAAATTACGATTTCAGACGATTTTTTAAAGTGCATACTGACAATTGAAAATTAATATTTCCTATTCGTATTTACATTAAAAATAGAATTAAATTTCTTATTAATTGTAAAAAAAATTCAATTATAACATAGAACAAAATTTAAATCCTCACTCGATAACTTTTAACATTTTTCATAAAATAGTTCATGTACAACTCAACTATTGTAAAAAGTAGTAAAACAGAATTAGGGTTACAAGAAGAACGTTCCGTTGAGTTGCCATATTGGCGAGAAACTCGGGAGGGACGGCACATTATACTTCACCCCCTAAATCAAATGACCGTAATAACCTGGTGGTTAGGTCTCGGCTTCGAAATCGGAAGGTTTCAGATTCGAAACCAGATTTCATCAAAGAGCTTTCGTGTATTCGGATATGGTGCACGTTAAATCCATCTGGTTCTAACGTTAACGTGGAATTTTGGAGTGGGGGGAGGGTGCCTCATCATCTGGCCAGGCTTCAAAACTATGAAATCCGTTCCGAAATAGCCTTGATATTGCTTTAAAACGAGGCGTTAATAAACCTATACTAAACTACGTAAATCAAAAGAAAAGCCTCATTGTGGATTCTATTAGAATGTTCGAATTGCAAAATTAAATATTAAAATCTATTCGAGAATACGAATGTTCAATTAGTGTATATAAAACGCAGCATACAATTTTCGTTAAACGTATCGCTCGAACCTTTAAGAAGAGCTAAATAGAAGAAATGGAATATTTCGCTTTTCCAACTTTTTAAAATATAATTTTGTTCTCAAAGATATACAAGTTCAGTAAACCCTTTATAAAGTATAATTCAGGGCATTGACCGGATATTTTACCGGGGTTTATATCCTGATAAAAGGATATAAATACTGAGACACGAAAAGTTCGTTTATTTTCCATTTAATTTATGAAATAAGGAGTATTAATTATATTTATCGGAGATCTTTCTAGGGAAATAAAGTGGTAAACATAATTAAAACTGAGCATTAAAGAGTAAAAATACCATCGAATGTTCATTGACAAGTATAATTACCACTCAATTTTAGGTAATTTAAAATTACTTTATTAGGCATTTTTAGTTAGAAATCATGGAATTCAAATTCAATAATGTCTCATATCAAAGTTTGAACCTCATATCGTATTTATTAGGCAGTTTGGACGGTGTGTTCATTTCATAAAAATAAAACTGTTGCAATCTGATGTAATTTTAATAACATTTTAGAACATGTTTTGCTTTAAGAAATAAGCTAAAATGTAAAACTACAACACTCAAATAACTACTGCCTCAAAAATGAAGTCTATGCATAAAATAATTAACAGTTTCTGAATTTTAAGAAATCCCAATTGCATCAACAGTTTGTTCATTTTTAAAAAAATGATTGAATAATTTGAATTAAATTATACAACAAGTAATGATAAATATAAGTAAATTTTATGCGTAAGAAACATAATACAATTGCGGATCGTTTCTGAAAACTGGGGAATTAAAATTTAATGACAAAAGCTGAAACTTAATGTTACTACGAGCCCTTACAACGTTGAACGAGCAGTGGTAAGCATATTTACCACTATTGAATTTAAATGATATTTAAAGAGACTTAAAGCCTTTCAGAGCTATTAAGGTGGCTCAATCGAATTTTTAGCATCTGATTACCCTACTTAATCATTTTAAAATTATAAAGAAATCTTTTTCAGGTAGTAAGAATACTTGCCAGTTAACTATAAAAGGTTATGTTTAAAATATAAATATAATAACCTTTTTGTAATCTACATATAGTATATAAACTAACTATTACTCGCTACTCTGTTCGCGTGGAAATTTTGATCTATATGTACGAAAAACTGTCAAATAATGACAAATAAAAAAACTAAGCTAAAAACGATACATTTGAAAGTAAACAAACGAAAAATATACAACCAATGCAATTTAATAACTAAACACACAATTAACGTTAAAAAAAAATACTTTGTTCACGCGTGAACTTTCAACGTCAGTTGGCGTAACGCACGTGTGACTTTCCTACGCCAGTTGGGGTAACGCAATGGAGATTAGAAATTTTTTAAATTTCCTTTATTGTTCCTTTCTTTTCATGTAAAAGTACTTCAGAATGAATTCGAAAAATCGATTCATTAACATCATTTGGTTTTAACTACATCAAACACAAAGAAAATAAATAGAATCCCTTGAAATCTATCGAAATTCTGTTAACCCTAATCCGATTTCTGTTGGGAAAAAAAAAAGAACCGCAGCCTTACTCATATTTGGCGGGATTTGACCTCAGCTTTTTGGCGCGAAAGTTAGTTTTTAATAAAAATGAAACACTCAATTAACCGGAATAAAAAGTAGCCAATGTTCTATTCCCGACCATAATTTATCCTAGTGCTAAATTTCATCCAAATCCGTTCTGCCGTGATTGAGTAACAAACATCCAGACTTTCACATTTATAATATTAGTATAGATATTCATCTGATTGATCAAAAGTTTTAAATTATATAAATATGTGTACAAAATGTAATATTTATGAATCATGGAATTGAATGGGAAATGTGTATCTGTGCACAAAAAGCAAATATGTAAAAATTAAGCTATTTTGATTAATAATTTCACAAAATTGTAAATTAGTTAAAAGATTTTGTAAAATTGATTTCCTTTCAATTAAAACAATTAAGCGAAACACTTCCATCATACTAAGTTGAAAACATTAATTCGAATGAAATATGGAATTATTTTTATTTTGCAGGTTCAAAAAAATAGATGAATTATTTATTCTATTGTTTCATTTACTTCCACTATGTCATTTAGAAGCGAAATTAAAGCAAATTGTTGATATGCAAGCGATATTTCTAAACATTTAAAAACTTGAAATGTATATTTTGAAGCATTTTTTTTTTTCCATAATTCTACTATACGAGCATGATTATATCTATATTAAAAAAAAAAAAAAAATGAAAATAGTGCTCGTTATGTTATGCAGTATGCAACGAACTGCAGATTTGATGATGAATGCTCGAGAAGTGGATTCGCGATAAATATTGTTGAAAAATTCCGAAGCTTCGCATAAAATTATTTTTGAATACAATTCTTAAATAGTTACACTCTTAAGATATGTTACACATGTAATGCTACAAAGAAGAGTGAAAAGCTGTCAATATTTTTCCTAAAGAACAATTCAAGTTTTCGTAAATAAATTTTAAAATTTGTAATCAAAATATACTTTTTCTTCAAAATTTTATACATTTATTGACATTCGCTTTTATTCCTTATTTTATTTATTAACCCTCATAAATATTAAAATATATAGATATTAAAAAAATACCCGCACAACCAAGTCGAATTCAGTCTTCATCAAGTAAATCTTAACGCTTTTACTTAATACGGAACTATCAATCCAAAAGCAATTATTATGAATTCAGCCAAACATATATTCTGAATCAAACTAATAGAAGAAATATTGTATTTAGAAAACTCTAATGCTGCTACAACTACAACACAAATTAACCAAGAGAAACACATATTAGGTTTAATATAGAAAGAACCAAAAAATAAAGATACGATGACCGGCCTGAAGACTTTCTCAAAGGTCAAACCTCAGGCAAGGATTCAAACCGGCGACAATTCCTGTGAGGGGTTCAAATTTCTACCAAAAAATGTACTATTCGAAACCCGAAAATTCCAAGAAAGAAGAATTTGAAGACAAAGTATCACAAAATTAAAGAGAATAATATTTACAAAATAACAAGCAAAATTTTTTAAACATAAGTAAAACCATTTCAAAATTAGTCAAAATCAAACAACAAAAAGACCGTTAAAATATAAAACGAAAATTCGTTGAAATACAAAAGCAAAACACATACCAGTTGAAAATAGAACTCCAAAAACTGCGTGAAGTATCCATACAAACGCACCTCGTTAAACAATATTTGAATTTCCCGCTTAAGCTGCGTTTGCTTTTAAAGTTGGATACGCCTGCCACGCCCTGTCATTGTTCACGTCATCATAGGAAGTAATTGAAATAACTCAGCGCCATCTATTGAGTTAAAATTAAAGCGAATAAACAAGAAGGCTTATCTTTAGCTGTGAAAAAATGGGAAAAGTTAAAAAATAAATATTCTCTTATTAAAGACTTTTATATCGTAAAAGTTTTGGGGAAATTCATTAGAAGTTAACTTTTTAATGAGATTGTTGATTGCTTCATAAGAAATTTTGTTATTATAAATTTTTTACATCCTATTAAATTGTGAGAAAATTAAATTTTTGTAAACCTACGAATTTAAATTAGAATGTTTTACTTATTTTAAAGTTAAATTAATCCCTTTTATCAGAAATATCTATTACTGTTTTTCCATTAGAAATTTATATATTTAAATCTAGATACGTAGTTTTAAGATAAGTTTTGTCTATTTCCGGTAAAAATTTATCTTATGGGTTACAATTTAATTTAGTTATATTAACGTCTCGTTGTAAGCAATACTAGGGCTATTTTGGGACAGACCTTGTAATTTTGAACCGCAATCAGATGACAAGGACGACACCTGAACTGCCATATCCTTCTACACACCACACCAGCAGGAGGATGTTTGGCCCCGATGGATTTAACTTACACAGGACTTGCTTACACGACAACACTTTGGTGGAATCGGGTCTCAAACTTGAGACTCATCAATTCCAAACTGAGACCTTACCACCAGGCCATCGAGGTTCCTTTGGATAACAATTAATATCAACATTAGTATTATCCAAATTTATTAAAAGAAAGTCATCAATGTATCCACAACCATTTATTAAATTGTTTTTAATTACTTTTTTTTCATAATAATGTATTTTTCTACACTAAGCACTGGTATGTACTTTGCTTTCTTATTTCAATGAATTTTGGTTTTAAATGTTCTAGTTGTCAATGGTTAACTTTTTGTTGTTTGATTTTGATCAATTTTGCTGTGGTTTTACTTAGATTGAAAAAATGTCGGAAATAATTTTGCTGTGGTTTTACTTAGATTAAAAAAGTGTTGGAAATAATTTTGCAGTGGTTTTACTTAGATTAAAAAAATGTTGGAAATAATTTTGCTTGTTACTGTATAATTTTCTCTTTAATGCTGCGATACTAATTTTATTTCTAAAAACTCAATTTCCTACGATTTTCGGATCATGAGGGATCAATTCTTTTGGAAGGAAAGTCGAACACCTAACAAAAAAAAAAAAAAAAAAAAATCCTGTGTTTGAACTTTTGTTTGTGGATGATCCTTGAGAAAGTCTTCAGACCGGATACATCCCATCTTTCTTTTTGGTTCTTTTGCATGAAACAGAATATTTACAATATTTCTAATTTGGTAACGTTTTATTAACCTCATTTTGTTTCTTAATTACAACGCATTGTTTAAACAGGAAGTGGCTTTTATTTCTTAAGCTTATGTGCGATAGACGTAGTTCTCTGTCATCATTTCTTGCATAGAAATCATATCAGGAAAATTGACTACTGAAATAAAATTCATAATTTTTTTTATTAAATATTATTTCCTAATGTGTGACTCTTTAACAAAGTTTCAAAAAAAAAAAAAAAAAAACAATAAAAAGTTGACTAGTTTTTCAGTTGAAACAATCTTCAAACAAATTCGTAACAATACTGAGACACATAATCATAATCCGGATATGACGTCATGAATACATTCTTTCTCCGAGCCGAATCTTACTACTCTTACGTAACTTTGATTTGCACCAATAAGATTACAGATGTTTGTTCTTTATAACTTCTATCATAAGTTTTTTAATTTTTGATGAAAATTATTTTTCCGGTTTTTCAAATTTAACGGTATTAATTGCAATTACAAGGTATCGGTCATTCGGAACACCGTTGAACTTGTTTTTTTTAATTAATAAAAAGAAAAGAAAACTTAATGGCTCGACAAGTTCCTTCATCTATACTTATAATAAAGCTCAATGTGTGTGTGTGTGTTGACGCTCTACAGGCCAGACCGTTGGACCTACAGCTACCAAATTTGGTACATGTATACCTTGGAGGTCCGGAATGTGCACCTCGGAGTCCTTTTTTCGAATTTTTAATTATAATTCGAATTAATTAAAATTTAAGCGAAATTTTGGCGTTTTTCCGCTATAACTTCCGAAAATATGATCGCATAAACATGATTTTTACATCAATTTAAAGATTAAAAAATTAGCTTTCTAATGGCATCTTTGTTTTAATATCTAACTTAAGCTTCTATGTTTAACGAATTTTTAAAGAAATATTTTAACCATGTTTTTTAGCACGTGACTAGATAAAATAAAAGAATGCCGGAAGTTCAAATAAAAAAAATTATCATCGCAAATAAATCTAAAGCAATACAACTTTCAGCACGTGACTGGATAAAATAAAAGAAACATAAAATGTGATATTTTCTAAAAAAAAAATAAATGCAAAGCAAAGGTTTCTTTAATCGTTTGCAATATCTTAATCATTTATTCCATAAATCATCTTTATTTACAGTAAACCCGATTGAATTTAGACAGGATATGCATTGAAATCCCGACTTAATGGCATATTTATGTAATCGTTTGCAATATCTGTATCATTAATTTAATACCTTTTTTCCCCTTTTCGCTTTCTTTAAAAAAACATATTTAATATTTTTGTAACATCACCAAAAAAAAAAAACATTTTTAATATTTTGGAAGCATAACCGATGGTTAAAACTGACTGATTTATAAAATTAAAGAATATTATTAGGAAAAGGTGTACTTTTAGAACTTTCCGTCCATCATCTTAAAGAAAATATTAATTTCAGGTCAATCAATGCCCGGAATTACTTCAAGGCTAATGAATATGTGATTTAATTGAAAATTTTAGAACGCTTTACACATGGCGAACCAGCTGGTCGCCAAAGACGGCAAGTAAAGCAATATATACCTCTTACAGGAAAAAGAAATTTCATAACTGAGATAGAAAGAATGTAAGAGTTTAATTCATTTTTGAAAAAGAAAGCAGAACAATAGGTTAAAATGTGAAAGAATTAATCTCCAATATTTTGTTTTTATACCTGTTGGTATTTGCAATTAAAATCATTTTTCAATTATTATTTACTTATTAATTCTTTTTTTTTTAGAATTATATTACATTTTTTTAAAAGGAAATTCTTGTAATATATTAAGAAAATGCAAAACTGATTAATTCCGTTAAGTCATTCAAAAATCAAAAATTTTAAAAAGAACATTTTTATTTAAAAAATTGTATTTATATGTTTTCTACACATCAAAAAGAAACTTGAAAATTGGCTACGTTCAGAAACTCGGTAAAAAAAAAAAAAAAAAAAAAAAAAAAGCTAATATCTTGAAAAAAATAAAAAAAAAAAAAAAAAAAAAAAAAAAAAATGCTAATATCTTGAGAAAATTAAAAACATAATTTTATTATAAATGCAGGTAACTGCGGTTGTGTTATAGATCTGAAGAACTGGATTGAAATAAATCAAATCTTGTATATTATTATTTGAATTAAAAAAAAGAGAGAAAATATTGTTAACTTTTCAAAGTATGAAAGTTAATTACATATTCCATGGATTAGAATATACAGGAAATTTTATCGTTTTTCTTCAGTAACTTCGGAATAAATTATTCTACAAGAAATGTAACTATACCATCTTAAAATCCAAACTTCTTTTTTCAATGATGTAGTTTCATTTCCCTGTAATTTTTATTTAATTTTTGCTAATTTTTTTGTTTTCCAAATTTAAGAAACAATTAAGTAAATGCGGATGGTTGTGAAATAAAGAATTTTATCTGCATTTTTAAAAGTATTCTGGCTTAATTGAGATTCAGATTTTAATTAAAAATATGAAACACTTAAAATGTTATAGACCTAATATTTTATAAAGAATGTTTTATTATTATTAAATTATTACCAACGAAGTATTTTTATTACTAGCAAAGTCAGATGTATGAACTTGTAGTTTAATTAATGAATACAGACCTGAAAACAAGAATAAACAGAAAGCTGTCGAAACATTGGTTATCCCACGCACCCTGACTGCAAATTTGTACGTCAGTCTAGTGATACAACCTGTTTGCTGCCATTCATGAACAGCATTCAAGGGAGTGTTTTCCAACTGGATAACGCTCGCTCTCATACCGCTATTGTAACCCAACATGCTCTACAGAGTGTCGACATGTTGCCTTGGCCTGCTAGATCACCAGATCTTTCTCCAATCGAGCACGTATGGGACATCATTGGACGACAACTCCAGCGTCATCCAAAATCAGCATTAACCGTCCCTGCATTGACCGCCCAATGATGGAGTCGCACAGGCATGAAACTCCATCCCACAAACTGATATCCGACACCTGTACGACACAATGCATGCACGTTTGCATGCTTGCATTCAAAATTCTGGCGGTTACACCGGTTACTAATGTACCAACATTTCACATTTGAAATGGATCTTCTCGCCAATGGCTCTACCTGTGATCTTGAAACTTTAATCAATTAAATATGTTATCTAAACAAATGTATTCCTAAAATTTCATTACTGTACAATAATTTTTTCTTGGTGTTGGGATTTTTTTTCCATCAGTGTATTTATAATTAAAAAATGGCTACTTTTTATTCAAAAGCAGTAAGATATTGAATTTACGCTCCCTTATTTTTAAGTATGCGTTATTATTAAATATTTTTTGCCTTCAGAGCTATTGTAGATGAATATTTTCAAAAAGAAGGAAAATTGTTCTCTATTTTGCATAGTTTTAATTTTATTTGTCACAGTGTGCGTTTTTAGTTGAGAAATTTTTTCTTCTAATAAAAAGAATCGCAAATTGCCACACTAAATTATTGTTAATAAAATATAAAGAAAATAATATTTTATTTTAAATTATAAATTCTCCACAAATAATGGCTTACGATACAAACATAAATGATTCAAGTATTTGCATTTAAATCAGGGGCATTATTGAAAACAATAGTTAAGAGCTGCCCTGAAAAACGAAAATAGATTCCAACAAATGATTTTTAAAAACTATAAGATCGACAATTTCACCGAAAAAATCAACAATAACTTCCAACTAAAGTAAGTGATAACAATATTAAAATTTAAATACTTATTGTCCTTTAAATAGAATAGCTTTCGTATTAATGCTATGGCTCTTGTTTTATTGTAATTCTTGTGTTTGAACTTTCCCAATATGGTACAGAAATGTTTTGAAACATTCGGATAAAATAAATTTTAAGAGCAAACTTTTGTGATTATCAAAGGGATTTTGGTCTTGATTGGTTTAGTTATATTAACGTCCCGTTTAAAGCAACACGAGGGCTATTTTGGGACGGACCTCGTAATTTTGAACCACGGTGAGATGACGAGGACGACACCTGAACTGGCACCCCCCTCTCCACACCACGCCACACCAGCGGGAGGACATTTGGCCTGACAGATTTTACGTGCAACCCCCTCACACGGCGGTTCTTCGGTGGAATCGAGTCTCGAACCTGAAACCCTCCGGTTCCGAAGCCGAGACTTTACCACCGGGCCACCGCGGCCCCTTTGATCTTGAGGATTCTTGTTTAAAACATTAAATATTCCCTTTGAACCAGGCCTGACTTTGCCTGATTGGGGCCTGGATGAAAAACTTCTTGGTCACCCCCGTCCCTTTGCTTTATTACTTCGATAATGAAGCACCGTGCTTAGAACTTGTCTATGGTATTTTTCGATTTGGAACCCTCCCTTCGGAGGTGGGGACCCGGGATAACTGCCCCGTATAACCCTGCGCTAGTCGGGCCCTGCCTCTGAAGTAGCTAGACTTATAAAGATCAAGCTGGACAATATGAGCTTATTCCAGGGGTCGGCAACCTATTGAAACGAAAGAGTTAAAAGCAACAATTCAATTCAAGCAATTCAATTATTAATCGGCCAATAATGTTTATATAAACACTTATTTGGGCGAGAAAAAATCACACCAAACTTGCAGCCAAGCATTTGCAACACAGTCAAGATTAAAATAAAGCAAGTGGCAAAATATAATGCAGTTACACCAGTGTAAATGAAACCTAATAACAAGTTAAGTTACACCTTTTAATGAAGCCTAATAGCAAGTTAAAAAAATTTAATACAATAACTAAACCAAATTGTGAAATATTATTCAGTTATAACACCAAAATCATCGAGTGACCTAAGTTAAGAAATTTTAAATTGACTTAAAATGGATATAAATAGAATACGTTTATTGTACAAAGCTGTGAAATGTTACAGGATTATCCTTAGAAGCTTTTTCTTTGCATCTAGTTCCAGAGCCATAGTTAACCACAGCTTAAATAAGGTTTAAGATCCAACAGATAAAAGCGAGAAATACTTGTATTGGCGATAAAAAATCGCACTAAACTTGCAGTCAAGCATCTGCAACACATTCGAGTTTACAATAAAGTAAGTTTTATTGTACAAAGGTGTGAAATGTGAGAGGATTATCCTTAGAAGTTTCTCTTTGCATTCAGTTGAACATTCACATTTAACCACATCTGAGATAAGTTTTAAAATACAACAGTTAAAAGCGAGAAAAAAAAAATCTGCCAGTGAAATATAATAAGGAAAGAAGAATTGCGGTTACAGAGAATACAAATTCTGTCCCAAGGTCACGTGATTTTATCTTTCCTACATCGGCTGCACTCTATCAGTATCTCAGCTCTATGGGTTTTCCCCTTGCATTTCATTGATACTCCAAATAAAAAATGCTTGCAAATTCAGCTTTAATATGAGCGATTTCCATTCATTTATTTAATCTTGAGATATGTTGTTCATTTCTGTATCCCGAAATCAAATCTTTTCGATGATTCTACCTAAGTGAAAGTTGCATGGATGAACTTATTTCTTGAATTCTTCATTACTTTTTGACCTTGATTCCCCTGCCTTCACCACTTTCATTCAGTTTTTAACGAATGTCAAAGTCATTAGGCAATGTAAATAGGCCGCTGTAGCCTGGTTGGTAGAGCGTCAGTCTCGTAACCGAAAGGTAACGAGTTCTGTCCTTCGTCTCAGCCAAAGACCGCCGTGTTGGCTAATGGCAGTTGGAGTACGTTAAATATGCCGTGACTGCAAAGTCCTCTAAGTTCCCATAACAAATGATACCTCTAGAGGCACTGAATCAGGGATGAGTCGGTCTCTGATTTGGATCTAAATTCTGACTTGCGGATGGATGGATGAGTGTATGAATGAATTCGACCTTGGGGTAAAAAGTTGTGTCGTGTATGTTCGAGCAAAGTCGTACTTTCATCTTAACGGTGCTCGTTAACAACGAAAGGCGCACACTTCCGCCTTAATTCGAAAGAGCTACTCTCATTCGGCTTGGTATGATCAACAACATTAGACTGATCCGACAATTACTATATCCCAGGGAGTTCAGATTTGTTAAGACAATATTCGAGCATCATCGAATCTACTATATGTTAAGTTTTGGTTGTATTAACGCTCCATTTTAAAGCAACTCTTAGGCTATTCTAGGGCCGATTTCATAATTTTAAACCTCAAGCAGATGATAAGGACAATACTTGAGTCCTCTTCAAACTTCCACTTAGAAGGGAATAAATTTGTCCCCAACTGATACCGAAAGCCGCACACTTCTGCCTTAATTCGAAAGGGCTACTCTTATTCGGCTTGGTATGACCAAGTGGCATTAGACCGACCGAACCCGGCTTTGTAAATGAAATAGTGTTGTTTTTTTACTGTATTATGTTTTTTTAACTTAAATGTATTGAAAGCTTGGTTGTGTATCTATTGGCTGGGTTGGCGTTGCTTATCCCCAGTAATAAGAAACTGCAAAGAACCTTGCGATCAATGTGTTGCCGTGGTCTTCTTAGAGAACTGGAGCTGGAATGGAGGTCAGATGCTCGAGTTTAAATAGTATTGGCGTGCTTAGTTGTGTATCAGTTGCGCTAACTCAATAAATAGTGTCATTTGGGCGCAAGCTTTAAAAATGCCATATTATAACCTCTACCTTTGCATGTAAGATTTGGCGCTTTAATAACGCATGTCATATGGAAATTTAAATCCCAGTAAACCTATAATGCCAAAGGAAATTAAGTTCCAGCAAATCTACAATGCGAGAGTAAATGGCATTATTTATTGAGTCGGCGAATAAGCGATTATAGAAAGTTCCATAATCCCGACTGTTTATATGGCTTATTGAAGCAGAAGGAAAAAAAGTAAGGACATTAAGAATAATTTAGATATAATTAAATGCGACAGAGATTGTCGATTTCGAAATATTATCAAAAAATCTATAGCAAATAAAAAATGATTATTTTGTAAAAAATTGTGATGTAGCAAATTTTAAGAACATAAACCTTGCATTTATTTATCCCAATTAAATGTGTAGGGACCCTTACAGTAAATAAAAATTGCTCTAAAGTATTTTGTTGTGAATTACTATTTTTTTATGATAATATTACGAATTATCAGCAGTTTTTAAACCTTTTAAGTACATATATAATCCACGTTCACCTTACTGTTAAATGTAAACATCTCATCTTTTTAATTTTCTCTCACCTCATTTTGAATCATGCGCAAAAACATGCAGGATTTTTAAATCCAAGAATATATATATATATATATATATATATAATGCAAACACAATTTTTTTATTAGTTTTGTGACCAAAGAGAGAAAGCACTTTGAAATTTTAAAACTTCGCTTAATTCCAGCCCGATACGCATAATTTATTTACAAACAAAAGCCTAGCTTTTAAAAAAAAAAAAAAAGAAAAAAAAAAGCCTCTTAACCTAGAGCACCTCATAAGAGCGAAATATTATAACAAACCTGTAACTTTGCTTCCCAGTACGAATAGTGTCAGTTTAAGAAATATTGTTTTACGATCGAGAATATATATACAATACTTTTTACGACAATACTTTTCCCCCTTGATTTTATATTATGATAAGGATTTCTTTACACGTGTCGATTCAAATATGGAATTATAAGTATTTTTTTTTTTTTTAATTATTCAGCATGACAGATTTTTATCCCATCAAGCGGAGAGTGACAGTCATTGATTTAAGCATTTTTACAGATCTCGTGTAGTATTAATTTTAAAGAAAAGTATTGGAATTGGATCAGGAAATAAGAGAAATTTTAGTATTAATATGGGTTCAATAAAAATAAGGGAATTAACTATGATTTAGAGATACCATTAGACATACACATAAGTTTTTCTGAAATATATATCATACTCTTATTAAAACGTTTTGAAATTTACCCAATTACACATTTTAAAATTTTTGGTTATGCTCTTCTTAAATATAAAAAAAGCAAAGTAAGTTCTTTTCACTTAAATCCGAAAGACTTAAATTTCTACTAATAGTTTTCGATGCAAATAAAAAAAATTAATATAAATTTTGTCATCAAATTTTGGTTCGACACATTAAATAACCTAAAACTCTACATTATTAAAAAAAAAAAAAACAGTTTTTTCTTATACACTTTAATAAAGATCTTATCCTAGAGAATGCTTTGCACGGCACTAACATAAAATAATCACGAAACATTAATCTTTGGCTTGCTTTTTTACTGAATCTATAGAATCATCCTTGAGGAGTTATGCGACGATTAATCCCTGACATGCAATTAATAGGATTCGAAAACAGAATTTGTATTTGTGTTTTAGATGCGTTGTTTCCCTACTACTGAAACAAAAATTTCAGATAAAAACGGTGTATCATATATGATATATTGAAGCCATTGCATTTTTTAAATTATTACGTATACATATTTCTGAAAGTGTTCGAGCAATAATTCATCGACGCTCACCGCTAGATGGCGCTGTTATGTGACGTCATTTTTAGTGTTGTTTCTGCCTATATATAAATGTGATTTATTCGAATAAAGTTATGTTTAGCTATGCTTAAGAGAACTGTGTGCTATTATTTTCCCGTCCCAACAGAAAGTACAGACGAAAAATCCGCAACTCCTTTCCGAATTTTGTCCAAACATTGATAAATATCTATGCTATAGATATTAAACCTCTGCAACGAATTGTATCCATCTGTCTCTTTTTGTTTCGTGGTTATCATGTTAAACTATATTCGAAGAAACTGATTTCCTCTAAAGGGATTCTATGTCAAATTTGATAGAATTCTACAGATTTGGCATAAAATATAAATCATCCGTTTAGCCAAAGCGTTTTTGATTTATCTTTGTCTACATACAGATAAATGGACATTTTTCACAAATGTGTTTTTCGAATTTAAAGATGTATAAACCGAGAAAATTCGTCAAAATCCCGAATTCATCTTTTTTTGACGATAAAAATATTTTCTCTATACATTGTTTACAACTAATAAACATGCTTCCAATTATTCCCAAACAGAGAAGCTTATTGTCTTTGAAAACTCTTAATAAATTTTTTTAAAAAATCCCGTTTTGTTACAGATTTTTTTAAGCACAACGAATCGATACCATAATTTTGTACCACCTGTCAAGTGTCCAGTCTATTCCACCTTAACAACTATGAACATTAACCCTTTATTTACTGAATTATGTCGCCATCAATTTTTCAACTTCTTTTTTGCACCAGTCGTTTAGTTTCCTTGCAAAATAATCCCAGGGAACCCAAGAAAAAAAAAATGTAATTAACAGAAATATCTTAATTAGTTTAATTATTAATTAAATATTTTTAATTCCTACTTTTAGCATGTATTGACTTCATGTTATTTTGGTTACATTCTCCGTGTTCTTTAGAATACCATCGGCAAAAATAGCGTTATAGTAAAGATATAAGCTAGATTTAAATGGTACTTTTAAGTACCTTCAATAAATAAAGGGTTAATCTGTTTCATCACGTCTTTTTAATTATTATTCTAATTTTAAATACTGAAGGTTTTAAAAAAAATGTTGAATATGAATGACGAGAAATTATGTGTTATAATAAAGAAGGCATGTTATGTGTCTGTCTATGCATGTGTTATTGCTTTATAGGCAAGCCCATAACAATTAGAGTTATCAAACATGGCACCTTTACACTTTGGGTGATAAAAATGTGAACCTCAGAGCAATTAAAATTTAAGAAAAATCTTGGCGAGGAGAGCAATTAAAAATCAAGAAGAATTCTTGCGATAATTTCTAAAAATATTAAGATAAAATAATTATCATATTAAAAAGGTAGGCTTTAATTAAAATATTAACGCTTAAAATTCCATAAGTTATCTTTTCAATGATGCCACTTTTTTTTGTCATATAATTCTTTTCTCAAACGTTAATAAAATATTTTAAGCATATTTTTGCAATACATTTCATCGTTTAAGTGGAACTCAAATCCTTCGTATTGTTATTTTTAATATTTCATCTGAATTTCTTTTCCCCACTGTGATGATCAAGGTATGAAGATTCGATCTACTTTTCTGTGTTAAGTAGCTTTTAGTATAACCCATGTCAATCAATATTTTTGATATTTTACTGTACTTAAAATTAAAGATAAGAATCCAGCAATTGTGAAGTTTTCTTTTAATAGAGCATATTTTTAAACACTTCTACTCTTCCTTATGATATAAGTGGCTGTATAAATATGTAGATAGATAGTTATGGAAGTTGAAATTATAGTGAATATAATGATGAAGAGCTTTTGACATTATGTGAGATATATCTGTCAAATTTTGAAATTTAAAAATACTTTGAAGAGGAAACATTTAAAATTTTTTACCAGACATTTATCCTAGTAAATCAGTGATATGAATGATTTTAATGCAGGATTTTAATATGTGCTTTACTTGCCATTTACTTCAGTTTTATTAAAGACCATGAAAATGATTGGTCCAGTTAATTATATTTATCTAACCCACAAGGTTTAAGTTAACGAAAACAATAATAACAATCCAAGGTTCTAATATTTGCTAATGACACTTATAATAATCAGATGAAAATAGTGAATAACTGAGAGGAAAATTTTCCACCTCTGATTGTAATTAAATAATCTTTGCATATTTCAGAACACAATTTTGAGTTCATTTTGTTTTCAAATTTACATAAACATTTTTTTAAAAACCTATACAAATAACCTTTTTCTCTGTTTTATTTTACGTTTATTATAAAAGTATTTTGAATCTAGTGCATGTTATTTCCTTTCCAGTTCCAAAATTTTTATTAAGAATCATAATTATGTTAACATTTTATTTAAATGAAATCATAACTGTAATGCTATTTTGTTTAATAATTTATTCTTATTTTATTCCTACATTGGTAATTTTGTTGAGTCAAATTTCCTGCTGATTAAGGATAATATGGGCAAATATATAGTAGTTTATCCTTCCTAAGGAAAGTTTATAGGCTGATTTCATAGAGAAATGGCCAGAACAGTAACTGTTAGTCATTTAAATTTACATCATATTTTTACAAATATAACTATTTATTATTCCATGTAAAAATAGATTAAAAAAATCATGTGAAAATAATGGAAACTTAGGTGTCACTTTTAAGATCATTTTAACTTTTACTTAGACATCACTGTAAAGTAGGGTTGTGTATCAAAGAGTCCAAGCATCTTACAGTGTGTGTGTGTTGGGGGGGGGCGTAATGACATCTCTTATTCTAATACCATTTCTTAGTTTTGATCTTAAATTAATCCATGTTACTTCATTCTAAAATGTTATCTTTCTTCTTGATCCAAATCTCACTTTTTAAAATTGATTATTTTTAACACATGCTCTAGAAAATTGATGATTATTGAAATTTCTTATGCTGTAAGTGAAGAAATAAAAATTCCTAACAACTATACAAATTCCCTATAATGATATCTAAGAGATTCCCTCTCCTAAGTCGACATAGATCAAAGAAATCCCTAAAAAAAAAAAAGCTAATCGTAAAATTATAAGGGAAAAATGTGCATCACCTAGCTCTTGTGCATAGTGAACAGACATAAGGAATTTTTTATTTCTATTACCAAATGTGATTAGGATAGGCAAAGGAGATTCTGTATTAAAATCAAACTTTTTTAATTATAGAGTAGAAAAATGGTTTGTTGCAGGGAAAAGAAAATTTTTCTCATCAACATTCTTATTAAGTGAATTGAAATAAAAATTTTACTAATTTTTCCATAGTAAACTGATAAATTAATAATTAATATTTTTATCTAAATAAACTTGTTTTATATTTGAAAAAAAAAAAAAACTTCTTTCATTCATATCATGAAGGGTTAAAAAATTATGTGATATATTGTGTTATTGATTATTTTATGATATCAGAATTTTTAATGTATTTATGCATGTTTTAAATTTATTTAATGGATGTTTTTATTAGCTTTTTCAAATTCATTATAGCCTCCTGTATTGAATTAAAACAAAATAAATTAAAACATCAAAAATTCAGGACAAGAAATCAGAAAAATACATATTTTCTTAAGCATCCTTTTCTTAATTCCCCAAAATGTAGATAGTTTTTTTTAATCACCCAATAAAAAAGTGATTATAATAAAAATTGCACAAAAAATTAATACAGATAATAAGCACAATAAATATATTTACAAAAATGAAAACTTTTCAACATTTACAAAAAATTATGATCCTAATTTACCTAGTGAATTTTATATCCAGGTCTCAAGCTTCTGCACTTCCTGCTGTGACCTCCAGATTCCTAGAAAGAACATTTCTGTATTTTAACATGAAAATAACACACACATATAAAAAACTTTGATTATTTTTTATACTGTATGTCAATTTTCAACCAGAGTTATTTCTTAGAAATTTTATTAATCAGCTTGAATTCAATGCTTATTTATAAAAATTTAATTTTTTTTCCTCCATTAAATGTGCTAAAATGTTTTAATGTTGTTTCGTTTTGGCTTTTTTCTAACTTAAATAAATAATTTTAGAATCTTTACAAAAAAAAATAATTTTTATAAGTTAGATTTGTTTTTACACTATTGAAATAAATATACTAATAATGAATAAGACAAATTTTATTAAAAAATCAGATGGCAAAAGATATTTCATAGAATGCAATGCAAAATACTAATATTTATTATTTTGCTTTAAAAAAATTCTTTCCCAAACGTGTAGTTTGCATAATAAATACAGGTATATATTTAATAGGTATACAATAATATATACAGGATATAATAACCATTGATATATATTTAACAGAATAAATATAATGTCTGTTGTGCCAATAATTTAATTTTTTTAAAATTAATATTCAGGTTTCAGACTAGATAATTCTTTTAAACATACTATAGTAAGTAAATTTTTATATTATTTTAAAATCACTTTTTAAAAAAAAATACTTAATTATTTCTCATAATTTTTTTCTATGATATGAAATTTTTTATCATGGTTTTTAACAATACTTCTCATTGTTGCACTGCAAGACCATTATTATTGTTTTATCACATATTTAATCCTTTTGTTGTTAAAAGTTAATGCTGTCATACTGTGATATGCTATATTTGTTATAAGGAATTAATATAACAGAATTTTTCAAAAGAATGTCACACAAATAATATATTAACATTAACCATATTAAATTAATCACATTTTAATAAACTACTTAAATATTAACATATCAATAAGAGCATAAATATGATTTTTCAAAGGAAATTTTTTAAAAATCACAATCATTTCTACTAAATTAGAATGACCAATGTTGGATTTTTTTTTATCCTTTAATTTTCTTCATGGCTACAGAATGTAGCCATTAAAAAAGGTTCAGATGATTATTCCCTCCAATCCATAAATAACTCAACTACATGACTTAACAGCTCACAAAACAAGCATTCCAAGATGTAGTAGATAAATAGCTTGAAGTAAAAAACAATTTTAAGTATCTTTGGAGGTTATTAAACTTCATATCACACACTAAAATGCATTATTGAAAGCAAAAATTTTTTTGTAAAATTTCGATTTTCCTCAATAAAAAGAATAATTATGCAATGAACTATCTAAAATTTATTTGTGCTTTTACTTTTAGTATCAATGTAACGAGACTTGACATCTCACACTAATCTTTGGAAAATGTGGTAAGTAAGTGAAGTCCTTTCAAAATTTCTTCAAAACTAAGCGAAGCTTAAAATCTTTTGGAGCATCACTAAATATAATCTATAATGTTATGAGAATTTAATATATGCCTATTTGACAAATTATTCTATATGAGCAATAATCTTATATATTTACTTTTCTTCACAATATATTACACAAAATTTTTTCCCCCCATCATTTCCTCATATCCCATATTTTAAACATATTCCTGGAATATATTAACAAGCTAAAATCCCCAAATTTAAATATTTAATTTGATAATTTTAGAATCGAGTTTCAAGCGAACCAATGCTAACTTATGAAGTTTTGAAGCAATGATTTTGCATCTGTTATTTTTTGTAGAAAGTAAACATTTGTATTAGATGAAAAAGTGTTGAAAAATTAATTTTATAAAAGCTGATGTGGAAACAGAAATGAAGAAAGGCAAAGAAAGTTTTATGAAATATTTTATTAGACAACTGCTCAACAGGTATAAAAAATAATAAATAACAAAATGAATTTGAAACAAAGAAAAATTCACTACATAACTAGAATTTGCTTAGACATCAAGTGAAGTAAGAATGTTTTTATTTAATACCCAACAAATAATTAATTCCAATCAGCTCAATATAAAAATTATTAAAGGATCATAGTCCAATCAATGGCCTTTGCAAAAATAACTATCAATGAAATGGGTTTCATGTAGTTAACAGTTTCAAAAATTACAATATAGTGGATAAAAAAATTTCACAGCTAAAATTTATTTCTAAAGAACAAATGAATTTGCAAAATGGGAATTCATTATTAGATTATTTTTAGTAAATATAAATACTGCACTAAAATATTTATAAAATATAACAGATGCAATTACATGATTTCATAAAATAATTTATAAACAGCTGTGACCAATATCAATTAAATTTTATTTTGCATTGATAATTATTCAACAAACATTTTTAATCACTTCTGCTTTAAAAAACAGTTTGTTAAAATTATAATAAAGGCCAAGATAATGACAATTATAATACTCAATATTTTATTTTTCATGAGAATACTTTTGCCAATTTGTTATTATATAACAGAATCAAATAAGAAATTACATGAATATTTAATTTTTTAGGCAGTACCAGGATGCACATATTTTTGGATAGTAGATTTGATATCATTCACAGAAGCATGAGATTCTACATAAATTAACAATGACAGAGCCTCCACAGGTACTGAACCATTTGGATTCATTTGATTTAAGCATTCCATTGCCTTGTTCCATTCTTCTCTACAAGCATATGCCACTGCCAGATTATACTGAGTCACAAACTTTGCTGATGATATTGTAGTCGGGAGCCAGTTAGGAATATTACCTACAGGTCGACTGCCATCATCGTTCTTTTCATTCAATTTTGAATCAAATCTCATTTGATGTTTTAAAGAAACTTCAGAAGAACTAACAGGGAATGCCAATTCTATTTCATTTGCGCACTGGAAATTCAAATGTTCTACAGCTTCTGTGATTCTGTCCATTATTAAGAGAGCTTCACCGGCATACTGATGTGCCAAGAATTTATGAGCAGCTGATATACGAGGTTGTGATAATAAAGTTTTAGCATATTCATGAGCAAGCAAAACTTCACCTAGACTAAGAGCTACATATGAACAAGAAATAAGAATAGAATTCCGAAGACTAAAAATTTCAGCACCTTGAAGGTAATTTGATGGTAAAACGGATAAAGTGTTGTTCTCCTCTGAAGAAGAACTTTCATTTTCCTCAGAAGCTGTTTGTATATTAGCATCTGAATCACCAGTGGAAGAATTATGTTCTCTGACAAGATAAAGAGCATTCTTTAAACAAAACATTGCAAACTGTAAAGATGGAGATTCAAACATTGAGGAGGTTTTTGAATCTTCACCGGATTGTTTTTCAAATGCTGAGGAATTCATTATGATTTTCTGGTGAGGTCCAGCACCAACTATAGATTTTATGAAGGGTTTCTTTTTCACTTCTACATATTCATCCATACAGTTTGGTTTGTTGATGTGAATGCAGCATTCTGCAATTCGGAGCCAAAGCCTAGGATTAGAGTGGTATGATTTTACAACTTCAACAAAACAAGAAAAGGCTTTGTGAAATTTCTTAGCCTGTAAATACTGCATACCTAGATTGTACATTAGTTGGTGTTTGGTGGAAATACTCATAACATGAAGAGGCCGAGAACTTTTACTATCATTAGAATCAGATGCTTTTGACATTTCATTCTCAAATTCCTTCAAAGCTCTCTCAGTATAGAAATGTCCTAGATTTGGTTTCCCCATATAGAAATGAATACAACCTACATTATTGTAAAAAACAGATGGTAAGATATCACCTGTTTCTTTGAAATATTTAGACATATCATCAGGTAGTGGTACAGTATTTAATAGTTTTAATGCTTTCTTATAATTCCCTCTTTGATATTCAAGCTGACATTTTAAATAATATGCTGGAATATTAGGTATGTTGGAACCAGAAGATAATAAATTTTTGATTTCTCGCTTACATGCTTTTGCTGTTTTCATCATAGCATAAGATCTTGCTTTGCATAATTGTAATTTACGTTTCAGTGTGTCCGATACACCATTATCATTTTCTTCTTTTTGTGCTTCTTTTTCCTTCTGGTTAGATTTGTTACAGTTTTTATCAGCAAATAATACAGATTCTAAAAATCCAATTATACACAATGCTTTTTTTGGCTGATATATTGCAAGATAACATTCGACCAATAAGAAACAAATATTTCTGGCCAGGGTTTCTTCCAAAGGCTCAATAAACTGGTATACTTTATCTAAAATATTTATGGCTGAGTGATATTGATGTAGATGATATAAAACTACTGATTGATTATACAAGACAATGCAATTGTCAACATCATCTATAGTTTCAAGATCTTGCAAATCAATATGAACATGTCTGCAAACTTCAGCCATTTTTTTCTTAAATTTTTCAGTTTTCTTACAGCCAGAAAGAAAATATTCAACAACAGCATAGTTATGAAGAACTTTCACATCTTGTGGTCTCTTAGATAAAAGTTTTTTTAATACGCTTAAACTCTCATCATATTTTTGCTTTTCAAATTCCTGAAAAGCTTGGACAGCCATTTCTCTATCTGCATCAGGAACAGATTGATAAGATGAATTATCAGACATTGAATATTTTCTGGAATCACTTTCTTCGTCACACATGATGCTGTTCCAAAATTAATTTCTTATTCTTACACAAAGTATACTAATAAACCTGTAAAGAAAACAACCTATTAGAGACAATATGTATGTATGTATCCAGAGTAATATACAATGCAAAATCGATCACAGTATTTTCTCAGAAATGTAAATAAGGCATAATTTTTTGTTAAAAGAATTTTATAAAATATTAGGACATAAATGCATACAAAAAAGTTCCAGGAGTGTACACATAATTTTGAAATCACTATGGTATAAATGATTAACATGGCATACAAATACAGAACTGTTAATTACTGAAAGGTTATACATTGCTATCTCCACATCACTGATAATCTCAAATTAATAAATACAAACATAATATAGCAGTTAATACTTGGATGCATTCTCATTCAGGATTACAATATTCTTAGATGTTTTGACAAGATGATTATAATTTGGATGTCCATGAACAAAGAAGTTTAATGAGAATGAAATTTGATCATTGTGGGAGAACATAAAATACCTCACCTTGCTCTCATAATTAAATAAATTATAAATTCCGATGACATTCAACAAAATGTTTAATCTGAATAAACATTTAATGTCATGTTCATATGATAACTTATTATTAATCTTGAATAACAATACATAAATCTATTTGAATAATTTTGAATGAAATTTTCTGGAGACAATATGTGTCATTAAATAATGTAATTCCTTTTAGTCAAATAGTCTAAATGATAGTGAATTTCTAATTAGTCAGAAGTAAAATCATCTTAAACAAAAGTATAAAACAAAAATATAAAACTGAAGAATATTAGACTGGCAGGTTGCTTAGTGGTAAATAGAATTCCTTACATGTATAGTATGTGAAAGATTGGCTAGCAATAGAAAGGGAAGATAATGTTCCATAGTTTCCTTTTCCTTTAAAATTAAATAAACAAAATAGAAAGAAATACCTTTTGGCACAAACATGTAACAACTGCTGAGCTTTGCTCTCAGAGTTAAAATCCCTTTTAGAAAAAAGAATCATACAAAATCCTTTTTTAGCCCTATGTCTATAAAAACATTTATTTGGTAATGCTTAAAGGTATCATTTTATGTCACACTAATCAATCAATCAAATTAATTGTTTTCAATTTTTATGAAAATTTCAGGGATCATTCCACAATGACACAAATAAGAACATATTATTTATTTTATTGGTTTTTTTTGTATGCATTAACTTCTTAAATCTCAAATTGCTTAACTTTTACTAAGTATAGAGAGCTATCTGACTAATTATTTTAAAGCTTCATAAGGTTTAATATGATATGCTACATGAACATGGTTGGTCAAAATATGTACATACACATAGAGAGAGAGATTAATTTTGGAAAAAAAAAGTAGTTATATTTTGAAATATATAGAGTACGAATGTAATTCTCTGTGACAGAAGGCACCATAAAAAGAAATTTACTAGAAAATAGTTTTTAAAATAAAGTAATTTTAATGATTTTTTTTCATTATTATAAGTTTTAAATTCATTTTTTTAAAAACTAGAATCTTAACGAGGATCAGTAGTTAACTTTAAAAGAAGTATGTTGATGTTTTTAATTACTTTTCGTTGGCAAACAAAAAGAATAAAAAGCAAAGGACATAGCATTTACTTCATCACATAATTTTAAATTCTAAGAATTAAAAGAGATTTCACACAAATATTCTTAAGAGAAGAACAATATTAGATTGCTGATTTAATATCACAACGAATGATTTGATTTTTATTATGATATAGGAAAGCACTGTTGAAAATTATACATTTTCCTAAAAATTGTTAAAATTAACAACAGAATATCATAAAAACCAAACTGGTACCATTAAAATTGCTGATGAGAAATTAACACATCTTAGTTGTAATAACATTTTAATTAAATTGCAGCACTTACATAGAGTGCATAAAGATTTTAGCATCAAATAGTCATATGACCAATTTCATGATAAAGCCTATGACTACCTTTATGAACTCCATTAAGTCATCTGTACTTTATAAGTTACTGTAGTGAAGAATAAAAAGACATTTTCAAAGATGAGCAATGTTAGAAATAGATAAAGAAATTCAATGTCTGAGGAGAACTTAAGAGTCTTATGTATACTGTTAAAAGAGAGCAGATAATTTGAATGCTGAAATAATTACTGATAAACATGACAATCATCTAGAAAACTAAAATACTTCTTGACTAGGTCTTAAAAGCAGGGAGACACATGTAATATATAATTGAATTTTTGAGCTGTTAATTTTCCACAATAAGAATCAGAAAAAATATCAAATAAAAAATATTGAAATTGGTAGATTGTTTAAACTTTACTTTAAAGCTTTGATTAAAAAAATTCAAAGTAATATAATACTGAAATATCATTATATTACATATATATATAAATAATTTAAATTAAATACTAATTTGCATTTATATTTGATAGTTGTTACTTCTTTATATAATTTATATACTATGATATATCTATCCTATGTTTTCAGATAAGGATAAATTGTATTAATTTATCAATTTAATTATTTACATATATGTGTAATTCTATGTTTGTGTGAGTGAATCAATAGGTTTCCTGTTGCTACTTGGAAACGACTATTTTCAGATTCAGACCACTGCTGTTGAAAAGAAAAAAATGAGTACTATTTCTGAGAACAGGTATCACAAGGAGATAAATATCAATATATTTTATAAATAAGATATTGAGAGAAGTTGATGACTTTATATAAAAGCTTTTATGAATGTTTGTTAAGCAGCAAAATGTTCTGTAGTTCAATTACTGTTTTAACTTTAGAACTATATGACTTTCCCTGATCCTCAAGTTTTTTCTCAGCTTATGCATGTAGTAAAATAATTCTAAAATCACATTTTTTTCTCTAGAAAAATATTTTACATTTTTTTTAAGGGTTGGGGCAAATAACAAAAGCTAAACTGATTCTTCGAATTTCCTAATATTTTCTTGCATTATTAATTACAAACTTTTATTTCAGAGGAATTATTTAAAGATTAGAATTTTCTTATTTAGAACATAAACTAATTTGACATAAAAAAAGAAAAGAAAATTGGACTGCTGAAGCACAAAATATGGAATGTTAAGAAATTTCTCCATATAAAGAAAACTTATTATAAAATTTCCCCTCCAAAATAACTACTAATAATATGTAATTAATGCACTAAATGAAAAACAGTATGTAAATATTTATCATTCATAATGATTTTATGCATAAAAACACTAATTCTAATTATATTTAAACTTCTTAATTAGTTGGTCACAATATGATTTTATTTTCAAAATAAAATTAAAATTACTTAGTTAAATGTTAGTTAAAAAAAAAGTCTTGCATATATTTATTATATTTAAATTATATTAAAAAAATTTATAGCCTTTCGAAAGTACTATTTTTGTTTGTTTGTTTGAGACTGTTTTTTGTTAAATACAATAAAATAAATTTTTAAGAAATTTGCTCTTTCAAAAAAAAAAAAAAAAAAAAAAAAAAATTGGGATTATAGAAAATCTACTACTTGTAGATTAAAAATAGACATATTTAATGCCAAAAATCTTTCTAAAATACATATCTTTTAATAAGATCTAACAGTAGAAACTCGTGACAAACAGATATTTCACTTCTGGTGATCATAATTCTTGAAAAAAGTTTAATAAAGATTCTGTTATTCTATAATATGGTAAAAATTTCACATATATGGATATTTCAATAATTACTAAAACAATTTCTCTTCCTTAAAACAAAGCAAAAAACAATTTTATTCCCAATTTATTTAGATAAAATTCTCCAAGCATGCAATTCTAGACTATCAAAACATTTTCTAGTCATATATAATTTCATGTATTTCATCTATTTTTTTAAATTTAGCTGTACTGTTAAATAAGCAACATTAGAAAAGGTGAAAGTAAATTTCTTCATACTAATTAATAAAGGTAATTCAAAACAAAATTCTATTTCCTCTGATTCTGAAAAGCCTACAATAACATTAAAGTAGTGATAGAGTCAAATATCTAATATAACTGGAAAAAAAAGTTTTAAAGTTTGTGACATGAAGATTTAAAAAAAAATGCTATGCTTCTTAATGGCAGCAGTAGTTATTCCAAACTATTCAATTCAGGAACAAACATTTTATGTTATACTTTTAGCAAGAAGGATTTTTTCCCTTTAAATTTCAATATACATTCATATTTATATTGTGCCCTGTTTAAACCATAATATTTGTACATAAGTTACATTTGTGATTTTAACAGATATTTTCCTATACAAACTTATGTCAAATAATATGTAACGGTTTACAATATTTGAGAAAACTCTTTACTTCCAATAATGAAACAAAAATAAAATGTTCAATTTTAGCTGTATAGCAATAGATTGAAAACCTAATTCAGTTTTGTTTTAACTAACAAAACTTTAGCTCTACTTTTACATCCAAAATGCACATAAATAAAGGTAAGGATATCCAGCAACAACAATAATAAAAAGTACAACCTGAATGTAAATTTGAGAAAAGAAAAAAAGTGCCAAATGATAAAAATAAAAAAGGTGAGAAAATATAAAACATTGATTTCATATCCTGATATGCAATTAATGTGTTGATTGGCTTAATATTTTTCTCTCATGAACTTAAAATTTTAATATCGATATGCATGTGTGAGTTCCAGATGTATTAGTTAATTCCATAAATATTATATATCACATTCCACATATACATCAACCCCTTTAAATACGGTTGGGAATTGCATAAATACACTTTGTCTTCTATAGATAAATTAATAAAAAAACTAAAAAGGTAACCTTTTTATGTATTCTCATATTGCAGAATTGCCAATAAATTTTTTCTCTGACATTCATCTAGGTATACAAATATTTTCATATTCTTATCCCCCCCCCCGAAAAAAACACCATGAAATGATATTTGTAAATTCAGATTATTATTTCATACTTCAGTTTGAAATTTTGAAAAATCTTTCATTGCATATTTTAGAGGCATTTTACATATAACAGAAAATGCTATAAAATGGACGAAAAAACAATCAAATAATACATTAAGTGTTAAAAAATATCCAAAACGAACATCTTTGATACCTCACAAAGCCGCTGTTTCTAATAACAGCACCCTACACAAGTAGCTGATTCATGATTATATATAATGTAAGTCTTCATATTTCAAAACAAGTCTTTAAGTACAAAATACTTTAAAGTAAAACATCAATTGTCACACAACAAAATGAATAATCTGCATGATTAACATATCTCTTACAAATTATGATGACTGAATTATACTTACAATTAATTGCAAGTAATTAATACACTGGCATTTCTTAAAGTACATGCCTTTAATCTAAAATTTTGATTAGCTCTTTTACATATAGAAATAAAGATGCATTTGCAAATTGTGAAGATAGGTGCATGAAATTTTGTGTGCATAAATGAGTATAAAAATTACCTCTTTAAATTGTCATTTTAACACTTTGAGGGAATATATAAATTAATAATAATAAAAAACTTTTTAATGTCAGTCTCTATAAAAGTCAAGGTAAAAGTTGTTTTTAAACTATTGCTCATTTTATTTAAGAAAAACTAATAACTAGATGCACACGTTTAGGTGCAATATTTAGGGAACCAAACTTTTATTCCACTGTTTTAGCACACTCTAAAAGTATATGTTCTGCCTCATAAATAAATAAAAAATATATTTTGTTGGCACTAAGTTATACATCTTTATGTATAATTTATAATTTTCATGATACTTTTAAAATTAAAATATTGTTATGAGCTTTTTTTTTTTTTTTTTGAATGATTCAAGTAAAATGAAAAAACCTATAGTTATATTTCATTTGTATCACGAAACTGAAAAAAATATATCAAAAAAGCACTTATATTATAAAAGAAGGATTTTCATTATACAGTGGAACCTCGCTTAACGAGCACCTCGCAAAACGAGTATTTCGCATAACGAGCAAAATAAATTGTAAAGAAATGACTCGCTTAAAGAGCGGCGTTTCGTATAACGAGTGACGCGGTTAGGGGAATTCCCGACTTGTATGAAGGAACTTTCTGTTCTATTGGTGTATCAGTTTGTGTTTAGTTGCGCACGCGTGTTTGAGTCGAGTCTAATCATATATTTTTACAAACTGTGTGTCCGGACATTACGTTTTTTGTGCAAATATTATACACCTTGGTAAAAATGTCCCTGAAGAAAAAGCCACAAGAGAGCAGTTTTAAAAGACTAAAAATAAGTTTACAAATGAAACATGAAATCATTGAAAAGCGACAACGAGGTATGAGCGTGGCTGATTTAGCACGCACATACAATCGGTCTACATCAACCATTTGCACTATACTCAAGAACAAGGACAAGATTAAGGAGGTAGATGCGTCAAAGGGAGTGACAAGAATATCTACGCAAAGGTTACGTATTCTCGACGACGTTGAAAGGTTGTTGCTCATATGGATAAACGAAAAGCAATTGCAAGGCGACACTATTAACGAAAACACAATTCGTGAAAAGGCAAAAGTAATTTTCGCCGACCTCGTTAAGAAGACGCCAGGATCAGCAACGGCCGGAGAAGAAATTCAATTTCAGGCAAGTCGTGGGTGGTTTGAGAAGTTTAAGAGAAGAACAGGCATCCACAGTGTTGTAAGGCATGGCGAAGCAGCAAGCTCCGACACAAAGGCAGCAGAAAAATTTATTGTCGACTTCAAGAAGCTCGTAGATTCAGAAAATTACCTACCGCAACAAGTTTTTAACTGCGATGAGACAGGTCTTTTCTGGAAAAAAATGCCGAAGCGAACATATATAACAGTAGAAGAGAATGCTTTGCCCGGTCACAAGCCAATGAAAGACCGTCTCACGCTGTTATTTTGTGCCAATGCAAGCGGTGATTTAAAAATTAAACCGCTGCTTGTTTACCACTCAGAAACTCCACGAGCATTCAAGAAGTGTAAGGTTGAGAAGACTAAGCTAAATGTGATGTGGAAATCCAACAAGAAAGCTTGGGTGACTCGCGACCTTTTTACTGTGTGGATCAATGAAGTGTTTGGTCCTTCTGTTAAAAAATATTTGCTCGAGATGAATCTACCACTTCATGTCTTGCTTGTTATGGACAATGCACCTGCTCATCCCCCAGGTCTACAAAATGACATCCTTGAAGAATACAATTTCATAAAGATCCAGTTCCTGCCTCCCAACACCACTCCGTTACTGCAGCCGATGGACCAGCAGGTTATTTCTAATTTCAAGAAGCTCTACACTAAAGCACTCTTTGAGCGTTGTTTTGAGGTGACTGAAGAGACCAATCTCACACTCACCGAGTATTGGAAATGTCACTTTCATATTGTGGTCTGCATCAAGATGATCGAAAAGGCGTGGGAGGGTGTTACCAAGAGAACGCTCACTTCTTCTTGGAAGAAGCTTTGGCCAGAGAGCGTTGTTGAATGTGGGATTACGAGTACAGAGACAGTGCCTGAGGATAATGTAGTCAACGAGATTGTCTCTCTGGCCAAGAACTTGGGGTTGGAGGTAGATAACCCCGATATTGATGAACTTGTGGCAGAGCACAGCCAACAGCTGACTACTGAAGACCTTATGGAATTGCATTCTGCTTCACAGCAAGATAGTGTAGAGAGTTTGCCAGGGGAGGAGGAGGTTCCAGAACAGCAACAATCTGCTAGTGAAATTAGAGAAATGCTGAAAGCATGGGAAACTGTCGCATCGTTTATTGAGAAGCATCATCCAAATAAGACAGTGGCTATGCGCGCTACAAATTTATTCAATGACAATGCAGTGTCGCATTTTTATCAACTTTTGGATCGTCGGCAGAAACAAATGACCCTGGACAGCTTTGTAGTAAAAAGGAATTAGGTATGTTTCTAATTTTTATTCTGACTTTTTTATTTTCTGAAAATCGAATTCTCATTGTAGGCTGGCTCATTGCGCGATAGAAGACAAGATGAAGATGAATCACGATTATTGACAATTTGTATGTATTTTCCTTTCAATAAATGTTTTCATTTAAAGTATTTGAAGTAGTTTTTTGTTGAAAATTAAAATTTTTAAGTATTTTTTTTGTCATGGAACGCATTATTGTATTTTACATAAGTTTGTATGGTAAAAATTGTTTCGCTTAACGAGTGTTTCGCATTACAAGTAAAGCTCCGGAACGAATTATGCTCGTTATGCGAGGTTCCACTGTATGTAAATATTTTTTCAATGAAATATGACTATGCTGTAATAACCCTAAAATATAGTAAAGATTTTTATTCAATTCAATGTATGTTCTCCATACCTTCCAACATTGGTTACCCAGTCATTAGTAGCACTTCTTATCAATTTGTTACATATCAACAAATGTTATATCAACATAATATCAAAGTTATATAATGTTAAATCAACAACATGCAATATCAACAAATTATTGAAGAATTGACATTTCAAAATTTTTTTTAGTTAATTTTAAAATAAATTAATTTTCAAACATCATAAATTAATTTTAAACAGCATTATCTTATACTAATTTAATATTAAGTAAAAATATAAGTGAAATAATTTTTTTAAAAAATCGCACAAGACGATTTTGCTGATCACACAAATTAGCACTATTTATTAGATATTTACAATTTTCCTTCATTGGTAGCAATCACTTTTGTCTTTTTTCGGTCATCATTCCTCTGTTAACATCAAAATCAATTTCAGTATTCATTTTTACTTTTGAATATTCATTATTGTTATAAACTGCTAACCTCCCCCCCCCCAATCACCATAAGGCAAGATCTGAGTAAAAGATCTTTTGGATGGTTTTAGAAGTTTTCCTTAGTTTTTGGCAATGTATCCATAATTTTCATCCAATTTCTGTAACAACAATAAAAATTCCATAGCTATTAGAGGCCATGCTCTCATTAATTTGGTCTGTAATTGGTGTATTTATTTATATTAAAATACTGTATAGATTAATATTAGAATAAATATAAAATCAGATTAATTTATTATTTATATGTTATCAAAAAAAATCTTTTAATATCCTAATTTAAAAATTAAGTGGTCTTGCAACTTTTTAATCTGATATTTTAAAATACAATATTAATAAATGTTAAATTCATAGCAAGGAAATTTTTGTTTCTAAAAATCGATTCCTCTTAAACTAATTGTACTAAGCTGGTGGCCTTTAAATATATTTTTCAATTTAAAACCACAACAAAACTACAGAAAAGCTGCCATCTTGATATTGATCAATAAATGAATTAGAGAAAACATTTTAATTTAATGGTCACTAATCAGAAACTACATATTTTGGTAAACAAACAATAAATTACACATAAAATCAGTTCATAATTATATAAATAAAAATTCATACTAATAATTTAAAACTAAGAAGAGTCAATTTCAAATTAATGTACCTTTCCTCTTGTGTTTGTTTCCTTATAGCAAACTGCTTGCTAAAATTCTTCTTATTCTTCACAGATTCCAACTGAAATAATGACAATATAAATAATAATTTATCACAATTTATTAAAAAAAATTACCAACAGTTCAAATATTTCAATAAATAGGATTTTACACAGAAAACACACACACATCCCTAAACCTACCTCTACACATCATCTATAAATAAATGACTACCTTTGTCGATTTATTTAAACCTAGCAAGAAGAATATTAAAAAGAGATTTACTCATACTTAAAACTTTATAATTCTGAATTTCTGCTGTCAGTAGAAAAGTAAATAAAGCAAAATAAAAATTATTTAGAATAGTTTTATTTGCTTTTTTTCTTTTAATTAAAATAAATTTGTAATGGCAAAAATCAATTAAAATGCAATTTCTGTCAAAATAATGAGATGCATCTGAATATATATTTGCTTCATTTAAAGCAAAACAACAACAACAATATAAATAAATACTTAACAGTATCTTTTTCTAAGCTTTGTACGACAAAAAGTTGAAAATTTCAATCAAATTGAAAATTACAACTACAAATATAAAAAGCAATATGTTACATTAATAAATAAATAAATATTTATATGATCATATATTCAAAAAGTTTGTATTTTAAAATAATGTGATTTCTTTGTTTAAAATTAAGAATGAATGTTTTCATTGTTTCATATTTTATAATTTTAAAAATATTTACCTTTTAATTTTTAAAACTTATTCATGTATTAAATAAATATAATGCATAAATCAAGAATTTCTCCTAAAACTTAACTACAGTGGTCAATTTATACATGGGTATAGTAATTTCATAAAAAATATCTATATTTTCATTAGCTAGATACAGGTGATAAATGCTGAATACACAAAATGAAAAACTTCATTTTTTTCTGTTTAATTTTTTATTGTTTGATAATTTTTTAAAAAAAGTTAAAATGAAAGGAAAAAAGTAATATGCACTGCAAAAATTACTCATTATTCCTACTTTAATACATCTAACAGAGGATTTATGAGAAAATATGTAATAGCCATGCAATTAGAGTTGTCCCAGATGTAAAAAGTTATTTAAAACTTGATTTGAAAGAATTTCTCACCAATACATCCTTCAACAACAACAACAAAACAAAAAGGCAAAAAATGTAAGACTAACACAAATACAACAAATGAATGGAAATAAAATTGTGTTAGCTTCAAAATAAGCTGCAAAGCTAAAATCTTTGCTGTAGGCTTTGCTTACTTTATAATAATTTGATACTGTATTCCTGTCTTATACACAGATAAGATTATATTCAAAAATGAATGTTAATTGTTTAAAATAATTATAAATTCAACATATAGTTGAAAACAATTTATGCACATCTTGAATGACTAATTGATATCTCTGCTAATATAATTCTTCTTCATAATACAATCAACTACTTTGTCTTTGAATGTTGCTTTAGCAAAATGGATTTCTTAAGAGTGCTGAATTTAAAGTACATATATATTTTTTGATGAATAAAATAAAAAGCTTCATTATCCAGTTAACAAAAGTTTCATCAACTGGTTAATTTTTAACTATGCTACAACAAAATTTGGTATGAAGAAACTATTATATAAAACACCATTTGCTATATAGTAAGAATATATATTCTGCATTTATTTTCTGCATCTTTTTCCTTTTTCATATAATAATTTGTATTCACTTCTTTCTGTAATAAAAACATAAAATAAGTCCAGAAAACACCCACTTTTGGATACACCTTTCAACAGCCTAAGTTTTAAAATGCATAAAATAAAACAATGCTTTGTATTTGTAATGTCTTTCATAATTGCCACTTTGAATATCCCTAAACCTGCATTTCATTGAAGTTTATATTAAATCTACATACGTTTTGTGAATGACAAACACATAAAACAATTATTTTGCAAAACTAATAAATTTTGCAAAAATTTATTCCTTCATTGTCAAAGAAGGAGCCAATTATTTGTTCATGAAAATATATATATATCAATAATTACCAATTGCAAAAACCACATTAGAATTTATAAAATATGATCACAGAATATTATATTTCTATTAATATCTGTAAGTATATAAAACTTTATTTAGATTATAATGTCTCATAAAGACTCTTATGTTATCAATACAAATAGCATATAGACAATAATAAATTGCAGTAAGAATCGACAAATTTGGAAAAGTTAGATTGCAAATAATTAGAGTAAATAAACATCATTTGATTATTATTGACCATTATCATCATACTGTAAGAAGCAATGGTAAACTCTAGACATTTGTTTTAAATGAAAATATCTACATGAATTATGCTTATTTGTTTCTTGAAAAATATTATAATATTTTTGTTGCTTCCTATGAAAAATTTGTCGAAATTGCAACCATTAAATCATACTAAGAAATATTCACAAAAATTAACAACATAATACAGTTTTACCAATTCGATCGACATAATAAATGTAAGTACAACATTAATTCAATATCCGTTTCATAATTAATAGAAAATATGAAATTTTCCATATAAACAAAATAAAAATGCATGCTTATTGAAACAAAAAAAAATATTTTTTTCTTGCTGTAAATTTGAGAAAAATAATTTTTCAAAAAATTACAGCCCGGTACGATAATCAAGTAAAGCCATTTAATAATAATTTAAGATGAAACTATTTAATGCAGTGAGATCATTTAAATAATTAAATGGTTTTAAAAATAGTTGGTGAGTTCATGTTTATTTTTTTTATTTACAAGGACAATAAATAACAAAAATATGTCAATATTTTTATACTTTACCTTCAATCTTCGAAAAAATGCGATGCCCAAGCACGAGTAGAGAAAGATTCTTTTCGTTTACAAACCGATGTTCAAGAAAGAAAATATTTCGAATCTGGCTGTTGCGGAAAAGCAACTAACAATTATTCAATTTAAAAATAAGACTACAAGTCATCACGTGATAACTGTTAAATAAGTTTATACTTGTTTTTCTTTCGAAAGAAAAATTAGCAAAGAATGTTATATATAACATTGAATTACTTTTCTGACTTGGTTAGATATTAATTTGAATTCTAATAATGGTGATTCTGAAACGTAGATATTTTAATAAAATGGAAATTGCAGTATTTAATGAATTTTTATCCAGAGAAGCTTTTAAGAATAATAAGTTACTTAAATATTACAAAAAACACTTGCAAACATTTAAGAATATTTTTTTAAAAAAATGTCTTTAAAATCAAAACTAGTTACTTCTGCTGGTTTAATTTATCTTCTGATTTTCTCTTTTCTGCCGAAATAGCACAATATTGTATAATATCATGAAATTTACAAAAGAATCATTAATATTTATTTTCAAGTATAAAAACAGCATAAAATTAAAGATTTTTATTACATTTTTTCCTGATATTGAGCAATTTTATACTCTAACACATTAGGGTCGATAATGAACTTACGCAGTATTGGTACAAGATCATGTAAAGTAATACAATATTATGATAATATTTTTGTTGAGTATTGTGCCATTGTGGAGATTGAATTATCTCCTAGGATCGGACCAGCGATCTTGTGTTTCGCAGCTGTCTAACATATCCACTCCGCAAAAGCAATCATCAATATCTAGCGGCTGTATTGGCATATCAAGATACCACCACAATATGATACAATACCTAAAATCTAAAATTTATTTATTAGAGTAGAAAACGAAAAGCAATTTGAGCTTTAATCATTGGCGTATGAAACTCTCATTAATTCTACACTACTCTCTTACTATACAATTTCCAGTCATTTGTGATTCGCATTCTGGCCCTTTGAATTGCTGTCGGTAAAATTGATAGAATACAGTATTGTAATATTATTTGAGGAGTTTTACTTCATATTAAGAAGCATGAAATTATCAAATCTAATTCTGAATAGACTTTTAAGCTCATTAAATTAATCTCTTACAGTTTCTGGTTGGTAGTGTAATTCGGAACAAAGGATAAATTTTTAACCTGTTTAGCCAGTTTGTTTACTAACTATTGCTAATCTCTCTCTCATACTACCAATCTTTCTGGTTTTTATTAAAAAAAATCCATAACTTTAAATTTTCTTTTATGGCATAGAAATAAATTGTAGAACAATGCGATTCAAAATTTTGACAGGAATTGCAGACGATGTTTGAATTTTTCCTGCAGAAAAACTAAGTATATTTTTAAGCTTAATTATTATTTAATTTTTTTCACAAAGAAGGAAACAGAATAAAATATAGCGAATATATTGATTATCTATTAAAAATTTATCGAATAAATTAAATTAATATATGAAATCTAATAAAATGTCGTTATTAGGAAATTAATTATTTTTAATTTTAGATTTTTAAAAGGAGTTTTGATTAATTAGCTTTATTTAACATATATTGATGCATAGTTACTACCTCTTAGTGTGACCCGTTTCGGACTTAAACTTTTTATAGTATTTATCGGTCGATAACATAAACGAATTGGTAAGATCAACTGCACTGTTTACAGATCAAAGGAAAGGGGGGGGGGATAATGCTTCAGGACTATTAATAATTTGTTTTAAAATTAAGAGCTAAAAAATTCAGCAATTGTTACTTAATAATAATTATTTCTAAATAGTTGATTCACACGAAGTTCCTACTTGTATCTTTTTGATATATATGCTGCACACCCCGTTTTGAAATATCAAAAACTAGATTCATTTTTTGTTGTTGCTGCTGTTGGAGAACTTTCTTAAGTATATTTGTTCTCGTTGATATCATCAAAGTTTATTGTTTAATTTTTCTCACAAAAAACAAACAAACAAACCTGATGATTCGTCAAATTTTTTTTAAAAAAGATCTTTTGACAATTTCGTCAAAGCCTCTTCATTAAGTTATTTCTGATAAACTTTCACACCTTTTAAGAATTTCAATTTTGTCTTTAACATTTAAAACTAGTTTTCTCCCCAACTTTTTTAAAGATTCATTTTGCTTTTGCAATTCGGTTCCATAAAACAATGTATATTTGTTCAATATTTTTCTGCAATTCAGGTTCTTTTTCAGGCAAAAGTATTTGAACCTTAATGAAATTAGAAGAAAATATTTTCATTCAATTAAACTTAAAAAAAAAGGGCAATAATTACCCGAAATGGATTAACTGAACAAAGTCAAAATTAGGTATAAAAATCCATATACTTATTTAAAAATATATCCCTTTTTTCAGACAAACGTATGCGGACCTTTATAAAATTAGGAGAAAATATTTTCGTTCAGTTAATTTTTTTAAAAAAGGTTAATCTTTAACCAAAATGGATTAACTGAACAAAGTCGAAATTAGGTATAGAAAAATACATATACATTTCAGAAAATAATGAAAAAAATCATTCAAAATTTTTTATATTCCACTATTAGAAAAATTAGAACATTAGATTTTCTTGGAATTATCTGTATTATTTATCATTTTAAGATACATTTCTCAGCTTATTGGGCGACTAATTTCATTCACTCTATGGAGTTTTTAAAAAAGAATATACTATTTTTGCTTTGAAGAAAGACGACAACAAATTCACAAAAAAGATAATGAGTAGCAAGTGCAAGGAAACATTTTTTCACTCCACAAAGAACTTTTTCCTTTTTACTATATATTTCAGTTGTTGCTATTTATCTGTTTTTTGTTTTGTTCTAATTCGATTTTATTAGAAAATTTTATGATGCTTTTATACATTGTATGGTAAAAATATTATCAATATTACTTCCTGTATCTTTCATCTGACCCGCCCTCCTCACCCACACATATATAGGTGAAATCGTAGCCCACTTTCCATAAGCGCGAAGGATTTTCGTAAACGAAAAGAGTTAATGCAGTTAATGCAATTTAAGAGTTAATGCCGTTTTTCTAACTTCAATGAAGAGAAAAAACAACTGTAATGTTAAAAAAAAAACCAATTTTGAAGATTTTTATGAATTGGAAAGAAAAACACACCTTTGCACCAAATTAAATTATTAACCAGAATTAAAATTTTGGCGCCCTTTCGGTCACAAACGGAGAACCATTTTTTTTTTCAATATAAAAGAAGATATTTAAGACACTAATGAAAAAAGTTCCAATTAATAACTTTAACTGGAACTTTTTTCATCAGTATTGATACTCACTTCGAAACCGGGTATTTGACACGGATACTATAAAATAATCACAGGTATGGATTCGGATTAAAGTCTGAGAAACTCAGTGACGCACGGATCTACTCAAATAATTATCTTAGATGTTTAAAAAGCAATCGTTCTAAGCGGACGTTAGAGATAAAAGAAGAAAAAAAAAAATCACTGAAGGAAAATAAAGGTAAAAAAAAGAAAACATGCCTGCCTGTTAAATCTTGTTCGGAAAAAAAAAAAAGAAAAAATTAAGAACAAAAGTGAAGTATTTCTCAGCCTTTTAGGTCGTTATTAGCTTATCTTTGGAAACTAACGTAAAATACTGAAATCTTGCTTTTATTTGTATAATGATAAAAGAGAAAAAATTCCGTTTTTATTAAGTGTTATTTGTTCGAACATTTCATTTAAGCAAAGTTTTAATTTTGAGATTTTTTAAATTTTTTTTACAAATATGAATGCTTAAGATATCCGATTACGTTAAAAACACTGGTTATAGTTGGCGCATTGCACATTGGCGAATTATTATTTTTTATTGTTATTTCTTGTAGATTAGACTTTCCTCTTTTCAAAAACAATCTATCTTTTCTAGGAAAAGGAATGTCTGACCTGTTATCCAGAGTCACATATTTTTCAGCTAAAGTTTGTCTTTAGCTTCAATTTTCTTAAAGCTTTAATTTTACTAAAAATTCTCCACCGTTAGCATGATATCTCAAACACTAATAGAGGTATTTTCATACAGATTTCAACGTGTGTTTGAAATGATATGGGCAATGAAATGAACCAAAATTTTTATTGTTGGCGAAATACTTTTTCATTTATTGGTGTGTTTAGAAAAATCAAGGTGTGAATTTATAGAAAAAAATGTATATATACCTGTATTTTTAACTGTAACTTCTTTGCATCTCAACAGTTTTCTTAGATTTTGGTTCATTTCATTCATAAAAATATTCTTTAACTTGCGTACATAGACAAATAGAATTGCTGCATTTCACTTTTGTATAGAGTGTTTTTGAGTTTGTAATCCAAAATCAATAAAATAAAAGGTAAATAATCTCTTACCTTTGCTGCCGCGGATTCATCGATAAAACATCTCTGTAAATATGGTTTGAAGAAAAAGAGTGCAGTTTCGGTATAATCTTTTTTTAATTTCTTCTAGGGCACAGACATAATATGATTATGGATAATATTTACATGCATTATTTACAACGCGCTTATACGATCATTAATTTGGCCATTCTCCGACGTTTTAGCAATACGTCGGTCTCATACAAAATCTCTTATGCATCTGAACATCTGGCGGAAGGAATATCTACTGATGTCAGCAGAGCGCGTGGGCGCCAAAAGTTATAACATATGAATCTGCTGACTCAGTTTTTCAACAAGTGTTGACCGGTTTGGTCAAATTTTATCAAAATTTACTACAAATTTTCCTATTTCTCAAAACATATCACATTTTCAAATAATTTTTGTGTATTTATAGTATTTTGTATTACAATTGACGATACATTTAAAAACCATAGTTTTTTTAAAAATCCAATAAAAAAAATATTCTTTCGAACGTAGTCGATTACCTTAAAGTACTCAAACTTATAATTAAACATATATATATCATTTTACATTAAACTTCAATTTAATATTTAAAACGGAATCATAGTTTAATATGCGAAATGATCCATATAATTAATTTTGTTTTAAAATTGCATGTTTCTCTTCATATAAGTGTAAAATTATGAAGTTAAAAATGCGACCAAAATCAATATTATAAATTTTTTTATAGTTTTACTAAAATTGTTTAAAAATTATTATTTTTTATTTTTTATTTACTTTACTATATATTAAATATTGTTTTGCACTATTTGCGTCATGACTATTTTGTTTTGTTTCTGATGGCATTCTGGCAAATTTTGATAATTCTGAAAGACTGAAATATCTTGATTTTTTTTCCATTAATATTGCAATTTTAAACAATAAAAGCATGGAAAGCATTTAAATAATATTTATAATAAAATAAATTGATCAAAATATTTTCAAATTAGATCAAAACTTAACTGTAGAAACGTTCAGCTTAACTGTAGAAAATTTTAACTAAACGGTAGAAACTTACAACTTAATTGTAGAAACCTTCCAATAGCTAAACGCAATGAACATTAATTAGAATCAAGAAAAGGACAAAGGAATAACATTTCGAAAATTGAAATTAAAAGAAAAAAAGGAATTACATTCGGTGAAAAGATGAATCATTTTGCAAATTTTGTCAGTTTTGAAAGAAAATGCTTTTTTCTTTCATTGACAATTAAAACCATAAACTACAAATTGTTTTTTCCCGAAATGTGGTTTTTCTATAAATTTTCACTTTCAGACTCCAATCTATTCGGATATTTAAGAACTCACGAATTGTCTCTAATTTTATTAAATTACTAAAATATTATTTGAAAAATACATTAATTTGGCATAAATTTGTTTATAATATTATTTAGCAACTTAACCAAAATATAATTGTTATGATTGTCTATACTTATAATAAAGCTCAATGTGTGTGTGTGTGTGCGTGTGTGTGTGCGTGTGTGTGTGTGTGTGTTGGCGCTCTACAGGCCAAACCGTTGGACCTACAGCTACCAAATTTGGTACATGTATACCTTGGAGGTTGGGAATGTGCACCTCGGAGCCCTTTTTTCGAATTTTTAATTATAATTTGAATTAAAATTTAAGCGAAATTTCGACGTTTTTCCGCTATAACTTCCGAAAATATGATCGCACAAACATGATTTTAACATCAATTTAAAGATTAAAAAATTAGCTTTCTAATGGTATCAGTGTTTTAATGTATAACTTAAGCGTCTATTTTTAACGAATTTTTAAAGAAATATTTTAACCATTTTTTTTAGCACGTAACTGGATAAAATAAAAGAAAACATAAAATGTGATATTTTCTACAAAAATAAATGCAAAGCAGAGATTTCTATAATCTTTTGCAATATCTAAATCATTTATTTAACAAATCTTCTTTATTTATGGTAAACCTGATTGAATTTAGACAGGATATGCATTAAACTCCCGACTTTGGCATATTATATAATCGTTTGCAATATCTGTATCATTAATTCCATAATTTTTTTTCCATTATAAAATGTGATATTTTCTTAAAAAATAAATGCAAAGCCAAGTTATCTATAATCGTTTGCAACATCTAAATCATTTATTCAATTTTTTTTTTCCTTTTTCGCTTTTTTTTAAAAAAATATTTAATATTTTGGCAACACCACGGAAAAAAAAAACATTTTTAATTTCTGGCCAATCAATGCCCGGCATTACTTCAAGGCTAATGAATATGTGATTCAATTGAAATTTTTAGAACGCATTACTCATGGCGAACCAGCTGGTCGCCAAAGGCGGCTAGTACATAATAAAGTTATGCTGTTTTTTTAAGATCTTTGATAGAAAGGTCGAAATTTATAAAAAAATACATTATTTCACATTAGGTCAATTGAAATGTACAAAAAATTTCGAGTTATTTTTGAATTTTTCTTTCAGCTCCTAATAGACACATGAATGATTATTATATGCATACTGGGGAAGATATACAAATTCCGTTATTTGTGATTGATTTAATGCGTTTGGAAAAACGCCTACTTCTCACGTATTAGAAAAATATTCAAATTTTTATTTTTTTCCAAAATATATTAATTTCTTACATAAATTTCATATGGATGATAAAAGAAAATTGCTCAAATTATCATTAACCTAAAAAAGAATCTATGAAAGATAGAATAGAAATATAAAAAAGATAGATAGAAAAAAAGAATAGATAGAAAAAAAAAGAATATATTCGTATACTTAAGAACTCACGAATCATCTCAAATTTTGAAAAATTACTAAAATATTATTTAAAATATGAGCTAAAATTGTGCATATACTTTTAATACTTTATAATACTTTAATAGTTTATTTTATTTTTAATAGTTTATAATACTTTAATAGTTTATTTTATTTTTAATAGTTTATAATACTTTAATAATTTATTTTATTTTTAATAGTTTATAATACTTTAATAGTTTATTTTATTTTTAATAGTTTTTAATACTTTA
>JAPMOQ010043775.1:176351-214927 GCA_026543055.1 Argiope trifasciata | reverse complement strand
ATTTTATTTTTAATAGTTTTTAATACTTTAATAGTTTATTTTATTTTCAATAGTTTTTAATACTTTTAGAAACTGAGCGAAAATGTAACTGCAGTGATGGTACACTGTAAAGTTATACTTTTTTTGTTTTTTTATTTCGAAATAAAGGTCAAAATTCATAAATGAATATATTATTTCCCATTAGACCAATTGAAATTTGCAAGAATTTTCGAGTTATTGTTGAATTTTTGGTTATTTCAGTTCTTAATACATGATTATATGCATACTGAGGAAGGTTTACAAATTCCTTTATTTCTGATAGGTTTAATGCATTTAAAAAACAGTCTAAATTAGTGCGCAAAAGATTTCTCACATATTTGAAAAATATTTAAGGTATCCGACTACGTTGAAAGCACTGGTTATCGACGACATGGCGAATTTTTAAAAATTATTTCTTATAGTTCAGACTTTCCTTTCTCCAAAACAGTTTATTTTTTTCTAGGTGAAGGAAAGTCAGACCTATCATACAGGGGAGTTTTAAGCAAATATTTCTTCAGCTAAAATTTGCCTTCAATTTTCTCAAAACTTTAATTTTCGTTAAAACTCTCACCATTAATATGATATCTCAAAAGCCGATAGTGTTTACATAAATATTTCAGCATGTGTTTTAATTATTATGGGCAATGAAATAAAACAAAAGTTTTATTCTTGATGAAATACTTTTTCCATTTATAGATGTTTTTAGAAAAATCTGAAGTTCTAAATTTATATAAAAAACAACAACATATGTACGTATATTATTATTCATAACTTTTTTGTATTTCAAAATCCTTTTTTAATTTTAGTTCATTTCTTTCATCATTACATTCTATAACTTCTGTGCAAAGAAATAATAGGATTACTGCATTTCAATTTTGTTTAAAGTCCGAAAAAAAAAACATTTTTGAATTATCCTTGTCTTGATATGAACAGGTTTAACTTAAAAATGGCAATTTATATAAATAAAATATGGAATGTAAAATTTTTTTAGAACTATTGAACATCTGGGGCAAACAGGTATGTAGTTGTATTGATTTCAAGTTATAGATTTTTTTTTGACATGACTAAAAATAAAATGTCCATGTGCGAGATTCTAATTATAAAAATCTGACACTAGCGGCTTTCACTGCTGTATTGGACTACATTTTTTATGTAGTAGTTCATCAGAAAGTTGACATATCATTCTATACCTTTTCATGTAAATGCGATAACTAAAAAAATCAATGTAGATAAATGAAATGTAGTATATGATTATGTTACTAAAATTGTAGTAATTTCAAAATTTTGATTTCAATCGGTCAAAAAAGAACTTAAAAACTATATATTTGTTGTTGTTGATGATGTCGTGTCCGTGTTTCCACGGAAAGAGGGCACAGCAGCTTCTGAGGGTAAAGACCCCTGAGCACCCAGAGGGTAGAAGTCTGACTTCTGGCTCAAATGAAGGTGACACACACATTCGCTTGCACAACCCCATTTTATCGGGGGGCACATTCATACATCTCACAGACAGAACACAGAACGTCCATGCCCGAACCGAGACTCGAACCCGGGACACCCAGATCACGGGGAAGACACATATGCTTGTTTTTATTTTCTGCATTAAGTAGCATAAAACTTTTATATATAGGACTGAAAATAAAAATCTGAACCCTAGAATATTGATCATCTTTTTTCCCACAATTTTTATTAGGTGTGAGAAATGATGGACTTGTATTATAAAGTATGGATACACATTTCAGGGAAACCCTTCTACTAAGCATTATATGAATTTTTTCAATTTATGAGCATTTCAATTTCTGTAGCAAATGTTATCCATGAACTGAAAGGTTATTGAATGAATATTCACTTCATTTATACTAATATGCTATATATATATATATATGCTTTATGCTAATTTATGAAAAAATAAGCAGTTAGAATTCTAATAGAGTAGAAATATTGTATATGGAAACCTTATTTTCCTTAAATATAACAAAATTATTAAATTAACCCCTTCCTTCTCGCTCCCGTGAAAATGACGGGAGGAAATTTCTACCTCTATTTCTCGCGCCCGTGATATTTCCGGGCTGGGGTATTCAAAAGTAAGGCGCCAAAAATATTAAAACAATCTATTTCTTATGCATAGAGTCATGTTTATTACTCAATATATACACCAGAGGGCTACCCTAGACTATTTGCAATGTTTTTAGAGACATATAATTTATTTTAAATTATGCACTCAGTTTTATATAATTTTTTTGAATAAAAAAATAGGCACTTTTATGACCATTATCTTTAAGATTATCTGATCGTTAAGGGGTTAATAAAGAAGACAGGGAGAAAATTTTAAATAAACTTTTTCTTGAATTCCTTTTTTTATATAATATATTTCATATTTATCTCATTTCATACAGACATATTTGAAAATTACTTTCTTCAAGGTTTAATTTGTAATAATAGGCAAATTAAGGTATCCGACTACATTAAAAACGTTGATTGTCGATCACATTGTCAAATTTGTTTTATTAGTATTATTTCTTGTAATTCAGACTTTTCTCTTTCCAAAACAATTTATCTTTTCAAATTAAAAAAATAGGTCTGACCCTATCATCCTGGAGAATTTTAAAATTTTTTTTCCTTATTTTCAGCTAAAATTTGTCTTTAACTTCAATTTTCTCAAAACTTTAATTTTCATAAAAATTCTCCACCGTTAACCTGATATCTCAAAAACTAACAAAGGTATTTACATAAAAATTTCAGCGCATGTTTTAAGTTAAATGGGCAATAAAATGAAACAATATTTTTATTGTTGATGAAATACTTTTTCATTTATAGATGATTTTATAAAAAATTAAGTTGCGAATTTATAAAAAAAAGGCATATATGCGTATATTTTTACTCATCACTTCTTTGCATCTCAAAATTCTTCTTAGATTTTGGTTCATTTCATTCATCATTATATTCTATAATTTGTGTACAAAGAAAAATAGGATTACAGCATTACAATTTTGTGTAGATTGTTAACCGTTTTGGTTAAATTTCATTAAAAGTTACTACACATTTTCCTATTTCTCAAAATATATTACACTTTCAAATATTTTTGTTGTATTTACAGTATTTTGTATTATAATTGACAATGTATCTAAATAATTATAGTTTTAAATAGTTTTTTAAAAACTTAATTTTTTAAAAAATTTCCTTCGAACGTTGTCGGATACCTTAATTTTTTAATCTGTACACTTGTCAATGTGATGATAACCTGCGGATGAAAATCTTTCTCATGCAAGAATAATATGCTAGTACGGAATAAATTTTATTTCATTTTACATGAAATATATTCTTCCAAAATATATTTAAATATTTAAAAAAAAAAACTGTACAATTAGATAATGATTTAAACGGCAAATATTGTTTCATTGGAAAGATAAATTTAAAATTTTAAGGTGATATGAATATTATTTTTGTATATAATATTTTCGTAAGTCATTGTTGAAAAAAAAATCTAAAATTTTATTTAATTTTAATTAATTTACATTTCTCACAAAAATTGTTCAGATATGCAGATTTATACCCTTTAAAGTATACATGTGTTTAATTTAGTAATTTTAGGCCAAACAACCTGCCTCATATAGTTTCAATATAAAATTAATGATTATTCTTTATTATTATTAATGATTATGTTTTAAGTAGCTTAGAATAGTAAATTATCAACAATTTTGGTGTTCGAAAAATTTGAAATACAAAACAAAACAATAAAATTCTATTTATTTTTTTAACAACCCGATTTATATTTTTGCTGGTTCTCTTAAATTTTGTGATTATTTATTAATGTAAAAATGTTCGAACTATGAAATATTTGAACTTTTAAACGTATTATAATTTGTGTTTATTTAAATTATCTTTACTTTTCACTACATGAGATATTGGGTTGTTTGGAAAGTCATTTCGTTTTTTTTTTGTCAAAATGAAAAGAAATTTTCGTTTGATGAATAAATTATTTATTAAATTATAAAATTGCCATTCTGGTCTAATACCTTTTGCCATATTTTTGGTAGTAACATGATTACACGCTCATAAAAGTTTTGGTCTTTGCTGTAAAAAAAACTGATCGAGGTGCTTTTTGGCCTCCTCATTTGAAGGAAAAATTTTGCAAATCAGTTCTGGTACTGATGTACTGTTAACACATCTTCTTCACACATATTGCCTAATTTATTTCTGGCTTGAACAGCATTTTTACCTTTTATATAGCAAAAAAGAAAAAAATGATGAAAATGCTGTTTATTGCTCTCCATATTTAAAAGGGCACCATCCAAAAACTACTGCGAAGAATCAGCTGCACTTTTTCACACTCAAGCCTTGCTATATCAGCTCTTAAAACATAAAATGATTTTGCGGTTTAAGTATGAAATTGGGTGCGAAAAATACAATTAAATCCTCTGTCGGGAAAAAACGAAATTACTTTCCGAACAACCTAATAGATTTTTTGCTATGTTTATTGGAATATATTCAAACTTTTCCACATACGTGAGAATATGTATTTACGTATGATTAGCATTATATGTAAATATGCATTAATATATATAAAGAAAATATATGGAAATATCTAAGCCATAATAGAATTGTTATTTGAATTTCTATTTTGGTCGATTAGAGGATTATTTTCTATAACAATAGATGAAGACACAATTGGAAGTGCTGCAAAAAATGACTAAGAAGACGAATCCTGCTGAACAGAAAGGATAAGATAAAATTCTGTGAATTATAAGTGCATATAGATAAGTTTGTACAAAAATAGTGTATATTTATCATCATTATGGTTTTTTCTAGAAACACTGTAAATACTACACATACGGATGCTGCGATTATTTTCATATTATCTTTTTCAAACCTCAATTCTAAGAACTGATTTCATTAGAAGATGTAATGACTTTAGAGGTCAAAGAATTGATAGAGAATAATTATCGGTGTATATAAATACACCTTCCCTGAATGCTGAAGATAAACAAAACGCGAAGTCTTGTACAACGAGAATGACAATTTCTTCAAGGATGGAAGGAAAAATAAGGCCCTTTTTTGCCTTTCTCCTATGCGGTTTATATTTAGGTAAGTAAGGGTGTTAAATCATTTTACTCGCCATTTTACAGCATGTCCTATTAAATCCGACTACGTTGAAAACACTGGTATTCGACCACATTGACGATTTTTTTTTAAAAAAGTGTTAATTCTTGTAATTCAGAATTTTCTCTTTCCAAAATAGTTTGTTTTTTATTAGACAAGGAAGGTCTAACCTATTATCCAGAGGAATTTTAAGCAAAATTTATTTTTCAGCTACAATTCGTCTTTCACTTCAATTTTAATTTCCATAAAAATTATCTACCATTAACATGATATCCCAAAAACTTATAGAGGTATTTTCATAAAAATGTCAGCGCGTGTTTTAAATAATATAGGCAATAAGATGAACCAAAAATTTTGTTGATGAAATACTTTTTCTGTTATAGGTATTTATAGAAAAATTAAGTTGCGAATTTATGGAAAAAATGCATATATACGTATATTTTTATCCGTCACTTCTTTGCATCTCAAAATGTTTCTTGGATTTAGGTTCATTTCATTCATCATTATCTTCTATAACTTATGTACAAAGAAAAATAGGATTGTTGCATTACCATTTTGTGTAGAATGTTAACCATTTTGGTTAAATTTCATCAAAATTTATCACAGATTTTCCTATTTATCAAAATATATTATATTCTCAAATAATGTTTTTGTATTTATAGTGTTTATAATTGATAATACATCTATCTGAAAACCAAAAATGGTTTTTAAAAAATCCAATTTTTCTAAATTTTTCTTTCGAGCGTAGTCGGTTACCTTAAAGCTCGTATTGGCTTTTGATAGAGCTTCAATTTGGTCGCAGGTTGAAATTAGATAGATTCATGAATTTGTATTGTTGAAAATTTTAATTCTGACTTTTATGCTACGTCTTTTACACAGCTGACCACCCCGCCACCACTGAACGTAGCAATATCGACAGGATTTGTTGTGGTCGACTGCTGAATAAGTAGTGTCCAACCTTACATTGACCGAACAGTCAAACTAACATTCCTTTCGGGGTAGTAAATAGCTGTCTTTCTCTTCATCTGCACTCTCTCAAATAGTTGGAATGAAACTATCGATCTTTAGCATCATATCCTTCAGGGTTTTGAGATGACCTGGAACCATCAGTACTATACTTAAATCATTATTTACAATCTTCAGGTTCTTCCTTAAATCTGAGATCTCCATACATTCCATAAACTAGTGGCTAACCGTACCAATTTCTTCACAAAGGCATCTATTTTCCTGCTTTCTGACTTATATGCTGTCAGGCCTATCCTCGGAAGTAGTAATAAATGTCAATTATAATATCATCTAAATTTGTTGAACAAAATTTTGGTACTTTTTTTTCTATCTAATAATTCAGATTGATAAAAAAGCATTTATATGTATATTTTGATGACTCTGTCTCTTAAAAGAAAATTTAATTTACAGTAAATTATTCCGATCCTGATATGAAAATTAAAAAAAAATCTTCTGTGGTATTACACATATTTTAGACGAGAAATTATTAAAATTTCGCTTGAGTTGAAAAAGAAATCTAAAATAGTATGTTCCAAATGGGTTTATTTAAGTTAACTTAATATTCGACAACTCGTTCTATAAGTCTTACTTCAACTTTTAACTTTCTTAACTAAATTTTTCATTTGAGATTAGAAAGTCTTTTCCTTTCAGATTTTATTTAAACTTAAAAAAAGCGATGTTAAAACTTTCCTACATCTATCAAATTTCATCCGTACTGATTTAATATCCATAAATTTTGTTTTGTTTTGGAGTAAACACAGTGATTTTTTTGGGGAGTGACCAACTCAGCTACGTAATTACAATATTTTTGAAGCATTTTTTTTCATTGTTGAACACAATTAAAAAGGACTAATTTTATACGGCCACTATAAAAAAATATTTTCTATTTCTCTTTGCTATTAATTTGAATAAAGTGAGTTAAAAAAAGACCTAGATTACATAACATAACGCCAACCTGTGACCCCTGGTGCCTATAACACTAAGTTCTCTAACCAGTTGGATGGGCACAGATTGGAAGGAAGGAAAAAAAATTAAAAAAAGATGAAGACGACAAATCATCTAGGAGATCATCACACACATCACACACATCTAGGAGATCACAAATCATCACACCAGAGAGAATGCTATTGGTGTCAAATCCTACAAGACTGTAGTCAATTTTTTACCGAGACCTAGATTACAACAAAAGATATAAATAAGTGATGAATAAATAGCATTAATTATTTAATTAATTAAGATCATAATTAATTTATATATGTTTCATGTCTAGTTTATTTTTTAAATTTGAAGCATTTTTAGAATTATTTTTCCTTTTTCACTTTTCATTTACCTACAAGTACTACTTTGAAAGAGAAGGAGAGGATACATTTTCTTTCTGAACCATATTTGAATTAATTTATTTTTGGAAATCTCATACATAATTTGATATAGTTAAGTCATTGCATCTCTGGGTTATCACGATTATTTGCTTCTGAAATTACAGATCAAAAGAAGTTCAGTCCATTTTTGGATTTGGCTAACAATCTGAAAGATTATGGATGTTAATTCTGTACATCAAATATTATCTTGCTCTCTTCACTTTGAAGTTATCGTGTTAAATTGTATTTTTGCATTTCGAGAACTTTATAGAATATTATGCTACAAATTTTGAATGAATCTGTAATTTTTTGGGACCATACTTACCTCTTTTTATGTTATTTGATTCTTTTTGGACTGTTACCATGATGATAATGTTTACACTTATGTGACCTAAGTAAAATTTTTTGTATTGATATGTGTAATCAGTATTAAGATATATCTCTTCCGAAATTCTCTGTACGAATAAGCTTGAGTGCTCTCAACAAAACCTTTTAGTTTACTCTCTAATAAAGGTCTTATCTCAGAGAACGCCTTGCATAGTTTTGACTTACAATAATAATGAAATGTTAATCTTTATCTTAAATACAGCCTTTTTACTGAGTCCAGCGTGTCATTTTTAGTAATTTAATTGGCTATTAAACCTAGGAATGTAGTTAATAGTATCCCAAAGTCATTCTATTTCAGATGCCTTTTTTTTCAACGTTTTGGAGGAAACCTACAAGGGTAGTACTCAAATTCCCATACCAAATTTGATATAGTTAAATCATTGAATCTTTGAGTCATTGGATTTGGCTCAAAATTCGAAAAGTGTCAAGATTATAGATTAATTCTGTGTATTGAATCTTATCTTGCTCTCGTTTCGTTGTTATTGCTCTTGTTTATATTGCAGTTATTGAGTTTCTGTCATTTTAGCCGGACAGAAAGACTTCTCAGAGTGGATTTTGCTGAAAATTTGATAGTAATCCTTGAATTTGATTTAAGACCTACATTTGATCAGCCCAGATCAAAGCGTTTTTGAATTATCTTTGTCCCAGAAAGACATACATTTTCTTAAAAATCAGTTTTCCGTTCTTTGGGAGGTTTAAAACATGGAGATAATTTAAATCTTAAGTTCGAAATTTTTTGATGATTGGTTTACTTTCTCTACACTATGTAAATGGGAAAATAAAAAAAAATGGTATGAGAAGTGTTGAGTTATACTAATTCCGAAAAGTCTGATTTAAATTATAGGGCTTTATGGCCGAAATTTGATGCCACAATTTTATTATTTTTGTCATAAAACTAAATGTTTCTGTAATGCCTATCACATTATATTTCTTTTTGTTTTATACTGCTAATAAGCAGTTTTGTAGATAATGAAACAGACGGATACTGTTTTTTTATGCTGTTGATTTTGTAACTTAGAGTTGTTGTTGAAATGTAATATAAAACAAAAGAAAATGATCAATTGTTATTTCTATTTAAAATAAAGATTTCAAAATTCTGTATCTTCCATTGTAGCGACTGTCGAGTGCCGGGACTGCGAAGTTTTGACTGAACTCTCGGATGTGATTTCCGACTATTCCAATTCAAACTCGGGGTACGAAAAATGCTGGAAAATTGAGCTTCCAGAGAACACTTTCATCCGAATGAAAATTCATTTGAATATGAGAGTGAGTATTTAATCCTTGTTCTTAGCTTTAATTTTATGCTTGTAAATCTGCATACATTAAGCAAAAAAATCTTTTCGAAACTTTAATTTAATTGTTGTAAACATTCGTACTTGTATTAAAAGAGACAGTTCCGAAGTTTTGCTGTATAGTAGGTATACGAGAAGATTTAGCAAAAAATACCAATTTACAGAGCTCTTTCGGAAAAATATCTTAAAACTACGATTTTGAAGGGAAAAGGATACAGAGCTTTCTTAATGATACATATTATTAGATAGAATATATTTTACTACATAATTATTAGTAGAAAAAAGAATATTGAGTCAAAATGTCTATCAAGGTATATAGATTTTATCTTACAGAGGCCTTTAAGAGAAAAAAAATTCAGTTTTCCTTGTACAATATTTATATTTCTCAGAGATACAGTCGTAACTAAGCACATCAGCCCTCCTTTGCGTTCAAATTAATTTGATTTTTTTCATGTTACATACCCTTAAATAGCAGATTATTTTTCAACATATAAACAAAAACAATTGTAACACTGAATTGGACATTGAGCCAAACTGTCTATCAGGATTTACAGATTTTCCCTTGCAATAGCCTACAAGATAAAAGAAATTCTAACTTCCTCGTTCAACTGCATTGCTCAGAGACTGAAACTTTACTGAAAAAATCACTACCGCCCTGTCTTTACATTTAAATTAAATTAACTTTCTCTGTGTTACCTATCACTAGAAATTAGCTTATTTTTCAACATATCAACTATAACTATAAAAAAAGGATATTGAGCCAAACTGTCTATCAGTGTTTATATAGTTTCCCTGGCAAAAGCATTCAAGAGAAATGAAATTTCAATTTTCTTTGTACAGCATTTTATTGCTCATAGACATAGCCACTACTAAACTACACCCCTTCTGCCTTTGTGTCCGAAACTTTAGACTAAATATTAGTACAATTGAAACAATTACAGCCAAGGAATCAAATTAATAAAGAATCCGGACTGAGGACTTTCTCAAGGGTCACCCTCAGGCAGGCATTCAAACGAGGGATTTTTTCTGTGAAGGGTCTGACTTTCGTCAAGAAATTGACCCCTCGTGACCCGAAAATCCCAGAATATTGAAGTTTTGGAGATAAAATTAGTATCATAAAAGAAAAGACATCAAATTTTAAACAATGGTAAGTCAAAATCACAGCAAACCAGAAAAAACATAAAAAACCATAAAATCAAATTCGTCGATATAAAAAAGTACAAAGACTACTAACTAAATTAAAATCTTACATATCATATATTGTAATATAGACTTTATAAAATAAGTCAAATTGAAATCCAATCAAAAAAATCACAGTAAACCTGATAATCACAAGAATATAAAATCAAATTCAGAAAAATAAGAAGGTAGAAAAAACACTCACCAAACTGAAAATGCATCTTCAAATGATAGAAAGAAGTGAATTTACTGTTAGAACATAAGCGAACATATAAGAAATGAAACCCTATGCTTGTAATTGTACATCCTAATACTAGAATAATTTTAGGTAAAATTATTCTAGTATTATAAATTATGTTTAAGCTCAGAATTTATGTATAAAAATGAAAAAGTAATTGAAAGTTAAATATGAAAAGGAAGAAAATGGTTTCATTGTTATTTCATTGCAGCGTTGCAATTTGAGAAAATGTGTTTAGTGTGCTCTAAACATATAAATATCAATCAAATCTCACAACCGAACCTCGTGATTCTAGTCCGCTTTTCTTTTTGGCAAGGCTTTTACCCTGACTCTCCTTTTCCTCTTCTTCAATACCTAGTTCGGCATTCCTCTTTAGCACCTTTCATTTTAACCCTTTAACGCGCGCAAATTTAAATTTTCTGAATTTTTAAAAAGGATATAATTAATTTGCTTGCATAGGGTCTAAGGAGAATAAAAATACCTTTTAAAAAATTTATAGTGGATTACACCCCACTGTGGGTGGTGGTTTCGCAGTGAAACCACCGCGCACCTATGACATTTTTTTCTGATGAATAATGAAATTTTTTGTGTGCTACAGGAACTTTTTTGTGTGCTTAAAAAATTTGTGTGCTACAGGAGCATACATTCAACAAATTTATGGGCACATTTAGATTTTTTGTTGCTATGTACTTGCCGAAAAAAAATCGAATAAAAAATATGCGAAAACAGCATTATAAACGATGCATTTTTCGTTAGGTAAAAATTAATTTAAGTAATGTGTTGACATCTACAGGCAATTATTAAAGATAAGAGATTATTTTTCAATCTTCGGTCTCGTTGTGGAACCACTGCGCGTTTAGAAATAAATTTTTGAAAATGGTGGTTTCGCAGTGAAACCACCGCCCGTTAAAGGGTTAACTCATTTTTTGGAGATGTGGGGGCTTTTTTTTCAACATTTTCCTTCGTAAGTGCATTTGCCAGTCTAAATCAATACAGATTTATTTGTAAAATCATACAAAATCAGATGTGACAAAAATTTACATGAACGGTCGCGCGTATCTCTTAAGTACAAATATCTGATCGGCAGAGACCTATTAGCGCCACAAACTTACGACGATAACTGAAAATAGGACCAAGGGAAGGGGACAAATAGCCAAGGACAGGCGTTCCCAGTGCCCCCAGATCTGAAGGTATAAAACGAAATGCATCTCTAGTGTATCTCTCACATATGCGCTTCCGTTGGAAGGTTAATCAAACTGGTATCTTGGCAATTTTTAAAAGGATTTTAGGAAATCATTTGAAATTATTGAATACTTGTTACTAATAAATTAATCATTCGCACCATGTTAGAAAAGATAATCCTGTTTTGGGCTCTTTGTCTCTTTTAAATGAGTAATATTTAATTGAGAAAATTTCTTCAATTTGAATAAAATACCTTACTTTTTTACTTTTTATCCTTATTAATAAATAGTTTATTTTAAAAATAAGCAAATTTGTTTTATTTGTTTTTTTACATTATAAAAAACGTATATCACTTGGATTTATAATTATTATTAACTTTTAAATGAAATGCGTTTTATATTATTCTCATGCTTCCAGCATCCATGCGAAAGGGCTCAGGTGCAGATTGCCGAAGAAGAAGCCACCGCCCAAAGATTCTTTTGCAGCTCATCCAGAAATGTGAGTCCTTTCACAGCAGAGAGCAGCGTTACGGTCACTCATCGCATCAATCCATATGAAGTTCATGGTCATTACAATCCATACTACTCAAGCTTTCGTTTAGAGTACCAGATCGGTAAGTATTGATTTTGAACTTTGTCAAAAATTGTTAAAGGAAATTCGATCTAAGAATTGAAGCATGAAACTTAAGATTTATTCATCAATTTTTATATTAATTTTAAAAATGTATTCTTAATTACAGCAATGAAAACCGTGGATGTGGTTTCCTCAAAGCTTTCTTGCACACTCTCTCATAAATTTTCGTGCCAGTACAGTAAACTTTCTGACAGTAGTTATTACACTATATGTTGACGTAAATTTAGCCTTTTCATTGAGCCTATCGGGGCATCCTTGGCGAGTTATTTGGCAATTAATCCCTGGTATGCGATTAACAGTATTCGAAAATCTAATTTGCCCTTTAGACTTGTTTTCTCAACCAACTGAGAAAAAGTTGGCGCAAAACAGCACTTGTAATCACAAAAACCCGTATATGATTTGATATATTTAAGTCCATGCTTTTTAAGGTTATCACATTTGCATGTTTCTAAAAGTTCCGCCACCAGACAGTTAATCCGTTGTTAGTTTGTTTCAAAATTTGACAAGTCTCTACCTATAGATGTTAAAGTTATATACCAAATCTTATGTAACTAGTTTTATTTATTTTAAAGACGTTTTTTTTGACATATATGCGATTAACTGGACTTCTTCCTAACAATTTTTTCTCATAATTTATAAAAATCTGCAAAGTTGGTGCTTAGAGCGTATTCTAAATTTCAACCTTGTAGCTCAAAGAGTTTCTGAGTTATCTCTGTCACAGCTAGATGGACATTTTACGAAAGAGTGTTTTTCGAACTTGCAATATTTTGAATAATATTCAATACTTTTAATCAATGGAGTTGAACTTTTGTCTAGAAAAAGTGATACTAGTGTGTATTTCGTTTTCTCCGTAAAGTCATCATCATTTATTAAGAATATGTCTTTTTTTCTTCTAACTATAAATAAAGCAAGCATATACAGGGTGATCAGCCAATAAGCCCTGATTTCAAAATTAAATATCTCTACAACTAAGATCGATAGAATTATGCAGTAAACTGTACGTTTATTAGCAAAACTGTAAAAATGCTGCACAAAAGTTTGGAAAATTTAGAAATGTAAATCGTTAACAGATGGCTCTCTAATCACAACGCCCATAGACACTTTCAGTGTGACTACAAAAATGAAAAATGACTCACGATCTGACTCCTTGTGACTTCTGTCTTAGGGAAGCATTGGAAAACACTGTCTATAGAAACAATACCGCCACTCTAGGTGAGCTTGAATCATTGATTGGTGTTGCATGTGATTCCATTTCCTTTGAAACATTGCAAGACGTGATGTCAAATTTCATTGCTCGATTACACCACCTCATTTTTTCGAACGGTGAACATTTTGAAAAAATTATATTTTGATTGCAAAGACCGTATCACTTTATTGTTTTTTTTAAACTCCTTTCAGAGAAAGAGCTTTCAGCCCAGAGCGCCATCTGCTAACTACTTTTTTCAACTAAATTTTCTAAACTTTTGTACACTATTTTTACAGTTTTGCTAATAAACGTACAGTTTACCACATAATTCTATCGATCTTTTTTGTAAAGATATTTATTTTTGAAATCAGGGCTTATTCGCTGATTACCCTGTGCAATAAATGTGTTTTCAGAAAATAGGGATCATGAAATTTTCAGTAAAGCATATACAATTTTAATTTCCAGACTATTAATTTTGAAATTAATTCTTTTCTAGTGGACATATTGTGTGCTGATAACGGCACTTTCCAATGCAACAATTATACTTGTGTACCTGAGGAGAAAAGATGCGATGGAGTGGAAGATTGTGAAAACGGAGCAGATGAAGAAGATTGTGGTATGGTTAACTACTTTTCTTAAATTTCACATAGAAAAAAATATTACCTAAAATATTGTTGTAGATATTTATTTTACTAGAGTGTAAATAAAAGATTCATTTACACTTAAGACTTATATTAAGATTTATTTTACTAGAGTGTAAATAAAAGACTTATTTACACTTAAGACTTATATTAAGATTTATTTTGCTAGAGTGTAAATACTAGAGATCTATGTAAATAAAAATGAATGTTTGTCTATATTTCTCTTATGCTTTCCTAAACTGTTCATCCGATTGCGATGAAACTTGGTCAGTTTATTGCTTACATCTACAGGACGATTATAAACAAAGTACAATTGTTTAAAATTAAAAAAAAAATTAGAATCACAACCGCATCTATTTACCAAGGATTAATCCCCAAATAACTCACTGAGGAGACTATAGATTCTGTAAAAATGCTAAATTCTAGTTAAATGTTAATGTTTTATACTTATAGTACACAAATGTCACGTGAGTCATTCTCAGAGGTAACAATTTTATTACAGATTATGAGAGAATGTTATGGGGAAACCAATTCTGGAGGTTTAAAATTTTAATTAAAATTTTTCGCCTTAACAAATAGTTTTGCTCTATCTTAATTTTCAAAAATTATTTCTCCAACTATATTAACGAATGATTAAAAAGAAAATATTTTAATCACATTTTCTAACATTAAACTTGAGAATTCTGAACGATTATTAAAGGAATCACGAGATATAATAAATAGCTTCTTTCATTATCATTCTGAAAGATCACCAAGTTTTACAATTCTAAAAAAATACACAAATCTAATATATAAAAATGCATATTTGTTTGTTCGTATTTTATATACTGTCTTACCCTTCATCCTATTTCGATAAAACAATTCCAAATTATTGATAGATTGTACTTAATATTTGTTTTTGGAGGAAGCAACGCGCCGAGTACCATCTAGTTAAATATAAATTCTTGATTTGAATCAGTCCAAAATAATGCCGATAAATAATATAGCTTAGAAATTACTTTATTCAGATTGTATCTTTCATATCAGAATTGATTATGTATGTCGAGTTCTTAATAAATGATTTTAAATAATGTAATGTAAACATTCCTACATTCAGAAAGCCATGATATTTATTAAACAAATCCGGTCAAATGACCGGTTTCCAATAGCAGTTCCAATTTATCGGTGAAATGCTGGTAGGTTTAGTGTTAATTGTATAAGAATGAACCCATCTGCTTATACTGGATAACCCAAGAATTTGATTAATATCTGCATAAATATGCTTCTCAGCTTTTATACAAAGATGTAAAAGAGGATTATAAGCCTCGTTTTCGTTGTACTTCTTCAGAATTTGAAAATATTATTGGCTTATTCCTAATTAAATGCTGAAAGAAAAAAGCGTGACTAGACATAAAATAGAACTGAAGTGCTCTGTTGTGGAAGATAGTTTGTCATGCAGGTCAAAAATTTTGAATGAGCATATTCTCGAGCTATGGCATTGCTGTATGCATTTGAAAAGAATGATACGTATTTTGGATAATCGTTAACTTGATATTCTTAGTTCATCATGGAAGCAATGATACAGGGTGATCAGCCAATAAGCCCTGATTTCAAAATTAAATATATCTACAACTAAGATCGATAGAATTATGCCGTCAGCTGTACGTTTATTAGAAAAACTGTAAAAATAGTGTACAAAAGTTAGACAATTTATTTACGAAAATCTTTAACAGATGGCGTTCTAATCACAATGCCCATAGACGTTTTCAAAAATGTGATGTCAAAAATGAAAAAATGACTCCCTTTCTGACTGCTTGTGACTTCTTTCTGTAGGGAGCATTGAAACACACTGTCTATAGAAACAATCCCGCCATTCTAGATGATCTTACATCGTTGATTGGTGTTGCATGTGATCCTTTTTCCTGTTGAGACATTGCAAGACGTGATGTCAAATTTCATTGTTCGATTACGCCACCTCATTGTTTCGAACGGTGAACGTTTTGAAAAAATTGTATTTTGATTGTAAATACCGCATCACTTTATTGTTTATTAAGACTCCTTTCAGAGAAAGAGTTTTCAGCGCAGAGCGTCACCTTTTAACGATTTTTGTAACAAAATTTTCTAACTTTTGTACACTATTTTTACATTTTTGCTGATAAACGTACAGTTTACCGCATTTTTTTGTAGAGATATTTAATTTTGAAATCAGGTTTTTTCGCTGATCACCCTGTCACCATTGACGCTTGGAAAATATTGTAAATTCCTATATTAAATTAAGTAATACATCAAACTGAAGAGGACTGATTAATCCACGATAATAATTTTCGTTATCTGACTCCATGTAAGCGTTATGGAAGCAATACCTCTTACTTAATATCAAAAATATTTTTTATTTCTTACTTGCCACCGGGGAACTCACTCTCAAGTATTTCTCCGCGTTCTCTGTAAAGTGGGAATACTGAGTTATTCCCACTTCACAGAGATGCTTAAATGGTGCTGAAGGCCATTTTATATGATTAAAGATGAAACATGCGTCATGCGTAGGCGCTCTTTCTCCGAAAGAGAGCTATCGCTACAAAACCATGAGCATGTAAATCTTTTCAAAACTGAGAAGGGCTAAACTTTTAATTCCGATAATATGATCTTAAAATCAACCTTGTAGAGGTTCCCAACCTTTTTTGAACTGGTGCCCCCTTTTCAATACCTCCTCCCTCCTTCTCTCGAGAAATAAGAGCGTACATAATGCATGGTGAAAACAATAATTAAGTAAAAAAATTACTAATAGATAGAATATTGTTGGAATTTAAAGGCTGCAGAATTTCTTCTTTGTTTAAAAATGTTTTAGCTTACCTGTTATAAGGACAGATTGGGGTTTTGATGATACCAAGTAATCCATAGTAAATTATTGCTTTCTAAATAAATAAATTGACAGTTTCAGAGAACAGTTCAAACGTATACTTAATTATATTAAAAATATTTTTATTAAAATTTAAAGACATCGAATTTGTAACTTAATTAATGAGAAGGCTGGATTTGATACATCTTAAGGAGCTTGTTAATATCAGGATCGATTTTACTTATAAAGCAATCGTAAATCGCGCGTTCTGTAATATGGAGCCGATTTCTCTTTTTTGTTACCAATGCTACAGCACTAAATCTACGTTCTTCTAAATATGAAGATGGGAATGCTATCAGAAATCATGATCCTGAATGCAGTTGCGAAATCGACTTCTACAAAATTCTTGGTAGCCATTCTTGAATTTAATTTTTAGTTCCTCATTTGGCATCAGTTCTGTTAGTTCTTTTTCCAACTGAGAGGCTCCTTCTGTGTCGACATTGAAAAAATGATTCAAAACTTAGTCTGGTATGTCCCTGTTTAAAAAGTCCTAGAATCGTTCCTTGAAGTCATTGTAGACTATATTAGATTAATCTTCTCACGCCCCACCGTGCCACATCAATGCCCACTAATTTTCTCTGGGTCTTTTACTACCCCCTGAAAGCCTCAAACGCCCACAAGGGGGTGTTATCGCCCATGTTGGGAAGCTATGTTGTAGATGCTCATCAAATTTTTGAATAAAATAGATCCTAGAACAGAAATATCAAACTAAAATTGGCTACTCTGACTTGCCTTCAGGCGCATGGAAAAATATAAACAAACAGACCACAACCACAGTATCTCTGGCAGGAATTATTGTTAAGTCCAAAGGGCATCGTAGACCACGGTATAATCTCTCCCGTAAGAAGTTTATCCTCGATGAAAAGAAGTTGACCATTTCTATGCCTAGACCATTATGTAAAACTGTATTCACTGTATAATATGTATTCAATTAAGCCTTTTCTAAGCGTGTGGTTAGTTTTACCTGTAGGTAAGAATGATGCTATATTAACACGTCTTTATATAGAGCTCACCCGGTTTACTCAAAAACGCCTACTATTTGGTGACAGAGCGCCTATATGTCCCACATGTCGCCCAGATTTTACAGTTCATCACATTTTGATCGAGTGCCAAGCTTTTAATATTCATCGTAACCAGTTTTTTCACTCATCATCCTTAACTCTCGCTGAGTTATTGGGAGAAAAGCACCAATAAAACATTTTAAAATTTTTATATGCTATTTTTATCTTGCATTTCAATTTCAAGCGCTTTCACATCTTAAATTTTTTCACAGTAAATACATAATCCTGTGTAACTGTTTCCAGTGTTTTTTTAGTATTATATTCTGCTTTTATGCAACTATTCATTTATTTAAACTTTAATGATCATTTAACCACTTTTTACCCATATGCATGGCGCAGCTTGTCCAAAGAGAGCCCTTGTGCCAAAAACCCAAAGCAACCAACCAACTAACCAACCATTAGGCCATCATAGACCAAAATCATTTCTCTGCCTACCTGAGGGGTTGATTTCGGTATGGTGACGAGAATCAACCAACCACCATACTGAACCTTTTCATCCTTATTTCTGAGGTACCCTTTCCCCTTCTGGTAGGATTACAATTAAAATAAAGAGGTATTATTTCTTAATTTTCCCGACGCTAAACTCAAACAAATTATATTTTGGAAAGCCATGATATCTGTATAAAATTACGAATTCAAAAGAATCAGTTCTTACGGGATAAGAATTTTATCACAATAATCAGGATAAAATATCAGTGCTTTTTATCCTAGTTGGAATTCTGGACATTTTGGGAATCGATGAAGCCCGAGAGAATGCCATTTACTGGTTGAGGAATCGAAGAGATCAGTTCAAATCGCATGAATTGCCCAGAGCTGTAGTAGCTCTCTTTTTAGGATCAGGTGCTAATTTCAATGGGACAGATCTAGAAGAGGAACTGATGGCAACTCAAGTGGAGCTTAAAACAGCAGCTGCATTATTAAAGTAAGTACAACAGATTGTTTTATATGGTTTAAATTTTCTGTTATTTCTGTCAAAATATTATTTTCGATGCAATTTATGTCTATGCAAATAATACACATTTTAAAATTGTATCGAGATATTTATGTCCAAAATATGGATGCATAACAATTGTTAAATCTAAAATCTAAAGATTTTACAGTTTTCGTTTTGGTCTCGTTAGCAGATGCTTTGAGACACTATTAGTTTAATAAAAATAAGTTCTTTATTTGTTAAAATCGATTTTTTGCATACTACATTAGATCCTTAACTAAATCAAAGTGAGATCCAATTTCAAATTTCCTGATGTATTATATTGGCATGAACTTTGATACATCGTTGACTTAAAGAGTTGATACTATAGGGTGGCCATAAAAATGTTTTCCTGGTTTGGTGGCTTCTACAGCTAAAACGAAAGAACGAATACATTTCATGTACAGAATATGGAAAGATAATTACGCAGTAAAAAATTAGCCCCAAAAGTTACCGATAGGAGAAATATTGGCACTGATACCACGTATGAACTTGGAGATTTTTATATCGAGATGGATAATGTAAAATTCCTAGTGCGTGCTGGACAGTAGCACCATGCATTCATTGTAAAAACAGAAGTGCAAACCCCCTGTCAGCAGTTCATGATTATTGATGAGTTCTTGATTGTTGCCCGTAATTGACTATCGATGTGTGCATAATATGGGTCTACCTTACCCCAACATGCTTTAATGTTAAATAATAGACGGTGTAATGCAGTGGTTACTGTTTAGCAAACCTGCATGTATTGAAACAAAAAATAAGATGGGCTTCTTCTTCTTCTTCTTACATACAGCCGACCACCTCGCCACCACTGAACATAACAGTATCGACAGGATTTGTTGTGGTCGACAGTTATGAACATCGATACTGACAATTTACACGCAGCAGTGCTGAAAGTCGTACACCGTATGCAACAGGTTGTACACAGAGAAGGTCAGAATATTGAAAATGTTGCACTGCATCCAGGGGTCCTTAATATTGGGGCGTAAAGGATTATTTTCTGTGAGTTTCATTAATTCATTAATAACTGCACTCCAACAATGCTAGTATTTTTCTATCGGCAGCTTTTGGTACTAATTTTTTTCCGAGAAATTTATTTTTTTTATGCCTTTCGCAGTATGTATATAAAATTTGATTTCATTTTATTCATTCGTTTTAGCTGCAGAAGCCTCCAAACAGATAAAACTATTTTATGTGCTTTATTTATTGTATTACTAGCCGCCTTTGGCGAGCAGCTGGTTCGCCATGAGTAATGCGCTCTAAAATTTTCAATTAAATTACATAGTCATTAGCCTTGAAGTAATTCCGGGCATTGATTGGCCTGAAATTAATATTTTCTTTAAGATTATGGACGGAAAGTTCTAAAGGAACACGTTTTTCTAATAATACTCCTTAATTTTATAAATGTCAGTTTTAATTATCGGTTATGCTTCCAAAATATTAAAAATGTTTTTTTCGGTGATTTTGCCAAAATATTAAATGTGTTTTTTTTAAAGAAAGCGAAAAAGGGGAAAAAATTATTGAATTAATGATACAGATATTGCAAGCGACTATAGAAATATGCCATTAAATCGGGATTTTAATGCATATCCTGTCTGAATTCAATCAGGTTTACCATAAATAAAGAAGATTTGTTGAATTAATTATTTAGATATTGCAAACGATTATAGAAATCTTTGCTTTGCATTTATTTTTTTAGAAAATATCACATTTTATATTTCTTTTATTTTATCCAGTCACGCGCTAAAAGTTGCGTTTCTTTAAATTTATTTTGCGATGATAGTTGTTTTTTTTTCATTTGAACTTCCGTCATTGTTTTCTTTTATTTTATCCAGTCACGTGCTAAAAAAAACATAGTTAAAATATTTCTTTAAAAATTCGTTAAAAACAGAAGCTTAAGTTATACATTAAAACACTGATACCATTAAAAAGCTATTTTTTTAATCTTTTAATTGATGTAAATATCATATTTGTGTGATAATATTTTCGGAAGTTATAGCGTGAAAACGTCAAAATTTCGCTTAAATTTTAATTAATTCAAATTTTAATTAAAAAGTCGAAAAAAGGGCTCCGAGGTGCACATTCCCAACCTCCAAGGTATACATGTACCAAATTTGGTAGCTGTAGGTCCAACGGTCTGGCCAGTGGAGCGCCAACACACACACACACACACATTGAGCTTTATTATAAGTATAGATTGTCACACTGTACTTTATTTATTGCTATTACATTTTTTTAAAAAATAGACTAACGTCTCCTAATACAAACAAATTTCATGAATAGTCTAATACAATTAAACTTTATAGCAAATGGAAATACAACTTAAAAGTGTTTAATTTTTATCCGATTGCAGAACAACCCTCTCCAGTACTGACTTGAGCATGTTCATTAATGCATTGTTAGTCACATGCCATAATCCAAGAAATTTCTATGAACATAATTTGGTGAAGAAACTGAAAGAACAAATGGAGACCGAAGATTTCGTTCACCCATTGACTTACTTGACACTGTGTAATGCCAACGAAACATGGCCTGAGACAGCTGAAGAGCATCTGAAGAAAATTCTCAAAAGTGATCAGGAATATCCTTTTCTAAGAGGTAATTTGTTTCACTTTCTCTCTAAGTTTTATTATACTACTTTATTATGTTTGTAGAATGAATTTTCTGAAACTGTGATGGCAACATGGGATGTAATATAAAAGATAATATATAGATAGATGTGTAAATTCCTCATAACTTGAAATGATTGGGATCTGGAGCCCATTCTGTAATGTGTGAATGTTTTTTTGTACTTTTATATAAGTGACGATCATTTTAAACTTTTGGAAAAAATGTATTCCACCAGGTTTCCAACACTTTCTCATTTGATGTTTCTGACTTTTGTCGAAATGTTATAAATTGGTGCTGATGTTGTAATACGTTGTTGTGGCTTATTCCACCTGGTTGACAGTTAAAGTGGCGGTCCCACGACCGGGGAAACTTCAGACGAGCCACGCATTCCCCCTTCGACCCCTCTTGCGGTTTTCTGGGGTGCTTTGATACCTGAACATTTTACCGAAAACTTTTCTGTAGAATCGACAGGCATCAAAGGAGCCCATAAAAGCGCAAGAGGAATCGAAGGGGTAATGCGTGAATCGCCTGCCGAATAGACTGATCGTTGGAACTCTGTGCTTTACATCAAACCAGGTCCATGAGCAAGAACGCCTTCAAACAATGTAACACTGCCTCAAGACTCGCCTCATTGTTTTCTAAACGACGAGTCATGATAAAAGGGCTTAAAATTCATCTCCAAGAGATCAAGGACTTGGAGGCACCAAGGCTGAAGTCTGACTTTGCCTTTTGTCTGCGTTGCATTTAACTGAGCATAATGAAATGGTCTTCACGCCTTGGGTGACCCTATCAGAATGCTATACCGACGTACTTCGCCCGTTCCACTTAGGAACACCCACACGCCATAATGAGGAAGCAGTGCGGGACTTTAGGGGAAATATTGTAACATGGCTTATTTATTATATTTATCTTAATAGAGTTCGGACAAAAGAGCAGTTTGATTCTGGATTCATGATGCAGTGTAATGTCTTCTTTTATCTGAAACGATCTTAGTGAAATATAACTAAATGTAAATATTTTTGTCTTGTGTCTCAAGTGAAAATAGCTTGTCATACTAAGAGTCTCAGAGCAAAATGATGATAAATAAATATTTCACTTTCAGGAAGACTTACAAAACTCTCCAGCAATTTTCTAGACCACAATGAAGAATTTCTCGTTTATCTTTCTCTCAACAGCTCTACCAGCTTCTGAATAGCGTTGTCAAAGAATAGAAGACATACTATTCCCTGCGACATATCTTAAACCCGCAGGTATACCAATGGGCATACGTTTGTTAACATTTACCACTTCCTTCAGAAAACTCCTCAGGAGGTATCCGGGACATTTAAATTGAGTTCTATTTTTTTAGATATGATGGATCTGGGGAAATATCTTTTTAGTACTCTGGTGTATTCGACTAAAGTTTATTGTGAATACTTCAGTGTTCTCTAAATTTAAGATTTTTATTTAATTGGATAGGTATTGATTTTACTTCAGTGAATATAATTGCTATTCTCGTGCTGTCTACTTTTGGATAGTCATTTTTTGAGCCAATTAAAAGTTATTAAGAAATATAATGGGACGCTTCGTGAAACGTTTTTTAAAAAAACTATTTCATATTATATTGATTACCAAAATCAACAGCTTGCATTATGAAACAAAAACGTTTGTTCATCATAGATCTTCAAGCAACGGTTATCATAGCTCTCTCGGAGCCTTACTTGCCTTAACAATTTTTATTTTTTATTTTTTATTATATATTGTGCAGAGAAAGTATTGTAATCGTCAAAAAATTCGAACTTGAGATTTTGTCGAATCTCCACACTTTAGACCACCCTGAGTTCAAAAGTACAATCGTGGAAAATGTCCACCTGTCTGTGACAAAGATAACTAAAAAACGATTTGAGTTTGACGGATAAAATTTAGTATATGGCCTTTAACCAAATTTGCAGATTTCTGCCAAATTTTGAGCAAAATTCGTTCCGAGGAAACTGTCTGGCTGTTCGAATATATGTCAAACAAACAAACAAACAAACAAAAAAAAAACGAAGAGAGTGAGATAAATAAAATTCTGTTCCCGGATTCAATATCCGTTATGTAGATTCTTATCAAATTCTGAGTCCAATCAACCAAGGGTTAATAATCTGTTGGCATGTAGTTTCTGAAATATATAAGCGTTATAACACAAAAATGCACTGTCTTAAATTTATCAAATTTGATATGTGATTTTGTGACTACAAGTACAGTTCTATATCAAATTTTGATTGCAGTCGTCAGGGATAAACGTGTCTAAAACCCAAATTCTATTTTCGAATGCTATTAGGTAGGTGCCGAAAAGCATACCAAGGATCACATAAGAGATTCAATAAAAAAGATAAATTCACCCCAAGGGTTAATATTTTGTACCTATTGCATACCGATGGGATTCAAGACATCCTCTGAGATAACACCTTTAAAAAGTTTTAGAGAAACCTTTCCCGCTGTGTTTTCAATAGTTTTTAATAATTAATCTATATGAATATTATTTTTGTCTATTTTAATAATAAAAACGATATTGATAAGAAAGATAAAATTAAAAGTATGTTTTCACCAGCATTTTCCATTGATGTATCGTTACTCTTTATTAATTTTCTTCAATTTTTTAAGTATAATTACTGAAACTTTACCTCACCTAACACCACCAAATGAAAATTTTTGTTTCATTTTCTGTTTTTTTACAGATCTTCAAGCAATGGCTGTCATAACTCTCTCTTGCAGAATCAACGCCGACAGATTATCTGGCTTGACTACTTCTTACAATTACACTTCTTACTACGATGTCATTGAACAGTTTAAAGAATCGCAGCTTCCTGACGGAAGTTTCGGAAATGTATACACTACGGCTTTGATCGCGCAAGTAAGTAATTTGACTCCGGGTCAAAGAATAAAATTTTCAGATTTAATTAAGATACAAATGCTGTTTATAAAGGCGAAAAAAGGGTACCTATTGAATTAATGCCTTTTTTGTGATATTTAAAGGTACAGAAAAATAATAATTAAAAATAATTTAATTAAAAACTTTATAACTGCTAAAGTAGAATATTTTTCATCGATTATCCTCATTTACTTCATTTTTTGAATTAAGGTATCCAACTACGTTAAAAACATTGTTTATGGACCACATTAGCGTTTTTTTTTTAAAATACTGTTCTTTCTTGTAGTTCAGACTTTTCACTTTCCAAAACAGTTTATCTTTTCTAGGAAAAGGAAGATATAACTTACCATCCAGGGTAACATTTTTTTTCAGCTAAAATTTGTCTTTCACTTCCATTTTCTCAAAACTTTACGAATTTTTTCGAATATTCTCCACCGTTTATATGATATCTCAAAAACTAATAGAGGTATACGCATAAAACTTTCAGAGCGTAATTTTAAATAATATGGGCAATGAAATGAACCAAAAGTTTGATTGTTGATGAAATATTTTTTCATTTATAGGTTTTTCTTAAAAACTTAAGTTGCGAATTTGTGGAAAAAATGCATATATACGTATAGTTTTACCCATCACTTCCTTTGCATCTGAAAATGTTTCTCAGATTTTGGTTCATTTCATTCATCATAATAATTTACTACACATTTTCTTGTTTCTCAAAATATATAATATTTTCGCATAATTGTGTTGTATTAATAGTATTTGTATTATAATTGACAATACATATAAAATGCATAGTTTTATATAATTTTTTAAAAATCCAATTTTTTAAACTTTTCCTACGAACGTAGTCGGATACCTTAATGAGTTATTTAAAATTAGTCATATAATACAGAAATCAAAGATATTACAAAAAAATATACAGAATATAAAAAACAAGCAATGTCGTATGAAATATGTGATTTGTACATTACAAGCAAATATACAGAGTACACGAAAATTTTAAAAATTAATTTGGAAATTAGGTATTTCATTAAAATGATATAATTAAAAATTTATAAATACTAAAATAAAATAATTTTTATTAAAGTCTATTTTTGTTAAAATTAACAATTAATGAATAATTTATTAATTAATGAATTATTTAAAATTAGTTATGTAATATAGAAATCAAAGTCCTGTAAATATATATGATTGTGCAATGTCGTATGAAATATAAATTTTATGTCACAAAGTTTTAATCTTTATAAACTTTAATTTTCACTATACATCAATACAATTAGTAAATTAGAAATTTGATCAATTCGATCTTAGACAATATCAAACATTAAATAATTTTTGCAAATTTTAGATTATTAAATTATCGAAAATTATTTTGCAGTAGAGAAATCATCCTGTGAATATATAAAACTCTACTGTATAGAGTTATTTAAAGAAGAATAAATAAGTTTCTATGATTGATTTGATTTAAATAAAAGAACCAATATTGTATTAATAGTTATACTTTAGATTCCTATTAATTATACATTGATTTATAAACGCAGACAAATACTTTATTGATTTGTTTCAAATAACATAATTTCATAGAATTCGAAGTAAATTTCTTACATTTAGAAACTAGAAACAATTTCTAAACCACATTTTTCAGGCTCTACTTGCCAGTGGTCACATGCTCAAATCAGACTGGAATTTGAATGCAACGTTTGAGTTCTTGATGAATGAAATCAATTCTTCGTCTGTAGACTTCTTAACAACTTATTACACGTTGCCACTCCTCAACGGCAAAACTCTGGCAGATATCTCGGCCATCAATTGCTCTGCTCATCCTAGGAAGCAAGGATATGGTGAGAAATCAAATGGTGTTGCCATTTATGTAAAACAAATTTTAAACACTTGAAGAGTTTATTTTTTTGCACGTTGTTCAAACATCGATAAATTGCGCTCATGATAACATTTTTTTTAAAAGTTGGGACAAATTTTACCATCTTAAAGATTTTATTGATTGCAAAAATTGATTTGATGTTTTTGAAAGCTGATATTTTAGAAATTAATTCTATTGGATAAAAATAATCGAATGCTTAGATGGGATGCTTTGTTCAAAAATAGATAACTTACGCTCATGCTAACATTAAAAAAATGTAAGGAAAAATTTTACTATCTCAAAGATTTTATTTATTGCAAAAATTGATTTGATGTTTTTTAAAGCTGACTTTGTAGAAATTAATTCTATTAGATCAAAATAATTAAATGCTTAGGGGGTTTAAAAGTTGCTTTTAACTTATAAGATGAGTCAAAAGTTTCTAATGTTTCAGATATTAATTTAATTAGATAAAAATAATTGAATGTTTAGAGTATTTAAAAACAGATATTTTCACTTTTGAGATGTTAAAATTTTAGGTATTAATTCTATTCGATAAAAATAATCGTACACTGCTATTATTGCAATTTTAATTCTACTCTATCAAAATAATTTAAGGCTTAGTGGATTTAAAAACTGTTTTTAATTTTTGAGATGAGTAAGATGTTGCAAATATTTTAGATATTAATTCTACTAGTTCAAAATAATTAAATATTTAGTGTTGTTTAAAAACTGCTTTTAACATTTGAGATGAGTTAGATGCTAATATTTTTAACATTAATTTTATCAGATAAAAATAATTGATTGTTTACAGGCTATAGAAACTGTTTTTAACTTTTAAGATGAGTCAGGCGTTGCTAATACATTTTAGATATTAATTCTACTAGATCAAAATAATTAAATGTTTAGTGTTTTTTAAAAATTGTTTTTAACATTTGAGATGATTCAGATGCTACTGATATTTTTAACATTAATTTTATCAGATCATAATAATTGAATATTTACAGGGTATAGGGACTGTTTATAACTTTTGAGTTGAGTCAGATGTTACTAATATTTCTGTTATTAATTCTATTAGATCAAAATAGTTGAATACTTAGTTTAAAATAATGTTTTGAATTTTTGAGATAACATTGCAATTGCTAATATTCAAGACATTAATTTTACCATATCGAAAGAATTGAATGCTTAAAGGGTTTAACTTTTGAGATGAATCAGAAGTTGCATAATTTTTTGAGTTCCGTTTTTTGCGTTTCTAGAACGTAAAATGTTATTGCAAGAAAAAAATAAAAATAAATCCTATGAAACAAGGCTGTGGGAAAAAAAGAAAGAAAATGGTGTGCCGTATTAAAGAAAGAAAATTTCTTGCAACATTTTAAATATTATTTAAAAAAAAGATTCTTAATTCACGAGATGACATCTTATAGACATGTATAACAGTATGGTGAAGAAATATCAGTTTCTTGACAATAAAAAATAATTAAAAGATATTTGATATGATTGTAATTCAAATGGATCAAAAGAATTTATGAAAATAATTTTAAAATAAGGGTTTTAAAGGACAATTAACAAGACTGAAAAACGATTAACAAGCTTTAAAATTTTTTATACAACTTGGGAAAGAAATTTTACTAAAACGTAGAAAAAAAATTCAGAATGAACCCTTTTTTATATTATATAGTTAACGAAGTTTGATAGCATCCTTTTTTCAATACACAAGATTCTTTTTTCAACTTTTAAGATTTTTGATGGTGAAAACAATAATGTTAATATTGAATGATACAGGGTGATCAGCGAATAAACCATGATTTCAAAATTAAATACCTCTACAGAATTATGCGGTAAATTGTACGTTTATTAGCAAAACTGTAAAAATGCTGTACAAAAGTTCAGAATATTTAGTTACGAAAATCGTTAAAAGATAGCTCTCTAATCACAATGCCCATAGACGCTTTCAGTGTGACGTCAAAAATAAAAAAATGACTCCCGATCTGACTCCTTGTGACTTCTTTCTGTGGGGAGCATTGAAAGGCACTGTCTATAGAAACAATTCCGCCACTCTAGGTGAGCTTGAATCGTTGATTGGTGTTGCATGTGATTCCATTTCCGTTGAGACATTGCAAGACGTGATGTCAAATTTCATTGCTCAATTACACTACCTCATTGTTTCGAACGGTGAATATTTTGAAAAATTGTATTTTGATTGCAAAGACCGCATCTCTTTATTGTTTTTTAAGACTGCTTTCAGAGAAAGAGTTTTCAGCGCTGAGTGCCATATGTTAATGATTTTTGTAACTAAATTTTCTAACTTTTGTACTCTATTTTTACAGTTTTGCTTATAAATGTACAGTTTACAGCATAATTCTATCGATTTTTTTTTGTTGAGATATCTAATTTTGAAATCAAGGCTTATTAGCTGATCACCCTGTATATTGTTTGACTAAGTAATGGAGATTAAGCATTTTATTATATAAATTATCTCATTTATTTTTATTGTAAAAGTTCATTGTTTTCTCTACTATAGTATTGAGTTCTCTTGAGATGAGTGGAGTTGTACATAGAATTCAGGCATCTCACGGGATTAATAAAATATGTAAGTTCTATTACTCGTTCTGAGTTTGATGCATTTTGGGGAATATATTTCTTTACATACATGAAAAAAAAAAAACGATTGCTTTTCATAAAAAATATTTGTTGAAAGTAAAATTATTTAAATTTAGCTACAATGTACTTCTTCTTGCATACAGCCGACCTACCCGCCACCATTGAATGTAGCAGTATCGACAGGATTTGTTGTGGTCGATTGCTGAATAAGTATTGTCCATCCTTACATTGACCGATCAGTCAAACTAGCATTCCTTTCGGGGTAGTAAATAGCTGTATTTCTCAACATCTGCACTCACTCAAACAGTTGGAATGAAACTACCAATCTTTAACATCATATCCTTCAGGGTTTTGAGATGACCTGGTACCACCAGTACTGTACTTAAATCACTATTGACAATCTTCAGATCCTTCCTTAAAGCTGAGATCTCCATACATTCCATTAAATAGTGGTAAATGGTACCAATTTCCCCACAAATGCATTTATTTTCTTGCGTTCTTCCAAAAGCTACAATGTACTGACAATGTTCAAAAGCTAGTAAAATAACATGATCAATTAAAACCAGAAATTAAATACAATGAAAGATTGGCGTTATCATTAAAAAATTGATACCATTCTGAGAAATACTCGTCAATTTATATCACCGTAAAATGCAATATGTTTAGAAATTTTAAAGAAAATAATGTCGTTGATGGAAATATGTGACAAAATATTTGAGCTTTATTTAGATCCTCATATGTCTTGGCGCAGCATGGCCTATTCTGGTTCTTGCGCCAAAAAACTACATATCAATCAACCAAACCCATCATTTAAAGTTAATAATTAATAATCCAAAACATTAAATGGACTTATCTTCTATGAATAAAGCATAAAAGATAATTCTGACTTTGTGCGATGAAAACAAAATTTGAATTCAACCAAATGAAAACTTTGGCTTTGATTGTATAAGGGTTTGAAGTTTGATAATCTATAGAGATGTAAATACTTATTGTATAACGTCAGTCGGATTCAATTTCCTAATGCACAAACTCCCATTGGAGGGGGCCTGGTGGTAAGGTCTCGTCTTAGGAACCGGAGTGTTTCAGGCTCGAGACTCGATTCCATCGAAGAATCGTCGTGTGAGGGGGTCTCTTGCACATTAAATCTGTCAGACCAAACGTCCTCCCGCTGGTGTGGTGTGGTAAGGTGTAGACAGGGGAGTACCAGTTCAGGTGACGCCCTCATCATCTGACTATGGTTCAAAATGACAAGGTCCGTCCCAAAATAGCCCTAATATTGCGTTACAACGGGACGTTAAAATAATAACTAAACTACAGATCTCAGATTTTGATATATCTTGTGTTGTTTCTTATGGCACTTGCCATTGGACAAGCCCACTGTTACGAAGATAACAATTTAAGCCGAAAGGGAGCGTCTGACTGTTCATGGAAGCGGCCGATAGAGGGCCGAGGAAAACAGTTACGGTTACACCTCTACATTTCTTGTATACGTCTCAAATATGGAGCGTTTTGCATTTATCGCAGAAAGTAGAATAAAAAATCGAGTATGCCTTTTGAACCCAAAACCAAATATTTTTCGAAATTTGATACAGATCTTAGCGGGCCGTGGTGGCCTGGTGGTAAGATATCGGCTTCGAAACTGGAAATATTTAAGTTCGAGACTCGATTCCACCGAAGAACCGTCGTGTGAGGGGGTCTCTTGCACGTTAAATCTGTCAGGCCAAACGTCCTCCCGCTGGTGTGGTGTGGAGGGGGGGCACTTCAGGTGTCGTCATCTGACTGGGGTTCAAAATGACGAGGTCCGTCCCAAAATAACCCTCGTGTTGCTTTACAAAGGAACGTTAATATAACTAAACTAAACTAAACCCATTGGGTATGGTGGGTAGTTCTCGGTATGGTGGGTAGCTGTCTGTATGGTGGGTAGTTCTCACCACCCTGATGGGTATAGAAAAAGATGGGAATCGGTTGATTCCCATCGATGATGGCAACAAGAAAGAACAAGCCTTATAGAATAAGGGATAATCTTATTAAAATTTAAAGGGGGAATCGACCTTTTATTAAATCATTTTCTTTTGTTTCAGATGTAGAAAATGACTCGAGGCCCAAAATGCGTATTATGTATTCCTTGTACATAGGCGACGAGAAAGATGTCATCCACACCATTTCTTTGAGAGTTGCCGAAAACTCGACTGCATTTGAAGTTATGAAATTTGCTGCCGTCGAAGATCCGAAATACAGGTAACTTGCCTTTTTCATATATTATTTGTAGTTTTCAATCTTTTTGTAATGTCTTAAGGTATCCGACTACGTTAAAAACATTGGCTTAAAAACATAAAACCACATTGGTGAATTTTTTTATTGTTATTTCTTGTAGTTCAAACTTTCCTTTTCCCCGAACAATTTAATTTTTTTAGGAAAACGAAGGCTTTACCAACCATCCAGTTTCACATATTTTTCTGCTAAAATTTGTCTTTAAATACAATTTTCTCAAAACTTAAATTGTCATAAAAATTCTCCACCGTTAACAGTATATCTCAAAAACTAATAGAGGTATTGTCATAAAATTGTGTGTTTTAAATAATATGGACAATGAAATGAGCAAAAAGTTTTATTTTTGGTGAAAACCTTTTTCATTTATAGATGTTTTTAGAAAAATTAAGTTGTGAATTTATGGAAAAAATACCTATATACATATTTTTCTACCCTTAAATACTTTACATCTCAAAATGTTTCTTAGATTTTGGTTCCTTTCATTCATTGTGATATTCTATAACTTGTGTACAAATAGGATTGCTGCATTGCAATTTTGTGTAGAGTGATAACCGTTTTAGTTAAATTACATTAAAATTTTCAACAAAATTTCCTATTTCTCAAAATATATTATATTTTCAAATGATTGTGTTGTATTTATAGTATTTTGTATTATAATTGACTACCCATCTAAAAACCATTGTTTTAAATAGTTATTTAAAAAATCCAATTTTTCAAAACTTGTTCTTCGAATGTAGTCGGATATCTTAATGCATATGACATAAGGAATAGTAAATTTTTTATTTTAATTTTCAATTAATTAGAAATAAGTGTGGGTGTGATGGGTTGTAATGCATGAGTCCACTGGTTCAGATTATTTGTTTATTGAATGATTAAAAAAAAGATGATTTTTACAAATGAGGTTCCATTGATGAAGAATCAATTGAAATGTCAAGAATATTAACAATGTATAAGTTCAGTTGCTCTTTTCCACTTACGCGTGGCACCTTGCGCATTTGCAGAGGAATTCTTTAACATAAGAATTCCAGTTTCGGGCCTTTGAAGAGGATCAGGTCTCAACGGTGTCCGGTCGAGACCCTTCTCGGCGGACGTCGGTGTAACCTCTCGGTCTAGGAATCTCTCTGCACTCTCCCCTCGGACTGCTGATTAACACCGGAAGAAGCGCTGAGTGCCCTCTGGTGGAATTAATTTACCACATAAGATAAATGAATGTATAGCTCATTAAAAGAATGATGCATTATTTTAATCTCTATTAAACTATATCTACCATTTTAAGCTGCAAGACGAATGTTTTTTAGAATACAGTAAAAGCTGTTTATTCGCGGGGTATATGTTCCATAAATATGCCGCGAATACAGAAATCGTGAATACAGAATGGTAATTTACACTGATGGAAAAAAAATCCCAACACTAGGAAGGGGCTGTGCTAGATATACGAAATTTGGTAGGCGTGTTTATACATCTAAAAGATGACGTCGATTCAAATTTCGAGCTACGCATGTAAGTGTGGCGCTAGTAGCGACACTATGAACATGCAAATGAGGTTTGCTTTAAATAAGCGCTGTAAGGTTCGTGATCGTTATTTACAGTTGAGATTTGACATAGTGGGTTAATGTTAGTCAAGGATGAGTCTGAGAAGACGAAGAAGCCATTCTCAACAGCTCACTGAGTTTGAACGAGGTCGTTTTGTAGGGCTACGAGAAGGTGGTTTTTCTTTCCGCGATATTGCTGAAAGACTTGGCAGGAATGTATCCACTGTGCATGAGTATTGGCGGCAGTGGTCAAGGGAAGGTACTGCCTCAAGAAGAACAGGTTCCGGGCAGCCACGTGGTACTACTGAGAGGGAAGACCGTTGTATTCGGTGTATGGCTGTGGCTAATCGTATGGCGTCTGCAGCTGAAATTCGAGCTGCAGTTGGCACCACAGTGACACAACGAACTGTTACAAATCAGTTACTTCAAGGACAGCTCCGAGTCAGACGCCCTGTCCAGTGCATTCCGCTGATTCCAAACCACTGCCGTTTGCGATGTGAGTGGTGTCAAGCTAGAGCTCATTGGAGGACGGAGTGGAGATCTGTTGTGTTTTCTGATGAAAGCCGTTTCTGCCTTGGTCGCAGTGATAGCCGTTTGTTGGTTAAAAGGAGGCCAGGTGAACGCCCGCTAGTCACCTGTCTGTAGCCTAGACACACAGGGCTTACTCCTGGAATTATGGTTTGGGGAGCAATTTCGTATGACAGCAGGAGCACTCTCGTGGTTATTCAACGCACCCTGACTGCAAATTTGTACGTCAGTCTAGTGATACAACCTGTTGTGCTGCCATTCATGAACAGCATTCAAGGGGGTGTTTTCCAACAGGATAACGCTCGCCCTCATACCACTGTTGTAACCCAACATGCTCTACAGAGTGTCGACATGTTGCCTTGGCCTGCTAGATCACCAGATCTTTCTCCAATCGAGCACGTATGGGACATCATTGGACGACAACTCCAGCGTCATCCACAACCAGCATTAACCGTCCCTGCATTGACCGCCCAAGTGCAACAGGCATGGAACTCCATCCCACAAACTGATATCCGACACCTGTACGACACAATGCATGCACGTTTGCATGTTTGCATTCAAAATTCTGGCGGTTACACCGGTTACTAATGTACCAACATTTCACATTTGAAATGGCTCTTCTCACCAATGGCTCTACCTGTGATTTTGAAACTTTAATCAATTAAATATGTTACCTAGACAAATGTATTCCTAAAATTTCATTACTGTACAATAATTTTTTCTTGGTGTTGGGATTCTTTTTCCATCAGTGTAAACGGGATTGTAGGGGATACTTTCCTAGGTGACAAAATTTTAAAAAAACATATAAAAGTGAATTTAATTGAAGTTTTTGAACATTTTGATTAATTACCTTAAGGCTTGGGCAAGGGTTTGACGAATTTTGTCATTTTCTTTTGCTTGGCAGTTTTCGAAAGCTCCTTCCACTCACATTGATATGCAGTAGTCGCACTAACAATTTGCCTCTTAAAAATAAGATTTCGTTCCATAGACGGATCAATGTTCATAAAGAAATCGCAAAGTTCATTTGCCATTCTTAAACCTTCACTAAGATTTTTCAAATGAAATCTCACGTCTCTAGTGCTTGTTGAAGACACTTATTCAATGGGCTGTGAATTTAACATTTCCTCCAAGTCGGTTTCAGTCAGATCTTCATCTTGCGACTCAAGCAATTCCTGAATGGCACTTGATTCTATCTGTTTGAACCTACCTCGTCCTATTCCATTCGCGATTTCGCTATGCGTGCAGTTTGCATTTAACAACATATTCTAGACAATGTTGTAATAAGATCTATTTTACTTTTTTTATTAGTCCATTTCACGGCATTTACAAAGGTTATTGGGTTGGATACCTATTGGAATCCTTTATGTACTTATTAGATCCGCGGGTAAAGAAGTTTTTAGCCTCGAATATAGGAATTGGGTCGCATTTTTTTAATCCGCGAATAGTGAAAACGCGAATGAAGGAAGCTCGAATAAGGAGCTTTTAGAATACCCAATGCGCCGTACCCATCTTTGTTTGGCGAGCGGAGAACTTTTTTTTTAGTCACACCAAGCGTTATGGCGAGTGTGAGTGAATTGTTGCGTCAAGTGAATCTGACGACTTTTGGTTGCGGGTAGATGGCGCCACATCAATTGGTTGAAGGTTCATTGTACAAGGTGAGATGTGCTCGGAATAGAACCCGGGACCTTTGGGTCTGAAGGCCAGTAACATAACCACAGGGCAAAAGCATGCTCATGTCACGTAGATGTTATCTGTCTTATTAAGATATCACCACAAAAGCAAGAGAGGTCGAAAGGGAAACGCATTCTCTTGTCTATGGGGGAGTGGTTCCCCAGTGGGTCGGAAGTCTGATTTATGACCAAATCTGTGCGGCGGCAGGTCGTGCAACCTCGGCTTCAGATTGCTTATGTTCAGGACTTTGTATTTTACTGACCAGCTGTTGTGTGTGGGGGGGAGGGGAAGTGTAACATAAATAAATAGAGTTGGGTTGTGGTAATTTTACACGATAGAATCAGTCGCTTTACTAATTTACCTAATAATTTTTCTTCTTTATTTTTTTGTTACCAATGTGTGACCATCTTATTTTTTTGTTACAAATGTGTGATCATCTTATTTTTTTGTTACCAATGTGTGATCATCTTATTTTTTTGTTACCAATGTGTAACCATCTTATTTTTTGTTACCAATGTGTAACCATAACTAATCTTTTTGGGCTTTGCCATCAATTTTGTTGTATTTTGCGTTGCTTTCGTATACATTTCGCGTATTTCATTTTTTGTATTACGGATAGCCTTGGTTTCTATTCATTATGGCAACACACACATACACGTACGCACACATATGCACTCTCTCTCACACACATACACGCACTCACTCACTCGCGCACGCACGCACACACGAACATTTTGATTTTTTAGAAGAAGAATGGGCTCGTATTATGAATGAATTAACAATCTAAAAAGGGTAGAAAAAGTGATGACATTAGGACTTAAAATTGGTTTTTGGAGACTTTTTTTCTTTCAAAGTTAGGTTTAGTGAAGCCCCCCCTTTTGTGCGATGATTCTTTTCGCGTACACTCCGTTTCTAGGATACACAGGTGCACAGTACACACACAAAAGTGTACACAGGTGCTTGTAGGATAGAAGCCACCTGTCCCGAAAGCGATTGTTGCTGTAAGCTCATAAGCCACATAAGAACTTCCAGACCAGAGTGTGCACTTTTGTCCTGTGGTTATGTTAGGTGCCCACGGACTCATTTAACCCCAGGAATGCACAAGATATACTTTGGAAGATGGCATGTGCTGGTCATGATTATTTTTTGAAATATTAATTAATTTATTAATATTAGACGTTTGCATTCTGATGGTACCTTTCACCATTCAAGATAATGCATAATTTTGACATTTTATTTATTAATTTATTTTTTCAATTTTGTTTGTCAAAGGCGACTACAGAATGACAAAAAAGATGTGGATAAATTTATTAAAGAAACTCGTCTTAAAACAATTATGTATAATTATTTTTCAGAGAAATAAACTAATCATTGCATTAGGTTAATAATTATGCATCGAATTACTTCACCGGGTACGAGCGATTAATATCAAAATGAGTTGATTTTCGATCAAGAAAGATTTAAGTATTTTGCATTTAAAAAATTATTATTTCATGTTTTTTAATTATATATTGAATTTTACTCATTAAAAAATTTAACATTCAAGAGTGTGGCTGGTAGTACAAATCTACTTACTAGTAGCACAAATCTAATGATTTATGGTAAAAATCTAACTATCATACAATTTCTTTCTAAATTTTAGCAACAGTTTTTAAAAATATTTTTTGATATAATTTTTAGTAATGAATTTATCATCGTATTAGAATTCAAACCGTTTTTTTTGTTTCACTTCATGATTAATAGTTGGATTTTTTCCTTGTTGAACGGGAATAAATAGATTTTGTTTATTATTTACGGAGTAAATATCTGAAATAATAAATGCGATGATAAAATTAAGGACAATAAGCTTTAAATACAATTGAAGATAACAAGCATTTAAAAAATATACGGTTCCTTGGCATTGCAATCTCTATGATTCTATAACATCATAGAGTTCTATTTGTTTCAAAAGGCTCATGTATATAATAAAGAGAACATGTGTAAATATATTAAATACAAAACTTTAATGCCTAATCGCAGTTGGATGCTCAGTTACATTGTTAAAGTAAGACAGATAAAAAAATGTTTCTTTTTAAAAAATACAATTCTGACGATTACTAAATGTTTCAAATTTCTTTAAATTTATAATATGGTTTCATATACATATTTTCAATATTCTATATTTATTCATGTGAAATAAAGGAATTGTTTTTGAAAGAAACTTTAATTCAATGAAACTCAATTCAATGAACTTATAATTGCATTGATAGCAAAATCAGTTTATTTTCGTATGTTACAGTTTCGAAGCCAAAGCAGTTGGAGGAAAGATGTACGTCTCTCGCATTGGGCGAATTACAAACGATCCTGACATGGGAAAATATTGGCTGTTGCATGTGGGTGCAGCCAACGATACCCAGAAGTTGACTCATTTGACCACAAGTAAGATGATCTGCTAATGTAAAATTATTTTCGAACGGTTTTTTTTCGACAATTGCTTGGGAAATAGTTATATTCCTGTTATATTTTTATGATGAAAGCACGTGATACACTTATCTTCTTTTGTAAACTGCTTAATAGTAAATCCTTACTAAATCATACATTTTTGGGTATATATGTAAATAAGTACATTATTACTACTCAAGAAATATATTTATGCAGAATGTTATTAGTTTTTTTAAAAAAATATTTTAAAATGTTATTAGTTAATTCTGGAAGGAGTACACTCTGAATACATATTATGAAGCTATTAGTTTAGACAAATACTTCTATTACAAAGATAAAAATATTCATAAGTTATCAAAATTAAGTAAATTCAGAAATTCCCTTAAATTTTTTTTTGAATCAATATGTCTATAAATTTATGATAAGATAGTTTCTGATAGGTGTCTGCAGTTACCTAGTATCCTCTTTCTGAAATTTTTCTCAAAATTATTTTTTAAAGATGCTTTAAAAATTGGAGCGTTTCTCTTGCCTTCGTCAGATTATGCTTCAAAATTATTATCATGGAATTTTAAGCTTCAAATAGTTGGAAAGGAGAACGACAATCTTGTAAATTCAATCACATGAATCCTTCATATTGTTTTTTGATTCAAACAGATGACTATATGCATTCAAATTAATAACTATATAATTTATTTTATCTAAAAAGTTCAATATAAATTTTTTTGAATATTTGAATTATAGCTTAAAAAATGTCAGTTGTCTGTAAAATGAATATAATGCTTTTTTTAACATATTATATGAAATATTGATACCATTTATATCCTTTGTGCAACATTATCATTCATTATGCAACATTTATATCATTTATATACATTATACAGCATTATCATGCAGCACTTTTCTCTTTTATATGCGTTGTACAACAATTATATCATTTATATGCATTATACAACATTATCATGTATTATACAACATTTATATCATTTATATGCCATATGCAACATTATCATGCATTATGCAACCTTTATATCTTTTATATGCAGTATGCAACATTTATATCCTTTATGTG
>JAPMOQ010043775.1:119808-175363 GCA_026543055.1 Argiope trifasciata | reverse complement strand
TTTTTTCACAATAATTTCTAAAAAATATTCCCACTCAAAGATTATTTTTACATCATTTTAATCTCCAACAAGAATTATAAAATTTAATTAATTTAATTAATAAAATAAATTATTTAAATTAGTAATTAAAAGTCAATTCCTACTTAGGTCAACAAAGAATTTTTTTTATTTTAGTTATTTTTTATTAAATGATTACAATTAATATAAATATGTATATACATATGATAGAATATCAATATTGTGGTAAATTATAATATTTTTTCCAGCCATCTATATGCTTTGCCACTGAAGGTATTTATTCCTAAATTTATATCCAGCTAAATATCTTATATAAGAGAAACTAAAATTAATTAATTTATCAAAAAATATTGATTTTAGTAAGAATTCGCATTCTTCACCTTCACGTGAAAAACCCTGAAATTCTTGCATTGTACCGATTGAGCTGCTGCCTGCTGATTTCAATTTTGATTTTATAAACTGCTAATACTCTGCTTAAAACATTGAAAATTAATTAAATTTAAATAATTTTTTTAAAATTTAATTTATTAAATTAAAAAATTTAATTTAATTAAAAATAATTTTAATTTAATTTAATTTAATAAAATTTAATTTAATTAAAAATTTTAAATTTAATTTATTTAATTAAATTTAAATTAATTAATGACTTAATATTTGTATAAACTGTGTTAACATCGTCATCCACTAGAAGTTAAAAAATATATTTAAACTTAAGTGAAGGAATAAGAAATATTTTATTAACGTTTGGAAATTTGAACAAGATATATGAATAAATAAATATAGGGAGAGTATGAGCTGATAGTAGGAATTGAATTAAAAATAGAATAAATAAAATTTTAATTTGTTCTTTTTCTTTGAATGATTACCGAATCTCGTTTAAGATTTGATAATCTTCGAAAATCTTATTAAAAATATATAGAAAATTTTTCAAAGAATCTTCAAAACATCAATTCGATTTTTTATTACAATGAACAAAAGATAAAATAATACAATATGTACTACAAAAGCAACAGTGTATTTATTAGGAGATTAATAACAAGGTAATAGTAAGAATACTTTTAATGAAAAATTTTAGCTTGATGTTTTTTGATAATTCTATTTATATTTGGTCGTAAAAATCACGATGCTACTATTTGGTGATAACTAGTCCCGAACTTGTCATCTTATGTTTTGTAGCCAAATAACATGACCACAAGACTAAAAGCGATCACTCAGTATTGAGGTTGTTATCTGGCTTATAAAGCTTCCACTACAATATGCAAGATTAAAATTTGAATGAATTCTATTGATTAATTTATATTTCTTTTGCTAATAAAATTATTTTATGAGCTTCGTTTAGTTCCTTTTGTATACAAGCGATTTATCTTCATTGTTTTATTTTTGTTAAAGCCCTGTTAATGTATTTTTGGATGGAGTTTAATAATTTATAATTTTAATGATACTTTTTTCGTTAGCCGATTTTTAATTTCTCTCGTTTATAGCTGAATCAACAAAATGAATCACTGTAGCACTAAAATAAGGAAATATGCGAAAAAAATAATCTTTGGTAACACAGAAGTCTCTTTGTTTAATGTTTTTAATAAATGTTATATACTTTGTTTCATTTGAGTATATATATTATATTGACAGACAAGACATGTCAGGGTTTTTTCACAGAGATAGAAATAGCATCAGAAAAGTCATTTAAAAAAAAAAAAACGAAAGCGAAATGTTTGATCAGATTAAGAAGGTCTCAGCTGTTAAGTGTCTTAGATAATGTTTTTAGGTTGTGCAGATCAAGTGATGTGCCAACTTTCAACACCTTTGATTGCCACAACAGAAACTTGAAAGCCACTTGCCTTAAAATATTAATCTAAAATCTGAGCGCCAATCAATAGTTTCAAAGTTCGAGAATTGGATTGCTACTTACAAAGCAGTACTAACTGCTAATAGTCTTCCAATGGACGGATTTAAGATCGCGGCTTTTGCGTTTATTTTATTGGGATTCCAAATATGTAAGTAAATTCGATTTGATTGTATATGATAAAAACGCAGTGCTATGCTCTCTGAGAACTGTTTCCTTTTTAAAAATCAATTATTGTTAAAAGTTGAAAGCATAAATGTTTATTTATAAATTTTTTTTAAAATTGGAGTTTAGTTTTGGATTATGTTAGATATTTTGCACCAGAATTCCCTATATCCGGTATTTAACCCTTTCAACTCTATCGAAGAGATAAAACCTGGATAAAAAACAAATATCAGTTCTTTTGGCATTTTTTATGCAAAATAAATAAATGAAGAAAGTAAAGATATTCTTCAAATATGTATCAGATAGTTTCACCTATCTAAAAGATAATATAACAGACAATTCCTTTTTAATTCCTCTCACTTATCGCTGAATGAACAAGATGAATCATTGTAATGCTAAAATAATGAAGCATGTGAAAATAAATCAATCTTTGGTAACACAGAAGCCTCTTTGTTTACAACTTTTTAAAAATTTAGTGTTTAGTTTTGGATTATGTTGGATATTTTGCATTAGAATTCTCTATATCCGGTATTTAACACTTTCAACTCTACCGACGAGATAAAAACTCCATTAGAAAGAAATATCAGTTCTTCTGACATTTTTGATACAAAAAAAATGACGATGATGATGAATGTGTCAATTTTCTGGCTTAAGATCCTTTTCTAGGATATGCTGTACTGAAAACACAGTTCGCTTGTTTATTCTTCCCATTTTGAATAAAATTCATCGTAAAAAACTGGTAAAGCAGTAAGTAAAAGTAAAAGTAAATGTTTATGTGATTTCATTATTTTTAATTTTTTGATTTAGTTAATTATTTTATTTGTATGTCTATTTTTCTGTAAACAACCATATCCGATGTTGATGTAAAATTGGTGCAAGCAGGCATCTCGCTCGCTCTCCGTTAGCGGCAGAAAGTTTTATCACGTGCGCTCGTTGGCAGCAGCATAATTCTATTTTTCAAAAATATTAAATATTTAAAAAGAATTCGATGTTTACGTTGTTCGCTCTAGTTAACAGTAATTTTAAATATATTATGTGTTATCTTGTTAGCGGCATTCTTTAATATTATATTCTGTGTTTTCTTGTACATATGTGATCGTCGTCCATGTTTTGTAAATATATTTATGTGTGTGTCTGTGTGAAAAATAAACAAGAAAAATAAAAGAATAATATTTCTTTGGAGTAAATACAAACACACAGCGCTATACCATATAGTGTAAACAGTAAATTTAAATTTCAGTAAAAATTCCGATTTTTTTCAGGAGCGGGAATAAATTCATATGAGGTCTTTCTCCAAGAAGGAAAGACAATCCAAAATCAGATGAATTTTAAAAGCTGTGCGATATCTGTAAAAATCAGAACATTTAATTAAAACATGACATATAGTCAGCGGAACATTGCATGAACCGAAAACAGGTGGAGATTCACCAAACAGTAAGTGTCTGTGTGTCATACGTGAATGGCCGATACGCAGTCGAGTCAGAATTACATCAAATTTTCGGTTTAGCGATGATGTCCAAGGTGTAATATATAATTTGACATCGTGAAGTTTATTATTTACTTCTTGATTCCAGTCATTTTGTCAAGTCCTTAGCATCCACTTACGTAGTGCGCTCTTGATATCGGTAAAAAAAGAAAAAAAAATGAAGAAAGTAAAGATATTCTTCAGGTATGCATTAGAAAGTTAAACCTACCTAAACGGGCATAAGAGACAAATTTCAGCCCACGGAAATCTGTAATCGGAATTATCTGATAAACGAGATATCTCGTCGGAAGCGTTGAAAGAGTTAAAATATCTTGTCTGTGCTATGAATCCATGTATTTTATATTGTTGTCAATGAAATTTTTCGAAAAATATCCAAAATGCTAGACATATAATCTAAATTTTACGTAAGGACACATCCTTTATACCGAAAATGAAGGATAAAAAAGGTAAATCAATGTATAAGGGATAATTATATTGTTTTAAAACTATCGTAGTGAATTTGAGGAAGGAAGGAGTATTAAAAATATGCAACAAATTAGACGAAGTAATTACTTTTAGAGTATAAAAAAGGAGATATAAATAAAAATATGTTTGAAAGGTGTTTGCTTACCTATTATACACTGTGTAAAATAGCGCATGATAATAATTTTGAATGTAAAATGAAATAATATAATATGTAATTTATATTTTGTTTTTGATAATTTCATTTATATTTGGCCGTAAGATATAAAAAATTAGTATGAAACGTTTTTTAATGAATTGCAACAGTTTCCAATTCCTTAAGTTGCTTCATAATCTTAAAAAAACATTGTATTTCATAAATTCTTTAGTTAGATTAATTTTCCTTGTTTGTTTGTTTTGTTTTTCCTTATTTTGAAGTTTCATTATTGTATTTTGAGAATGCGATTTATATACTGTTGGGAATAAGTCAAAATTCTCCTATTTATATCGGCAGCATCCGCAATCGGGTTCAAACTTTTCGAATCCAGCTCATTCGATGCAGTCACACAAGAGCAGAAATCTAAAAAGATATGCTAATAAGATCACTTTTATTTGCATATCATTGCAGAAAATGAATTTTTACGAATTTACTAATTCGGCCAAATTTATCTCAAGATATACTAAGGTTGGATAAAAAAAAATGATATCTACCAATTCACTTAGTTGGTACGAGAGGTGATTCAAAAATTTTTTAAAGGCCAAGGAAAAATGCATTATTAATAATAGACACAGGATGCAAGAGGCAATTAAGAGACATATGAGGCGATCCCTTCTCTATATAGTCACCAAATCTGTTGAGACATTTTTCCCACAGCTAGGCCAATTTGTTTAACCGGTATTGGTAATAATTAGATCTCTGGCAATTGAACCAGTTTTTTTAACATTATCGTCTGATATGAATCTTGTTTCGGATAAGGGTTTCTCAATTCTGGGAAAATAAAATAGTAACTTCTTCTTCTTGCATACAGCCGACCATCACGACACCACTGAACGTAGCAGTATCAACAGGATTTGTTGTGGTAGACTACTAATGAAATAGTAACTGGTAACCAATTTGGTTCCCAATGAAATAGTAACTGGGAGCCAAATTGATCTATATGGGTGGTGGCTCCACCACCACAAATTGTCCTACACGAAGTGTGAAGATTCCATCTACATGACGGTTTTTATTGGAATCAAATTATTTACACTACGTTCAGTGGTGGCGGGGTGGTCGGCTGTATACAAGAAGAAGAACAAGCTGGGCCAGTTTGTTTAACCGCTCTTGGTAATAATTAGATCTCTGGCTATTGAACCAGTTCTTGGCATCTTTTTGAACATTACCATCTGATATGAACCTTGATAAGTGTTTCTACAATGCTGGGAAAATGAAATAGTAATTTGGAGCCAAATCGGTCTGTATGGGGGTTGGCTCCAACACCAAAAATGACACTATTTCAGCACTTGCTGTCTCTCATTGCTTCGTCCCCTTACACTTCAACGACTTTACTGTGAATGTCTTATGGGGGTACAATCTTGGTCTGTAGAAGTCGTATCACTTCTCTAGACATCTTGTCATTACTATCGTTGTTTCAGGTCTCAGTACAAACACTACCTGCTTGAACGACCAATCCAAGACCCCTAACATTATCTGTCTCCACTCTAGGTAACGATTTTTCCATCCATTATTTCTATTTTCCAAATACTGCTGCTTGTAAAATCTTTTTGGATCATCTCTCGTAGATTGTTTTTTGAAACCGTTGCCCAACGAAGTGTGAAGATTCCATCTCTATGACGGATTTTATTAGAATAAACTTATTTACACTACGTTCAGTGGTGGCGGGGTGGTCGGCTGTATACAAGAAGAAGAAGGAGCTGGGCCAATTTGTTTTACCGGTCTTGGTAATAATTAGATCTCTGGCCATTGAACCAGTTCTTGGCATCTTTTTGAACATTACCATCTGATATGAACCTTGTTTCAGATAAGTGTTTCTACAATGCTTTGAAAATGAAATAGTAACTGTTAGCCAAATTGGGTCTGTATGGGGGTGTCTCCAGACATCCCATCAGCAACATCTCTGTCCACTTCAAAAGAATGATACTTTTTTTTACTCAGTACTTCGCCCCCTTACACTTCAACGATTTTTCTGTCAATATCCGATGGAGGCACATTCTCGGCCTGTAGAAATTGTATAACTTCTCTAGACGTCTTGTCATTACCGTCGTTGTTTCAGGTCTCAGTACTTCGATGCTTGGTTTTTGAAATTGTCCCACACGAAGTGTGAGGATTCCATCTAATGACGGATTTTATTGGAATCAACTTATTTACACTACGTTCAGTGGTGGCGGAGTGGTCGGCTGTATACAAGAAGAAGCTGGGCCAATTTGTTTAACCGTTTTGGTAATAATCAGATCTCTGGCTACTGATACTTCTCGGCATCTTTTTGAACATTCAAGTCTGATATGAACCTTGTTTCGGATAAGTGTTTCTGCAATGCTGGGAAAATGAAATAGTAACTGGGATCCAAACCCTATACCAAGTAACTGAGTCTGTATAAGGGGTGGCTACACCACCGAAAAGGACAATATTTCAGCACCTTCTGTCTCTCTTTACTCTGTCCCCTTACACTTCAACGATTTGTCTGTGAATGTCTGATAGGGGTACATTCTTGGTCTATAGAAATCGTATTCACTTCTGTAGAAGTCTTGTCATTACCGTCGTTTTCTCAGGTCTCAGGACTAACACTATCTGCTCGAAAGACCTGTAACATTCCCCGTCCCCCTTTAGTGATAAAAAATTTCCGCCAGTTGTGTTGCCTTTCTGTTTGCTAGACACCTTGAGATAACCAGAGGTTGTAGATGTTCTCCTTTCGGGACCTGAGGCATCTATAACTGTAAGAACACACGTGGAAATTCTTTGTCCAGAAGACAGTGATAGTGCTTTCCGAGACAATGGTACATCTAAACATCTGGATGCCGAATTTCCTTATTGTAAGCGGACTCCATGTTCCAGATTTTTCGGCGCGCCTTAATTACCTTCCGTTGACAGACTGGCTCCCTTGAAAATTTCCCTTTTGCTGGACATGATTGCGTGGAAGACAGGACCAGTAGCCACTGAGGAAGAGGAGGCGGAGACTGTTGCTGAGATAAAATACGCAGAGTGTTTTAGAAAAGATGAGGAAAGAATTCCTGCAAGACAGCTGGAGTAAGCCCACGAGTCCAGTAGATTTGGAACACAGCGTGAAATGATCGCTGGTTGACCAACCCTTGAATTCCCAGTGGTGTTGTGTTTACTATTTAATGGAGAACTGATCTTCAAGTAAAACCCTTCAACTTGGACGGTTGTGATGTAAATAGCAACTATTTAATCAAGATAAGAACGAGTTGCTCTTTGTACATATACAGGGCTGTAAAATAAAGAAGTGTCTAAATATTCTGAGTGTTCTTTGATCTATCGAGATCAAGACATTTCAGACCAATCTAAGACAACTAATATTATCTGTCTCCACTCTGGGTAACAATTTTTCCATCCATTATTTCTACTTTCCAAATACTGCTGCTTGTAAAATCTTTTTGGATCATCTCTCGTAGATTGCTTTTTGAAACCGTTACCCTACACGAAGTGTGAAGATTCCATCTCTATGACATATTTTATTAAAATCAGCTTATTTACACTTCATATGCTCAGTTTGTCTATTATCAGTTCAGTTTGCCTTTGAATATATAGACTGTAATCTGAAGTCGATCTACCGTACAGTGCAAAATATTTATATCTACGTACTTCTTTTGTACATTTTTCTTCGAGTAATAAAAGCATAAAAGAATCTTTTGCATAGTAAAAAAAAACAAAGCAAAATAAAACTGAAAAAGTTTTATTCTAATGATTGCGAAGAAAATTATTTTAATATTTATGTATCTTGCATTTGTTATTATTTTGATAAGAAAATTCAAATTCATTGATGAGAAGTCCATAATTAAAGGAATTATTGTTCATTTATTATATTAGTATTCATTCAAGATTTTTCAAGAGTAATTCATTCAAGATTTTGTATTAGTATTCACCTATTTAATAAAGGTTGAATGGTAAGGCAAATAACTCTGAAATATGGATATCTACAAGCATAATTTATATGTGGCGAGAACTGTTTTGTTAAAAAAACGCTAATTACCAATCTTTAAGTTTTTCTTTATTTAATCAAAAATTCATAAGCAGAATAATAATACATATTATCCTTGGAAATAAAGACGCTTTATTTGTTGAAACTCCTATAAGATTCTACATAATCGTACACCTACTATTCTCCCTTTTATCTTGAATATCTTATTTGATCAGGCGTCCTGACCTAGGGGTAGCGCGTTTTATCCACGTTCTGGACATCCCATTTTCGAATACTGGCTCGGACATGTTGCTCTTTACCCTGTGTTCTGGGAGGTGTGTGAAAATACCCCCCCTTCCCCCAGCAAAAAATGGTTATGCAAACAAACGAGTACGTGAGTGTCATCTTCATATACAAATATGTGCAAAATTTTTGCTCGCCATAACGCTTGGCGGTGCCGAAATATTCTCTTCGCTCGCCATATCACTTGGCGGTACCGAAATATTCTCTTCGCTCGCCATAACGCTTGGCAATACCAAAATATTCTCTTCGCTCGCCATAACACTTGGTGGTACCGAAAGATTCTCTTCACCCGCCATAATGCTTGGCACTACAAAAATCGTTCGTCTCTACCGTCTCACTGGTAGGAGAGTATAATGGTAACTATTGTTTTAATAAGCCAGTAGCATCCACTAGACATCAGTATATGCTTTTGTCGAATGGATAGGTTACTGGACTTCAAATCCAAACATCGCAGGCTCAATCCTTGGCGGAATTCAACCTAGACATTGGCACAATTCAAGCCAACACAACCGCCACAAGTCAGACTTTTGCCCACGGTGCTTAGGACTTTTTATTTTCAAAGCTACTACACCCTGTTTCTCCGATCTTTTGCCTTGATTTGAATTGGTGTTCAATCCAAGGAAGATAAGCAACAGCAACCTATCTTATTTGAATGTAAAAATTTCGTAAATTTAATTTTTGAAATAAATATAACCTTTTGTTTTTGTAATGTGCATTTCATACTGTACATTACAATGTTCATTCATCCAGTGTTATTGTACTCAAGATATTTTTCATTCTAGCATTTATCATTTCTTGTTATGTTGTATTTATATGTATTTTGTCATTTGCCTGCATCTTTCCCATTAATTGTTGTGTACTTTTTTGTTTAATAAGGTCCACCTACATACAGTGTGATCAACGAATAAGCCCTAATTTCAAAATAAAATATCTCTACAACAAAGATCGATAGGATTATGCGGTAAACTGTACGTTTATTAAAGCAAAACTGCAAAAATGTTTTACAAAAGTTTAGAAAATTTAGTTACGATAATTGTTAATAGATGGCGCTTTAATCAAAATGCCCATTGACGCTCTTAGTGCGACTTCAAAAATTTAAAATGACTCCCGATCTGACTCCTTGTGACTTCTTTCTGTGGGGAACATTGAAAGACACTGTCTGTAGAAACAATCCCGTCACTCTAGATGAGTTTGAATCATTGATTGGTGTTGCATGTGATTCTATTTCCGTTGTGACATTGCAAGACGTGATATCAAATTTCATTGCTCAATTAACGCACCTCATTGTTTCGAACGGGGAGTATTTTGAAAAAATTGTTTTTTGATTCCAAAGACCGCATCACTTTATTATTTTTTTAGACTCCTTTCAGAGAAAGAGTTTTCAGCACATCGCGCCATCTGTTAACGGTTTTTGTAACTTAATTTTCTAACTTTTGTACACTATTTTTACAGTTTTGCTAATAAACATACAGTTTACCGCATAATTCTATCGATCTTTTTTGTAGAGATATTTAATTTTGAAATCAGGGCTTATTCGCTGATCACCCTGTATATATCAAACCGGAAACTGGTCACATGACCTCTAGAAACGGAGGTTTGGTGTAGTGTTAAATATCAAAACCTGTTTTCTGTCATATAATATATTTCTTTCTTACTTCGTACTTCAGGCATCATTCAGTCCGAGGAATGTGAGATACAACAAAAATTTTCAGGGAAGATTTTTTCGAATGCTGCTGATTTTTCTGTTGTGGAGAAATGTTGGTTTATTCCAGTTGCTCAAGGCCATTATATTCATTTAAAGCTTAACAGCTTAATTTCCAGCGTAAGTACTTTTGGAATTTTTCATTCAAAAATACAACAAATTTGTCTTGAATGCAAAATTTATATCGTTAAGGTATCCGACTATGTTAAAAACACTGATTATCGGCCACATTGTCGATTTTTTAAAATTCTTATTTCTTGTAGTTTAGACATTTCTCTTCCCAAAACAATTTATTTTTTTCCAGGAAAAGGAAGACCTGACCTATCATCAAGGGTCACATATTTCCCAACTAAAATTCATTTATAGCTTCAATTTTCTCAAAATTTTAAATTTGACAAAAATTCTCCACCGTTAAAACGATATCTCAAAAACTAATAGAGGTATTTACATAAAAATTTCAGCCTGTGTTTTAAATGATATGGGCAATGAAATAAACCAAAAGTTTTATTGTTGGTGAAATACTTTTTCATTTATAGGTGTTTTTAGAAAAATCAAGTGGTAATTTTATGGTAAAAATGCATATATGCGGATTCTTTGCCCATAATTCTTTGCATCTCAAGATTTTTCTTATATTTTGGTTCATTTCACCCATCATTATATTCTATAACTTGTGTACAAAGAAAAATAGGACTTTTCGTTCAGTACTTTTTCATTTACAGATATTTTTAGAAAAATTAAGTTGCGAATTTATGGAAAGAAATGCATATATACGTATATTTTTACCCTAACTTCTTTGCATCGCAAAACTTTTCTTAGCTTTTTGTTCATTTCCTTCATCATCATAATCTATAATTTTTGTACAAAGAAAAATAGGTTTAGTTTAGTTATATTAACGTCCCGCTTTAAAGCAACACGAGGGCTATTTTGGGGCGGACCTCGTAATTTTGAACCATGGTGAGATGACAAGGACAACACCTGACCTGGCAACCCCCTCTTCACACCACGACTCACCAGCGGGAGGACGTTTGGCCTGACAGATTTAACGTGCAAGAGACCCCTTCATACGTCGGTTCTTCGGTGGAATCTAGGCTCGAACCTGAAACCCTCCGGTTACGAAGCCGAAACCTTACCACCAGGCCACCGCGGCCCAAAGAAAAATAGGATTGGTGCATCACAATGCTGTGTAGAGTGTTAACTGTTTCGGTTAAATTTCATTAAAATTGACTGCACATTTCCCCATTTCTCAGAATGTAATACATTTTCAAAAGATTATTTTTGTATTTATAGTGTTTATAATTAATAATTCATGTAAAAACCATAAATAGCTTCTAAAAAATTCAAGTTTTCAAAATTTTTCTTTCGAACGTAGTCGGATACCTTAAGTTGCTTTTAATTAAAAGCTAGTTTAAGTAGATGAATTTTTTGCGAAAATAATTTGTAAAAGTATACGAAGTAACAATTTTAATAATATCTAAATTCTAATTCTCACATCATTATTAAAAAAGTAGCATATAATACTATTTTACTCTAATGAGAACAGCTATTTTTTCTGTCAAAATTAAAGATAGTTACGTAAATTTTTACTTTTGTTGAAGAACAAACTTTTTATTTTCTTTTTATTCCCATTCGATACTCACAATAAAAAAACTTCATTCTTTTATTGCATACCGAAGGTAGACAAAGGAAACTTCATGCATTTTTTTATTTACTTTAATCATTACAGTTAATTTTCCTATTTACAATATTAACTAAAGAATGTCCGAAAATTAAAGCAAAATCTGAATTCTCCATCATTTATGCAGTAAAGTGTTTTTAATTCTTCAGAACCATATGTTATCTTAAGACAGAACAATGTGTCGGGTCGGGTCGGTGTAATGCCACTTGGTCATACCAAGCCGAATGAGATTTAGCTCTCTCGAATTACGACAGAAGTTTGCGCTTTCGTTGTGAACGAGCCCCTTTAAGGTGAAAGTACGACTTTCTCGAACACACATGACACAACCCTTTTTAGGGGATGGTCGAACTCATTCATACTCTCATTCATCCATTCGCAAGTCAGAATTTAGTTCCAAATCGGAGACCGACTCATCCCTGATTCAGTATCCCCAGAGGTATCATTTGTTATGGGAACTTGGAGGACTTTGCAGTCTCGACATATTTAACGTGCCCCAACTGCCATTAGCCAACACGGCGGTCTTTGGCAGAGACGAGGACTGAATAACAATATGTAATCGTAAGAATTCAATTAAATAAAAAAACGCAATTCCTTTCCTTTAATTGCTATATTTTTTATGAAATCGCAAATTACACAGAAGAAGATTGTGTATGGAATAACAAATGAGATCCAAGACTTTACTGGTACATATGTAACATTTTGTCAAAGTTTTCTACCTCCATTTTACATAAATTTGGCTTAATTTCGTTGTTGCAATGTTCAATTTCCTCCTTTCATACGAGCATGCTTGGGGACTAATTGGCATAGATATTTGATTTCAAATAACTCCTTAAAAAGAAATCTAGTGTCACCCGATCTAGTGGGCTGATTCTCACATTTTTGAACTGTGAACGCCAGAATTTCATATTTTTTTAAATATTGTTCAAAAAAGAAAATACATTGTTCTGACACAATAGCAATGTTTCTGTTCACTTAAATTAAATGTTGTTTATTTATTTATTTCTTGAAATCTGAAGAAAAAATCTTATATAGTTGAACAATCAACATATTAATTGATAGAATCCTTTGAAAAACTTCTGTATGAAGAACCAATAGTAAAATATAAATCAATTAAAGAAATTGACATAATGCTACATATTTATTTTTCGACATCTAAGTAATCATGTTGATACAATTATGCAAGCAACAACGTGGATTCACGTAAATAGTATCAATCACCAAAGAATTGAGAAACTATAATACAAATAATCAAAAAGTTTAACATGTTATTTTAATTAAGGAAATAAATTTACGAAACATTATTATTATTACGAAACATTATTTTATTAAGCCGCGGTAGCCTGGTTGGTAGAGCGTCAGTCTCGTAACCGAAAAGGTCGCGGGTTCTGTCTGTCTCGGCCAAATACCGCCGTGTTGGCTAATGGCAGTTGGGGCACGTTAAATATGTCGAGACTGCAAAGTCCTCCAAGTTCCCATAACAAAACAATACCTCTGGGGGTACTGAATCAGGAATGAGTCGGTCTCTGATTTGGATCTGAATTCTGACTTGCAGACGGATGAATGAGTTCGACCGCCCCCTAAAAAGGATTGCGTTGTGTGTGTGAGCTACAAGTCAGACTTCTGCCTTCTGGGTGCTCAGGGGTCTTTACCCTCAGAAGCTACTGCACCCCCTTTCCGTGAAAACACGGACACGATAAAGAAAGAATTTACGAAACATATAAAATTATGCTTACTCACTAATGTAATCTAGAGAATGGTAACACTTTGAGCTGTGTCACAATTGGTTTTTGCGACAAGTACAACTATTTGTGGTACAACCAGATTTGGTGTCACATTTTTTGAAACATTGCTCGGAAAAGAATAATGAACTTTAACCCTAATGGACACATTAACTGGTTAAATTGCGAAATGCTCTTATTTCAGCACTTTAAAGAACCAAATCAGTTTATCCGCAGATTAGCTACGTAACCTACACATTTACGGCTGTTGAGTGTTAACGGTAACATATACATATTTACTGATTTAAGTGTTCTTTCTGTGGTTTACATTGCATTTGGACTGCATACATTTAAATATTTTTAGCCGATTATTAACTATCACTGTACATTGCGTAAATGAAGAGGTTGCAGAGCACGTATTCCTTTCTTTGAAAGCTTATCTGCTATTTCGTTATCAAGTAGATCTACATGAGATGTGCTTCACAGGAAATGAATATCATGGAGAGAAATCAGTTTCAATTTCTGAAGAATAGACAAACATGATTTATCTTCATCATAGATCCAATTGTTAAGGTGTTCCATTACGCTGCTGCTATAAGAATCCAAAATTCTTATAATTATTTTCGTATAGAATGGTCTTAATCCCTTATCGATTTCCAGTATTTCGCTTTTAAAAACGGAACAGAAGTCTGGATTTCGTTAGCATTGAGAAAAACTAGTGTGTGGAATTAAAATATAGATGCCACTACCTGCAAAATTATCGATCTTGCCTCCATCCATCATAATTTGATGTCTCATTTAGGGATTTTATTAATGACTTCTAAGGCCAATTATCTATGGTGTTCCGACACACTTTTCATTTTATTAATGGGAACAAGAAGGTTGAAATGAAGTGAACCAATTGGATTTATGCAAGAATGAAGAGAACATGACTTCAATTTTATGATTACATTCTGAGGCAAGACTTGACTAAAAGAACAATTTTTCTTGAGTACCTAGGGGTTAGTTCAAATACTTAGGTATTTTGTAATGTTGTTTTGAATGCCATAATTGGAGAGTTTTCTGTAATATTTGACAAGGATAGCAGGTCTTATAACATTAAGAAGTTTCAAATCGGCTTCATAAAGTTCATAATCTAAAACAAATCCTGAGAATTTTGTGTGCTTTTTTGTAGGCAACTTCTTGATTTTCAAGTATCAATTTTGGTTTCTAGTCGTATAATGGTTTATTGGTAGCAAAAAAAGGTGATAATCGATTTTGTAGATTTGATTTGAGTCTATATTTCTATAGCAAACTCAGACAAGGCCTTCAAAGACTCATTGAGTTCAGACTCTAAAATGCTTATATCGAATACAGAGCTATAAAGAGCAATGACATCAGCAAACATACAAATTTTCCATACCATACCAAACATAACAATTTTCTGCACCGGCAAAATACATAGAAAATGGTGAATAATCTTCTTGAGTCATACAGTCCTGAGTACAACAGATTCTTTATTGTGGTCTAGAAAAAAAAGTTGGAGAGTGTTGTAAGTCTTCCTGAAAGTGAAACTCTTATTTGGCATCATTTTCCACTGAGATCCTTAGTACGGCAAGCTATTTTCACATGAAAAACAAGACAAAAAATTTTACATTAGAGTATATTTCAGTACGTTAATATAGTTTCAGATAAGGTATTACACTCTATAATGAGTACAGAATCAAACTGCTCTTTTGTCAGATCTCCATTAACATTCCAGCGGTCGCGCGCATGTGAGAGATACACTAGAGATTAATTTCGTTTCATACTTTCAGATCTGGTGGCACTGGGAACGCCTGTCTTTGGCTATTTGTCCCCCTCAGTTCGACCTACTTTCATTTGCCATTGTGGGAGGTGAGATGTGCTCGGGATAGAGCCCTGGACCTTTGGGTCTGAATGCCAGTAACATAATCACAGAACAAAAGCATGCTCGTGTCCCGTAGATGTTATCTGGCTTATTAAGATATCACCACACCATCTTTAGTTTGTGGAGTTAATCAGATAGATATTAGTATTTTAGAGATACGCCCGACCGTCCATGTAAGTTTTTGTCACATTTGATTTTGTATGATTTTATAAATATATAAATAAATCCGTATTGTTTTAGACTGGCGACAACTGGAAAATGCCCTCACGAGAGAAAATGTTGAAAAAAAAGCACCCACATCCCTAAAAATTGAGCTAAAATTAAAGGTGCTGAAGAGAAAAGCTGAACTAGGTATTGAAGAAGTGGAAGATGCGACGTCAGGGAAAAAACCTTGCCAAAAAGAAAAGCGGGCTAGAATCATGAGGTTCGGTTGTGAGATTTGACAGAAGTTTATATATTTGGAACACCCTAAACACATTTGCTCAAACTGCAACGCTGCAATGAAATAACAATGATACTATTTCCTTCCTTTTCATATCTAACTTTCAATTACTTTTTCCTTTTTATACATACATTCTGTATTTTTGCACTTACATATATATATGCAAATAGTTCTGTCAAAATATCAACAATTTCATTTATATTATTTTTAAATCTATTCAGTTAACCTACGGTCATTTTATATTGTTATTGCAATCTATGTTTATATTGTTTCTGCTTCTTTTAAAGTAAAAAATGTTTAAAGTGATTGTAGTTATTGATCCTTAGATATGTGCAATATAATTTTAATAGTTACGCTTTTGAAAATTTAAATTTTACTATAGCGTATGTGGGAAATACGCACGACCTTTCATGTTGGGACGAATGCCGCACCCGCTGGAAGGGTAAAGCAAATATAATAGGCTAAGTCATATTACAACATCTCCCCTAAAGTCCTGCATTGCTGCCCATCACTGTGGGGGAGTATTCCTAGGCGAAATGGGTGAAGAGCGATTGGAGCTTGCTACTGGTAGGGTCATCCAAGGCGTGAAGGCCATTCTACTATGCCCAGCTAAAATCTGCAGGCGAAGGAGCTAACCTCCTGATGACTCACATTCTGCCTTTTGACTCACAGACTCTGCACTTCCCTCCCTCTGCTGGGTTCCGAGTCATGTCGGAATTGGTGGAAATGGGATGGTAAATGCCGCTGCAAATGCCTATACCACGCAACGATGCAAAAAATATTTTTGAGTGACACCTGTTTTCAATGTGGCAAGAGTCATGGGATCATTGAGTCAGTAATAAACTGTGTTTTATAAAACCCAAAATTTCATTATGGTCTTGTCTCCCAGTGCGTGTGTTTGACGTCAAATTGTCTAGACAACGCATTGGTCATGCCCTCCTAACTCGTAGGTATCTTTATTTATTATTACTTTATTTCTAATCCAGAAATTAAAATAAGAAGATACCATCCATTTGTAATCCAAATAATATCTGGTCATGGGAGATTTCCTGCCTATTTCTAAAGATTTCTAAGAACGCAGGAAAATAAATGTATTTGCGGAGAAATGGCTACGGTTTACCACTATTTAATGGAATGTATGGAGATCTCAGAGTTAAAGAAGGACATGAAGACTGTCAATAATGATCTAAGTACAGTACTGATGGTGCCAGGTCATCTCAAAACCCTGAAGGATATGATGTTAAAGATTGACAGTTTTATTCCAATTGTTGTAGAGTGAGCAGATGAGGAGAAGGACAGTTGTTTATTGCCCCGAAAGGAATGACTATTCGGTCAATGTAAGGGTGGACAATAATTATTTAGCAGTCTACCACAACAAATCCTGTTGATACTGCTACGTTCAGTGGTGGCGGGGTGGTCGGCTGTATGCAAGAAGAAGAAGGTATATTTTATTAGGTGAAAGAACTCCTATTCGCTCAAGTTGCTCAGTAACTTTAACTGTTGCTTATATTTTGATCAAATGCCCCGATTATACCTTTCATCATAAATGCTATTTTGATTGCTCATCTTTAGATATACGAATGCTGTTAGGCGAACATCTTCATCAAAATGTTTTTAAATTCTTAAAAGCTGTTGAATTTTATCATTTTATCTAAAATATTTGTACTAAAATATATTTGTAACATTTACTTCTTGCTTTTTTATTATAACAAACACACAATTATATAAAACATATGTTAATATAATTTCATATTTTATTTACAAAAGTATTTTTTGAATACATACCATGAGATTGGTGTAGTATGGCCAGAATTGGCTCTTGCGCCAAAAACATCCACAAATTGACTGAGTTTTATAAGCTTACCAAAATTGTAAATGTGATAAAATTACTCATTGATACATTTTCAGGCTGAATGTGACGATGGCTACGTGAAAATAGTTATTACAGGATCCGGTGACGAATATGAATTTTGCAGCACGGATAAAACTAAAAATCCCATCACAGCTTTTGGGAATATAACTGTGATTCATGTATCGCAGTACTTAGAAACGTCTTCGAGCTTTGAATTGGAATACTCAATAAGTAAGTAATATTTTATGGATCATTGAAATTTTTAAAAAAAATTAAAGTATCTGACTTAAAAAATTAAAAATTAATTAAAAACACTGAATTTAAAAAATTAAGGTATCTGACTACGTTAAAAACACTGGTTATCGACCACATAAGAGATTTTTGAAAATTCTTATTATTTCTTGTAGTTCAGACTTTTATCTTCACGAAATAGTTCATCTTTTTTAGGAAAAGGAGGGAATGACCTACTATCAAAAGTCGCATATATTTCAGCCAAAATTTGTCTTTAGCTTTCATTTTTTCAAAATCTTAATTTTCATCCAAATTCTCCGCCGTTAACATTCCATCCCCAAAACTAATGGAGGTATTTATAAAAAAATTTCAGCGTGTGTTTTGAATTATATCGGCGACGGAATGAACCAAAAGTTTGACTGTTGGTGCAATACTTTTTCATTTATATACACTGAAGTGACAAAAGTCATGGGATGTCTGTTAATATCGCGTCGGTGCTCCTTTTGCACGGCGAAGTGCAACAACTCGACGTGTCATGGAGTCCACAAGTTGTTGGAAGTCCTCTGCAAAAATATTGAGCCATGGTGTCTGTATAGACGTCCATAATTGTGAAAGTGTGGATGGGGCAGCAGTTTGGGCATGAACGGACCTTTCGATGATATCCCATAAATGCTCGTTGGGATTCATATCGGGCTATCTAGGTGGCCAGATCATGCGCTGGAATTGTCCGGAATGTTCTTCAAACCAATCGCGAACAGTTCTGGCCCGGTGACATGGTGCATTGTCATCCATAAAAATCCCATCGTTGTGCGGGTACGTGAAGTCCATGAATGGCTGCAAGTGATCTGCAAGCATCTGAACATAACCATTTCCAGTCAATGATAGGTTCAGTTGCACCAGAGGACCGAGTCCATGCCATGTAAAGACAGCCCACACCATTATACAGCCACCACCAGCTTGAACAGTGTCTTGCTGATAGTTTGGGTCCATGGCTTCGTGGGGTCTGCGCCACACTCGAACTCTACCATCAGCTCGTAACAACTGAAATCGTGACTCATCTGACCACGCCACGGTTTTCCATTGGTCTAGGGACCAGTCGATATGCTCACGAGCCCAGGAGAGTCGCTGAAGGCGATGTCGTGCTGTCAGTAAAGACACTCGAGTCGGTCTTCTGCTGTCATAGCCCAAGGAAGACAAATTTCGCTGCACAGTCCTAACGGACACGTCCCTCGTACGTCCCACATTGATTCCTGCAGTTATTTGACGAAGTGTTGCGTGTCTATTAACATTGACCATTCTACATAGATGTTGGCGGTCTCGGTCGTTAAGTGCAGGTGGTCGCCCACAGCTCTGTCCATGATGGGATGTGATGCCTGAAATTTCCTACTCTCGGCACACTCTTGATACTGGGGATCTCGGAATGTTGAATTCACTAACGATATCCGCAATGGAATGACCCATGCGTCTAGCTCCAACTAACATTCCACGTTCAAAGTCTGTTAATTCTCGTCGTGCCGCCATAAATCACGAAAAACCTGTTCACATGAATAATTTGAACACAAAAGAAAGCTCTGGAAAATGAACTGCGCATTTATACCTTTTCGCTCCGATACTACTGCCATCTGTATATTTGCATATTGCTATCCCATGACTTTTGTCACTTCAGTGTATGTTTTTAGAAAAATTAAGTTGTGAATTTATGGAAAAAATGCATACATACGTATATTTTTGCTCGTAACGTCTTTGAATCTGAACATTTTTCTTAGATTTTGCTTCATTTCATACATCATTGTATTCTAAAACTTGCTTAGAAAGAAAAATAGGATTGCTGCATTACCATTTTTTGTAGAATGTTAAACGTTTTGGTTAAATTTCATTAATATTCACTACAATTTTTCCCATTTTGCAAAATATATTACATATTCAAATAGATTTAATGTATTTATAGTGCTTATAATTAACAATACATCTAAAACCCATAATAGAAATAAATTAAAATTTTCACAAATTTTCCTTCTAACGTAGTCGGATACCTTAAATTCACTCATAAATTATAAGAATTTGGGGTCTCATCTATTATAAAATAAAATTCACATTCCTTATGAACTAAAAAAAATCAAGAGCGGTGTATCAAAACTCATGTACCACTAAAAGCGAGTATTTACTTGAATAATGTTTTTCTACCAACAACAACAATACAGAATAAATGTAGCATTATGTATTCTGTCTTATGTTCAGTGGCAGTTGCCATTTTGTTAATACAGGGTGATCAGCGGATAAGCCTTGATTTAAAAATTAAATATCTCTGCTAAAAAGATCGATAGAATTATGCGGTAAACTGTACGTTTATTAGCAAAACTGTAAAAATAGTGTACAAAAGTTAGAAAATTTAGTTACAAAAATCGTTAACAGATGGCACTCTGCACTGAAATCTCTTTCTCTGAAAGGAGTCTTAAAAAACACAATAAAGTGAAGTGGTCTTTGCAATCAAAATACAATTTTTTCGAAATGTTCTCCTTTCCAAACAATGAGGTGGCCTAATCAAAGGAATGAAATTTGACATCACGTCTTGTAATGTCTCAACGGAAATGCAATCCCATGCAACACCAATCAACGATGCAAGCTCATCTAGAGTGGCGGGATTGCTTCTATAGACAGTGTCTTACAATGCTCCCCATAGAAAGAAGTCACAAGGAGTCAGATCGGGAGTCATTTTTCGTTTTTAACGTCACACTGAAAGCGTCTATGGAAATTGTGATGAGAGTGCCATCTATTAATGATTATCGTAACTAAATTTTCTAAACTTTTGTATACTACTTTTACAGTTTTGCTAATAAACGCAAAGTTTCCCACATAATTCTATCTTTTTGTAGAGATATTTAATTTTGAAATCAGAGCTTATTCGCTGATCACCCTGTATATTCCTCAAGCACATCTCCAAATTATGTTTTCCATTTTACTTATTAAGTCATTTAAGCACAAAAAAGTAAAATTTCCACCTGCAAAAATATTAAAATCAGAAATAAGTAAAAGCATTTTTTTAATTGTGAATTAACTATAAAAATACTTAGTTCTACCCATGCTCATTAATAAAACACAATGAATATATTTTCAGAGAATATTGAATGCATAAACAAAAAGAGTTTCAAATGCGACGACAGTTCATGCATTCCAGAAGAAGAAGTCTGTGACGGAGTGAAAGACTGTAAAAATGGTGCGGATGAAATCGGATGTGGTAAGAAATGCTTTTCAGTGTCGATATTTTTCACTATTTATTGCATATGGAATTAAATTACATAAAGCATGTATTTTTAGATTGTATCTGAAAATTAATTAATTAATTTAACAAAAGTAATAGAAGTTGTACCTTAGAGGATTTTGTTTTAGAAGAAATGAATTGCATGAATATCTAAAAAATATGAATTCATACAATTTTTTTCAGGCATGAATTTTACATATTTGATATACTTACAGGTAGGTACAGGGTAATAAGCAAGTAAACTCTGATTTCAAAATTAAATATCTCTACTAAAAAGATAGATAGAATTATGCGGTAAACTGTACGTTTATTAGCAAAAATGTAAAAATAATGTACACAAATTTAGAAAATTTAGCAACGAAAATCGTTAAAAGATGGCGCTCTAATCACAATGTCCATAGACGCTTTCAGTGTGACGTCAAAAATGATAAATGACTCCCGATCTGACTCCTTGTGACATCTTTCTGTGGGGTCCCTTGATAGATACTGTCTATAGAACACAATCCCGCCACTCTAGAGGAGCTTGAATCGTTGATCGGTGCTGCATGCGATTCCATTTCCGTTGAGACATTTCAAGACGTGATGTCAAATTTCATTGTTCGATTACAGCCACCACATTGATTCGAAAGGTGAACATTTTGAAAAAAATTGTATTCTGATTGCAAAGACCGCATCACTTTTTTTAAAGACTCCTTTCAGAGAAAGAGTTTTCAGTGCAGAGTGCCATCTGTTAACGATTTTCGTAACAAAATTTCTAAACTTTTGTACACTATTTTTACAGTTTTGCTTATAAACGCATAGTTTACCGCATATATCTATTGATCTTTTTTTGTAGAGTTATTTAATTTTGAAATCAGGGATTATTCGCTGATCAACCTGTATATTTGCATAAAGAAGGCTTTTTATTTATTTTTTATCTTTTATTTGTTGATTATTTTTTACTTAACAGTTTTTGGTGGCAACTGATTTCCAGCCTTCACTAATTAGTTTTGTCTATTTTTTAAGCATAGAATCATCGTTCACAGCAATAATCCTTAGAATTGTTTTTTCCTACAGGTTTCACATTTCTTGCTCAGTTTTTAGAGCGAAGATGATTCCTATTTCATACTATGGGTGCTCAAATAAATAGGTACAAAACGTTGTAACAACGTAACCATTAACATATTAGTCTTTGGCGTAGGTGTAGGAACACACACACTATATATGCTGTGGAGAGTTTGTGATTTAATTACTTTTAATTTTTGTTCTTAGTTAATGTATTTGTATTTTTTTATTCTTTGTATTCTTAATCATATGTATAAATGAATACTAACATAAATGGCGCTATATGCTCCAACCCATAAGTATGGAGGATTACTCCATTTTTGTTCGTAGCTCAAAATTTTGAATGCTATGTAAATATTTTTTTTTCTTCACTGTTTTTTAAGTAACTGGAGTGCTATCTATCGAAGGAGTGTCCGAAGCTAGGCAGAAAGCTGTTTCCTGGTTAAAAAAAAAAAGAACGGCTGCCTGGGGTTGGGGAGAGAACACCCCTCGAGCTGTTGTAGTTCTGTATTTGGCATCGGCTGCTAGTTTCAATAGTACTGTCCTTGAGGAAGAACTAATTGTGAAGCAAAATGAAGTCAAGACTACAGTTGCTATGCTAAGGTAAAAATAAAATTGCAGTTTTTTTAATTTTAATTTTTGCTGAACAAAAACTTTATAACATTTTAGCTAAGAGCTTCATATGCTATTAAACATTATGTTTCATGTTTTTCTTTAATTTTGTCATAAAATTTGCAAGAATTCGTGTGCATGAAACTTAAGAATTGAAAAAAATTAAGATTTGCATAAGTAACAATCAGGTAAAACTATTAATTATTTAATTTAATCTTTATATTAAAAAAAGTTGGTTTTGCTCGGGATTGAAACCAATTGATGAGTAACTTTTTGACATATAATTTACTTTTCTTCAGATCTTAAATAAATGAAATACTCTGCTTGACAATTGCTACGGAACAATTGATTTAGGCAAAATTGCTTCTCAGATAGCAGACCAATAAGCGTAAATGGGGCCGCCGTCGCTTGGTCTGTAGAGCGTTAGTATCGCAACCGGAAGGTCGCGGGTTCTGTCCTCGTCTCGACCAAAGACCGCCGTGTTGGCTAATGGCAGTCGGGGCACGTTAAATATGTAGTGACTGCAAAGTCCTCCAAGTTCCCATAACAGATTATAATCTGGGGGTACTGAATTAGGGATGACTCGGTCTGTGCTTTGGGTCTGAATTCTGACTTGCGGATTGATGAATGAGTTCGACCTAATCCTAGAAAGGGTTGTGTCTTGTGTGTTCGGGCAAAGTCATACTTTCACCTTAACAACGAAAGGCGCCATTTCTGCCTTAATTCGAAAGAGCTCTGCTCATTCGGCTTGGTATGACCAAATGTCATTAGACCCACCATCCACCACCACCACCACTAAAACTTTGGCATGATAGTGTAAAAAATAGATGCATTATTTCGAATATTTTATTCAGTAGGTTTCTTTTTACTATCATCCCGAATTGTTTTCAGTTTTTTACATTTTTAATATAAAAGAATGATAGAAAGCTATAAAGTGTTTTCATCGCTTAATATAGAATGCTACAGATCTTATAAGCAATTGGGATATTTCCACCAAGGTATATTACCATAATTACTAGTTTCCTTTAGTATTTTTTCTCTTAATATATGAATGTTAAAGATCTTATAAACAATTGTGATATCTCCACCAAGGTGTATTAGCAGAATTACTAGTTTTTGCCACTATTTGAAAGATATATTTGAAAAAATTGAAAGGATGAATGATTACACAGGCCTGCATTTTTAAGGTTATATCACGTTTTTTAACTTTTGATTATTGATTCCTATGTATTTTTTTTCACGCTGAATCTGAATATGACATTAGTGTTTTTTCATCACGTCAGGAGTTTTTGCAAAACCCAATTTTCGGAATTTGTAATATGTTGCAAAACATCGAAAATATGAAACATATTGACAGATTTACAACGTTTTTTATTATAAAATATATTTAATTTAATGAAATTTATGGCTTATACTTTACAATATCATAGCCAAGCACATCAAGAGTCTGTTGGGGAGAGGGGAGGCAAAAATTTAATGAAAAATGCACAAAATTAGCCAAAATTTCCATTTTATTACGTTTTTCATAAAGTTTATTTTATATTCATTTCATTTAACACTGATTAACATTAACATTGATAAGGATAAGGATACACTAAAAAGAATGTTATGAAAATTTAAAATTGGTATCGATAAAATTAAGTACGATGGCCATGAGTGGCCAGTTTGTGGAGATCTTAAAGTTATTTCGATGATCTTAGGACAGCTAGGCGGATGCACAAAGTTTCTTTGTTTTTTATATGAGTGGGATAACAGAGACAGGCAAAATCATTAGAAGCAGAAAGATTGATCAAAACAAGATTCATTTGAACTTGGAAAAACAATGTACTCCAGAAAGCTCTCATAGATAGGAATAAAGTTCTCCTTCAACCTCTACATATCAAATTGGGATTGATGAAGCAATTTGTGAAAGCTTCATCGAAAGAAAGCAAATGTTTCAAATACAACTGCAACAAATTTCTAGCCTTATCAACAGCAAAACTAAAAGAGGGCCTTTACGGATCCAGATATTAAAAAACTTTTCAAAGATGGTAATTTTGAGAAAGAAATGGAAGTTGTTGAAGAAGAAGCTTGGTTTGCTTTTAAAGATGTAGCAATGAAATTTCTGGGCAACAAGAAAGATCCGAATTTCAAATCGATCGTTGAAACCATGCTGCTGAAGTATCAAAATTTAGGCTGTTCCATGAGTTCGAAGGTTCATTTTCTAAATTCACATTTGGATTACTTTCCTGCAAATTTTGGTACTGTTAGGGAAGAGATGGGTGAGATTCCATCAGGATATCCAAAAAAAAAAAAAAAAAAATTAAAAATCGTTATCAGGGAAGATGGAATACTTTAATGATGGCAGGCTATTGCTGGATGCTGCACCGCGATGCACCAACAAGAGTACATGGACGGGAAAGCTGCCAACACAGTATGACTGGTCAAAAGAGATAACGACACAAATGAAAGGCGACTTTTTTACATACATCATCATTAAGAATGGTTAAAATTAAATTTAATTAAATCTAAAGTTAAGCACATAAAATTATGTGTATCAATATAAAATTTCGAGTACCCAAATCAATTTTCTACATTTAGGCTAATTTTGTGGTAGTTTTTATTAAATTTTTGCTCTTCCCCTCGCCAACGGACTCTTTATGTGCTTGGCTATGTTATTGTAAAGTATAAGCCATAAATTTCATTAAATTAAATACATTTTATAATAAAAAAAACCGTTTTAAATCTGTCAATATGTTTCATAATTTCGATGTTTTGCAAATTCAATATTACAAATTTCGAAAATTGCGTTTTGCAAAAACTCCGGATGTGATGGAAAAACACTAATATCATGTTCAAATTCAGAGTTAAAAAATACATAGGAATCAATAATCAAAAGTTAAAAAACATGACCCGTGCAGGAATGTGTTATTTGTGTTTGCGTATTTGTAAAGATCTTATAAGTTAATTATATCTCCAACAATACATATTTGCTGAATTACTAATTTTCGTTGCTATTTAAAAGATATATGTCTGAGAGAATTGAAAAGTTGAATGATTGTTTGCATTTGCGTAACTAGATATCTTGTAAATAAATGGGATATCTTCACCAAATCAAATTTGACTCATTACTACTTTTCGTCACTATTTAAAAGATATACACTGAAGTGACAAAAGTCATGGGATGACTGTTAATATCGTGTCGGTCCTCCTTTTGCCCGGCGAAGTGCAACAACTCGACGTGTCATGGAGTCCACAAGTCGTTGGAAGTCCTCTGCAGGAATATTGAGCCATGCTGTCTGTATAGACGTCCATAACTGTGAAAGTGTGGATGGTGCAGGAGTTCGGGCACGAACGGACCTTTCGATGATGTCCCATAAATGCTCGATGGGATTCATATCGGGCAATCTAGGTGGCCAGATCATGCGCTGGAATTGTCCGGAATGTTCTTCAAACCAATCGCGAACAGTTCTGGCCCGGTGACATGGCGCATTGTCATCCATAAAACTCCCATCGTTGTGTGGGTACGTGAAGTCCATGAATGGCTGCAAGTGATCTGCAAGCATCTGAACATAACCATTTCCAGTTAATGATAGGTTCAGTTGCACCAGAGGACCGAATCCATGCCATGTAAAAACAGCCCACACCATTATGCAGCCACCACCAGCTTGAACAGTGCCTTGCTGACAGTTTGGGTACATGGCTTCGTGGGGTCTGCGACACACTCGAACTCTACCATCAGCTCGTAACAACTGAAATCGTGACTCATCTGACCACGCCACGGTTTTCCATTGGTCTAGGGAGCAGTCGATATGCTCACGAGCCCAGGAGAGTCGCTGAAGGCGATGTCGTGCTGTCAGTAAAGGCACTCGAGTCGGTCTTCTGCTGTCATAGCCCAAAGGAAGACAAATTTCGCCGCACAGTCCTATCGGACACGTCCCTCGTACGTCCCACATTGATTCCTGCAGTTATTTGACGAAGTGTTTCGTGTCTATTAACATTGACCATTCTACACAGACGTCGGCGGTCTCGTTCGTTAAGTGTAGGTGCTCGCCCACTGCGCTGTCCATGATGGGATGGGATGCCTGAAATTTCATACTCTCGGCACACTCTTGATACTGTGGATCTCAGAATGTTGAATTCACTAACGATATCCGCAATGGAATGACCCATGCGTCTAGCTCCAACTAACATTCTACGTTCAAAGTCTGTTAATTCTCGTCGTGCCGCCATAAATCACGAAAAACCTGTTCACATGGATAACTTGAACACAATTGAATGCTCTGGAAAACGAACTGCACATTTATACTTTTTCGCCGCGATACTACTGCCATCTGTATATTTGCATATTGCTATCCCATGACTTTTGTCACTTTAGTGTATATATGAGATAGAATGAATGAGATAGAATGAATAATACTGTTTAAATATCTATTAATCTGGTGTAAATGTTTTTTTCGAACAGACAATCTCTGACCAACAGTGAATTAAGCATGTTCATCAATGCCCTCCTGGTCACATGCCATAACCCCCGACAATTCTACGGTAATGACTTGGTGAAACGACTCAAGGATCAAGTGGCGGAATCTGTCAACTTCACGCATCCTCTAGCTTATTTAACACTCTGCAATGCCAACGAACCGTGGCCTCTTAAAGCCAGATCGGATCTCAATAACATTCTGAGTACCGATTCGGAATATCCTTTTGTAAAAGGTATTTTTTTATATTTTTGATTATATCTCATGATTGAGTTGGTTGGTTATTTTGGGTTTTTTTTTTGGCACAAGTTCCATTCTTATGGTAAAAGGTAAAACATTTTTAATGTTTGAAGCTTCGTATAAAACTATATTTTCATGAAAAATTTAATGTAAAAAAGCTAAAACAGACGAAGACAAAAATTGTGTCTTTGAATTATAACATAAACAAGTTTTAAATGGTTTAAGTTAAATATATGATAAAAGGTGTATAGCAAGTAAAAATTTAAAGATGTTTGGATGATAATTCTTTCTCAGCAGTTCTGGGGGAGTTACACTTGACGAGTGAAAAAAAAATGGTGACGATGGGAATCAAAAGCGGGGTATTCGATCAAAATTTGACTAACTGAAAATTCGGTGTGGCCGGTAGAACACATAGGTGCTCTTTCTCCGAAAAGTAGGTACTTGTGGGCAATCCGAGCATGTCCCATACGTAGGCAAAATAATTTAACATCAGCTTCATGCATTGTTAAAATAAGCAATGCGTGAATAACAGGTTTAATAAAATGCAGTTTATCTCATAATTAAAATATATCAATCATGAGACATAATCAAATAGATATATTTGATTATAGAATTTGAAATTATACATAATTTGAAATCATAGATATACACTGATGGGAAAAAAATCCCAACACCAAGAAAAAATTATTGTACAGTAATGAAATTTTAGGAATGCATTTGTCTAGGTAACATATTTAATTGATTAAAGTTTCAAGATCACAGGTAGAGCCATTGGCGAGAAGAGCCTTTTCAAATGTGAAATGTTGGTACATTAGTAACCAGTGTAACCGCCAGAATTTTGAATGCAAGCATGCAGACTTGCATGAATTGTGTCGTACAGGTGTCGGATATCAGTTTGTGGGATGGATTTCCATGCCTGTTGCACTTGGGCGGTCAATGCAGGGACGATTAATGCTGGTTGTGGATGACGCTGGAGTTGTCGTCCAATGACGTCCCATACGTGCTCTATTGGAGAAAGATCTGGTGATCTAGCAGGCCAAGGCAGCATATCGAAACTCTGTAGAGTATGTTGGGTTACAACAGCAGTATGAGGGCGAGAGTTATCCTGTTGGAAAACTCCCCCATGAATGCTGTTCATGAATGGCAGCACAACAGGTTCTATCACTAGACTGACGTACAAATTTGCAGTCAGGGTGCGTGGGATAACCACGAGAGTGCTCCTGCTGTCATACGAAATTGCTTCCCAAACCATAACTCCAGGAGTAGGCCCTGTACGTCTAGACCACAGACAGATCACTAGCAGGCGTTCACCTGGCCTCCTTCTAACCAACAAACAGCTATCACTGCGACCAAGGCAGAACCGGCTTTCATCAGAAAACACAACAGATCTCCACTCCGTCCACCAACGAGCTCTAGCTTGACACCACTCAGGTCACAAACCGCAGTGGTTTGGAGTCTGCGGAATGCCCTATACAGGGCGTCTGGCTCGGAGCTGTCCTTGAAGTAACCGATTTGTAACAGTTCATTATGTCACTGTGGTGCCAACTGCAGCTCGAATTTCAGCTGCAGACGCAGTATGATTAGCCACAGCCATGCGCCGAATACGACGGTCTTCCCTCTCAGTAGTACCACGGGGCCGCCCGAAACCTGGTCTTCTTGAGGCAGTACCTTCCCTTGACCACTGCCGCCAATACTCATGCACAGTGGATACATTCCTGCCAAGTCTTTCAGCAATATCACGGAAAGAAAACCCACCTTCTCGTAGCCCTACAACACGACCTCGTTCAAACTCAGTGAGCTGTTGATAATGGTTTCTTCGTCTTCTCAGAGGCATCCTTGACTAACATTAACCCACTACGTCAAATCTCAACTATAAATAACGATCACGAACCTTACAGCGCTTATATAACGTAAACCTCATTTGCATGTTCATAGTGTCGCTACTAGCGCCACACTTACGCGCGTAGCTCGAAATTTGAATCGACGTCATCTTTCAGATGTATAAACACGCCTACCAAATTTCGTTTATCTCGCACAGCTCCTTCCTAGTGTTGGGATTTTTTTTCCATCAGTTATTTTGATATATCTATGATTTCATAGATATATTTTGGATCAATCATTGATATATCATAGGTATATTTTGATATATCTATGATTTCCTTGATGCATAGAGCAATAATTTGATTGCAATTGATTTTAATTGCACGATTTAATAATTTGATTTTATATATTGGATCATGATGCTATATATAATTGTATTGAAAAAATTCTGTATGAAGGCGAAAAAGTATGAAGAGCATCAAAAATAAAGACTAAGCGAAACCGAAAACACAAACTAATTATGAATATAGATTTATTGATCTCAATTTATCGTGAATTATCTCTATTATTCATGGTCATGATTTCTCGATATATTGATATTTTTCGAAAACTGGCATCGAAAGAATCATCGATTTTTTTGGATCAATCGAAAATCGTTACATCCTTAATAGCAAGCCTATTAAAATCCGTTGTGTTTATATTGTCTCTGAGTACATTCGATTTATTCGCATTTATTCATATGTCGTTGGAAAGTTCTAAGATATAACTCAATAATAATTCTTATTTAATAATTTATATGTTTATCATTTCTTTGCTCCATTGAATAAATCGAGACAAGCTTTGATAGTAATTTGCTATTCCTATAGAAAGCCAGAAGTGGATACAAAGAGAACTCCTAACTCAGCCTTGAATGTGTTTTCCACACTTAATATTCCTTTAAATCTTCCATTGAGTATAAATGCATAAGTTCTTATTAACTTTCAAGTGATTAAAAATCGTTCATTTAAAATTAGGAAGTATCTAAATCAGTATCTCTGCACACCATAGCTACGGATGCAGTCAAGTATTTTGGAACTATGATTTCACGAATAAAACTGCATTTAAACTGAATTTTTAAATATAATACCGAACTGATTAATAAATGATAAATTGCTGATTCATAATAATAAGAACATGCTACGTTCCTATAACTGTGAATCAAAGAAATTTAGAATAATGTAACAAATAAATTTTTTCAAAAATTCTTTTGAAAAATCATTGTATTTCAAGGTATGGAAGAAATCTAAGCAGTATTCATTCCCAAATGCAAAAATTGCCTGAAAAAATTTTGAATGATTAAAAAATGGAAAATTATTAAAAGTTGGGGAGAAAAAAAGGTATAAACTATAAATATTGTGAATTTTAAGCCCATAATTTATTATAAAAAAGTTACTGAATGCTTCAAATGCATTTTTCTCACAACAGATTTTTACTCATTTGTTCTTCACTTCAAATCAAATAACTCAAAATATAACTATCATATTACTATGAAATTTCATGAACTTTATACAATTTTCTAGGGAATGAATTAAAAGAATTTAGATCGAGTGAATAGTTTTTAATTTACAGACTATTGTTTGAATAATAATGTGACAATTTTACTAAAAATTTCATGATAAATTCTTTGATTGGTTTGTAAATTTTTTTATTTACTATTAGAACCAAGCGATTGTAGATCATTCCCTAGAGAAAACTATGTAGTTTATTTTACTATAAGTTTTGTTAGAATGAGAATAATAGTTTTTGGTGCAGACAATATGAAGTTTTATAGGAATTTGCTTAAATTTACGCTATTAAATGCCAATTTTCAAAAGGTTTTAAAGTGTATTTCAAATATTGACATCCTATTACTAATTTTGAATAGTGTTAAAATTAGAAATATGTTTAAAGTATGTTTGTATGTCTATACCATGTTTTGCTCAAAAAGTGCTCCGAACATGTTCGGATACCTTAAATATTCATAATTTTATGAAATATGGACTTTATGTATAATATTATCGATTGCAGATCTTCAAGCAATGGCAATTATGGCTTTATCATGTGAGGCGAACCGTAGCAGAAACATCGATCATATACTCAAAAATACTACTTTATCTTTATATAAGGAGACGATTCAGCATTTCATAAAGCTTCAGGCTACGGATGGAAGTTTCGGAAATGTCTATACCACAGCTTTAATAACTCAAGTAAGTTGTTTTTCATAAATATTTGAGACAGAGTTATTTTTAAACAATATAGTTTATTTTTATTCTGAATTGAAGCATGGACTCTCAATTCTTACGCTTAGCTAGACTGATCCAACTACTTCGCTGTTGTCTTGCTATTCGAATCTATAATTTCCATGATTGTCTTATGGCCTTATCACACGGTGCAATTTCGTCAGTACTTTTCCGTTTCTACCCTCAAAAACTGGTCAATCAAGTTTCATAATCGACAACTTTTTCTAACCAGCTCGAAAATGCCGTCTGAAATATTGTCCGCAAACGAAATTCAATCAATCATGTGAAACTTTGAAGTGTCGTCACTTTCGTTGTCGTTTGCTGACGGATATTTTGCCGTGTGATAAGGCCTTTAGACTATCGGCTTTTTATAGTTCCCCCAGCCGGGTACAGAAGATTCTGGAACAATGAAGCATATCTACTTTAATATTGGTTCAGTTTCAAAATTTTGGGAGATTCCAGCATTATTTTTTTTGTCGCAAAAGTTGCCAAATTCATTGCCAAGTAGCCAAATTGTCGCTAAGCCATGAGATCATTGTTTCAACATCTCATCAGCATCTAACAGAGTTGATCGTAAAACGGTCTTTTCAGTGATTTAACTAAGCGAAGTGGAAAACAACATTACAGATTTGTAACAATGTGATGAAAATATAAATTTAAAAATCTGAAACAAATTTGCTCAAATATTTAGAAATAAAAATAAATTATTTAATGAGTAAATAACATTTGTATCATTTCGCATTTGTTGTAGGCTCTTCTTTCCAGTGGCCAAGAACAAAATACTGACTGGAAACTGAATTCAACAATTAAGTACTTGATGAGACAGGTTAACTCTGCTTCCGCGAATTTCTTGGCGATATACTAGACTCTACCCATTTTGAATGGAAAAAGTCTCACGGATATCTCAAATGTAAATTGCTCTGCTAATCCTCGGAAACTTGAAAATGGTGAGTTTTTCGAATTCATATATCATGAAATACTTTTTTATAATTATGTAAAGTGGTAACTTTTTTATTATAATTTTAAATAGATTTTAAGATATATAGATTACGGAATTAATTATAAATACATCTTGATGTAGTTGCAACTATACTGTTTGTAGAAGTTACGAAATACCTACAGTCAAATCAAATTTAAAAAAAATCTGTAGCAGTTATTTTATGATTTTAATTAGTTCTGTTTGGGCTATCTTAAATATGATATTTATATCTCAATATTTATATTTATATCTAATTTTTATCTCAATGCGTTCCAGTATTGGGAGTGGGGCATTGTGGAAGTATTAAAACCTGATTTTAATGTTTAAATAAAATAAAAATCTTGTTAATGTCAGAGTTAAAAGTAAAATTGACAGGTTATAGCTTAGAAATTTCTGTATAATGAGTTATTAAAAAAAATGTTAGATTAATTAATTTAGGAAGAGATTTAAGCAATACTAACTAAGCAAACATTTATATTGTTACGGATTTCACACAGGATTCGATTGTAATGGGTGTATGATGTGAAAACACAATAAGCAGGCCTCAGTAAAAAAAACTACGACGTTTATTTACACGAAGGCAGGACAGTACAAAGACGACAAATGTGTACAGACGGGATGAACACACAGCATTGATAGCGTCCACAGCACACAAAGTGACCAGACAGGATTCAGCAGGAGAAGGAATCTTCGCAGCTTAGTTCTACGGTGTCTACAAACGACTGAAGCCTTCATTTTGCTCTTCTTATTTTATCTGCCGACTCTCTACTTCAATTCGCGACTTCTATCCACGACGATCACCCCCAGCTTGAGTGTACCGGCCTTTTATAATTCCAGTGAGGCAGAGCTAGAATCTTCTGGGCTAATCAGGGCTTATCTTGACGTATCTCGGTTACTAATGGAAGAATCGACAAAATTCTCGAAGTTTTGAGTGCTATCCATTTTATTGCCTAAGTCACCAAATTCGTGTAATAGTCACCAAACTGGCACCTCTCGAAGACTCGTTACTTGTCCTATAACACCTAAATTCATCATTCCTTACATATTGAGAGTGCAGGTCTGTTATATATCAAGGGAGGTGGGCCTAGTACCGTCTAGGCCAATCAGGCATATTTCGGTTCCCTAATGGACTGATCGATGATATTCTCAATATTTTTAGTACTATCCATTTTGACTCCAAAGTCGCCAAATTCGTCACCAAGTCGCCAAACTGTCGCCAAGCCCTATGCCCTCTCTAGTCGGCTGAAACTTCTCGTTGCCCCACGCTTTAGTTGTATTATTAGTACAAAATTGGCAACTCCACACACAAGACTCAATGCTGCTTCCACAGTAGACAACAAGTCTTGCCACACAGCCATTTAGCACTGGCTTCACACAACTGACTGTTTGACTGTTCTTGTTTGAAGCCAATTTCTTGATTTCTTTTATCTTCTTTCCTCTGAGGGTAAGCCTCCTTTATTGATAGAACGAACAATCTCCATAATACAATATTTTGAAGCCTCATTAATTAGTAAAGCGAAGCGCTTGATTCATTACAGCTGCGAAAATGTTAAGTGAATGAAACAGTCTGAAACTCGTATGACGTTTTGATAACAGTTGATTGTGTTTTTCGATGATTAGTAATAAGCTCGATTTCTGTGCCACGTATGTTAGTGTTTTATACATATTAGGATGCCCAAAACGTTTCTTTTTCATCGCGCTATGAATAGCTTTATCTAGCTGTACAAGCTGTATAGCTAGACAACATGCAAGCATATCTATCAGCCGTCTAGGTCATCGGTCTCAGTTGTCCAGAGCTATTTTACAGTACATTTCGTATGTGCCACAGTCTCTTTTCAGGCATTCGACTACGTTAAAAATACCGATAATCAACCACATTGGCGAATATTTTTTACTATTATTTCTTGTAGTTCAGACTTTCCTTTTTCTAGGAAAATGATGGCCTGGCCTATCATCCAGGGGAATTCTTAGCAAAACCTTTTTTTTTCAGCGTAAATTTGCCTGACCTGTCATCCAGGGTCATATTTTTGAACTAAAATTTGTCTTTAACTTCTATTTTCTCAAAACTATAATTTTCATAAGAATTCTCCTCTGTTAACATTATATCTCAAATGCTGAACATAAAAATTTCAGCGTGTGTTTTAAATAATACGGGCTATGAAATGAACCGAAAGTTTTATTGTGGGTGAAATAAGTTTTCATTTATAGGCGTTTTTAGAAAAAATAAGAAGTGAATTGATGGAAAAAATTGGATATATACGTATATTTATACCCATAACTTCTTTGAATCTCAACATTTTTCTTAGATTAAAATTTCATTTCGTTCAACATTTTATTCTATAACTTGTGGGCAAAGAAAAATGGGATTGCTGAATTTCAATTTCGTGCAGAATGTTAACCGTTTATGTTAAATTTCATTAAAATTTATAACAAATTTTCCTATTTCTCAAAATATATTATATTTTCAAATATTTTTTGTGTTCATAGTATTTCGTATTATAATTGAAATAAATTTAAAAATAACCATAAATTTAAATAGTTTAAAAAATCCAGTTTTTCAAAATTTTTCTTTCGAACGTAGTGGGATGCCTTAAGACTTTAATCCACTATCGGTAGCGAAACGTGGCATTTATGGCATTTAATAGGATTGTCATTAAAGACGAAACTTCGATTTTATATGAAAAGGGACATAGAAAACGCTTTTAGTGTAAGGACAACAGGGTGTTATCTGTCGCAAAGCCGGGGCTACACTCAAAAAAGTTCTTTTGTCCATTGGTGGCATTGGAAAGATGTAATTTTCCAAAGAACTCCTTTCTCAAGGGGAAACAATAATTTCTAAAAATTACAGTCATCAACTAGATCAATTGAAATCTGTCTTTGCAATAATAATAATAATAATGATAATAATAATAATAATAATTCAGAATTAATGAACCGATGAGATGTTGTTTTCCATCATGACAACGCGAGACAACGTATTGCATTAGTCGTAAGAGAGAAGCTCTTACAGTTTGGATGGGATGTTTTACCGCATCCTGCATGCTCATCAGATCTCTCTCTATCTGATTATTACTTAATTCTGTTCTTGAAAAGTTCTTTTCGTGATGAGCGCTTTTAATCCCTCAGCGAAATAAAAACGCACTTCGTGGATTGTTTCTTGTCCCAAACACAACAATTTTTGAAAGAAAGTTCAACGGGATTTCTTTCCGAAATTGATGTTACCTTCTTCCATCTCTCGGGCTTCTTTCTTGAGCGATGGATGAAGGTAACATAGCAAAATGTCTCTTATATAACAAAAAATAATATCTTGAACAGTAAATACAGCGTATACATTTCGCATTAGAAATGGGAAAGAAACTTTCAGGACTCCTAATGGGATAACCAACAAAATTAATTATGGGACTCCCATTGTATAACTAAAAAAACATCTTGAAGATTATTTCTGGTCCAAAACACATCAATTTCGGAAAGAAAGCCTAACGAGACTTCTTTCCAAAATTGATATTACCTTCTTCCATCTCTCAGGTTTATTTCCTGAGCGACGAAAGAAGATAGCATAGAAAAGGACTCTTATATAACAAAAAAAAATATCGTGAACAGTAACTATTGCATATTTATTTCGCATTAGAAATAGGAAAGAAACTTATGGGACACCTTAATATATGAATATACATAACCTTTCCATTTTTTCATAATTAATCAATTAAAAATAAGGACATCTTTCCAAAACTGATGTTACCTTCTTCCATCTCTCGGGCTTCTTACCTGAGCGATGGAAGAAGGTAACATAGCAAAAGGGCTCTAACACAACAAAAAAATATCTTGAACAGTAACTATTGCATATTTATTTCGCATTAGAAATAGGAAAGAAACTTATGGGACACCTTAATATATGAATATAAATAACCTTCCCATTTTTTCATAATTAATCAATTAAAAATAAGGGCATCTTTCCGAAATTGATGTTACCTTCTTCCATCTCTCAGGCTTCTTACCTGAGCGATGGAAGAAGATAGCATAGAAAAGAGCTCTTATATAACAAAAAAATATCTTGAACAGTAACTACTGCGTATTCATTTCAAATTAAAAATAGGAAAGAAACTTATGGGACTCCTTACTATATAAATATAGATGATTTTTCCACTTTTTCGTAATTAATCAATTAAAAATAAGGTTTTTTTTTACAGACTCTGTCTCTGAAAACAGTGACTATTTGGGACCGAAGATACGAGTGAGGTATTCTCTATACATAGGGGACGAAAAGGACGTCATTCATACCATTTCCCTCCGAGTGCCAGAGCATTACAAGGCTGCCGAAGTCATGCAATTGGCTGAAGAGGAAGATCCGAAATACAAGTGATTGTTGTTCTTATTCTTACTCTCATTTACGGAAATTTACTTACTCTTTTTTCCACAAGACAATAAATTTCGTTTTATTATAAACTGAAGAGGTCATAAATCTTTTCTTTATTGAAATTTTTTTTTTTTATCTAAGAGCATTGCTTTGAAATATTGAGACTCAATTTCAGTTAATACTAACTGCCTTTGGTGACCAGCATGTTCACCAATCTTAACCTTTAACTAGGGTGGTGAAAATTTAGGACGAAACTGGAAAGGTACGGTCTAAGTGACCGCATTTTCTTTTAACTCGAATCAAATTTTCTAAACAAAAAATTAGATTGAAAATCAGCCAATATATTCTGTAGGCATTTTTCTTATTATGTATATATATGTTTTAGAAATTTTCAAATTATTTTGTCACTGAAAAAATTAAGCGTTGTAACATACATTTTCTTCTCAAATTGCATGTAACCATAAATAATATTCGTGAAAACTTATATTATTTTACACTTTTTAAATCATATTTATTTTACCTGTATATGAAGTGATATAAAAACTATATCATGTGAAATACTACAATTATATATATAAAAAAATGACAATGGGTAAAATTGGCCCTATATATATATATATATAATATAAATTAATTAATTAACAAAATAAGACAAGCAAAAAGGGACACAACCGAATCAAGGTTTAATTTCAAAACACGGTTTTAGGTTTTCAATTTGTTTGAATCCGAAATATTTTTTAGTTTCGTTTTTGTTTCTGTTTACATAATTTTATTAATTTAGATTTGTTTCATTAATAGGTTCTATTTCATTTACTTTTAACTTTGCGAACTTTTAGCGTTTAATTCCGAATTAAATTTTAAATTCGATTTGGACCTAATTAGTTTCGTTTTAATTGACTCAGGAAATGGTTTTTAATTATTTTAATGCTTTTATGGTTGTAAATATATATATATATATATATATATAGAGAGAGAGAGAGAGAGAGAGACCGATAGAGAAATCCCACGATTGTTTCAAAGCGGTTTTAACGAGTTAAGGACTTAAATTAATTAAGACAAATAATAACTTAAAAATTGATAATGTTCGCATATGATAACTTGATATTTGCGATAACTGATTTCCTTTTTTTAAATCTCCTTTCTATTCATATTTTCAGCAATTTCTTCCAAATCAATAGCCAAACGCATAAATGTAACAATTAAACATAAATGAACGATAAAACATAAATGTAACGATTAGTTCTAATCTAGAAAACTTTTGGAAACGTCCTTAGTTTTCGGAGTGAAGTTTTATTATTTAATACTAACAATTTTCTTTGTTTAATATAATGCAGCTTCGTTTTCAAACAACTTGTTAGAAATATTCTTGAAATTTTTCATCGATGTTTCATAAATATGTTTCTATTAGTATGGGCATCTCAGGTCAAAGTAAAACCGGGCACCCTAAAATGTCATCGCAGTCCATTGCAATCTACTTAATAACAGCCCTGATGTAAAGTATTGTTGCAATGTATTAGATAAAGTTGAAATGTACATTGGAAATAAAATTTTCCTTGTATTCAAATTAAACCTTCAGAGAGTCACCTCGAATTGAGGATGAGATTCTTCCGATATGGTGGTTGGATCTCTCCAACCCGGTGGGTACAATAATAGGTGGACTTCTGACTCTCCCATTGACCCTACGGGGAGGGTTCTACCGTGGTCGGTGATGGCCATTAGGAGTCAACCACAGATCCCCCAAGTGTTGCTGTTGCGGTGGTCTGGTAATTCAGTTTTACATGATTTATCTGTGTACCTTCGTGGCTGGTCAAAGGACAGTAGTATGACTTATATACAAATTATCCCTTCAGTGGGGGGATTACATCAGAAAGAGGATGAGATGCTTCCGACATGATACAAATTATCCCTTCAGTGGGAGGATTACCTCGGAAAGAGGATGAGATGATTCCGACATGATACAATCGGAAAGAGGATTAAATGATTCCGACATGATACAAATTATCCCTTTAGTGGGGGGATTACCTCGGAAAGAGGATGAGATGTTTGCGTCATGGTGGTTGAATCTCCCCACCTGGTGGGCTCACAAATAAGCGGGGGATCTGGCTCCTCCTATAGGTAACGGGACGTACCTCCTTCGGGAAAGGTCGTACCATGGCCTGTCAGGGCCCTTAGTACTGAACCTTAGTTTCAGCTAGTGTTGCTGTTGTGAGGTCCGATCTTTTGGTTTTCTTTATCCGTGTGCCTTCAAACGGGTAGGAAAATCAGTGAAATGACTTATATGCAAATTATGTTGCGTAATTCTCTCTAACTGAAAATTGTAATATTCTTTGCAGTAATTGTAATAGTAATTGAATTCTTTACAGTAATTTGCAGTAATTGTAATAGTAACAGTAATTGATCTCGATGGATCAAAGAATACTCAGAATTTTTACAACTACAATTCTTTGCAGTAATTGTAATATCCTTTGCAGTTCTCTGTATAATTCTTTGCTGTAATTATAATATTTTTTGAAGTTCTTTGTATAATTCTTTTCAGTAATTGTAATATTCTTTACAGTTCTTTGTATAATTCTTTACAGTAATTGTAATATTTTTTGCAGTTCTTTGTATAATTCTTTGCAGGTTTGAATGGAAAACCACATCAGGGAAGATGTACGTGTATGAAATAGCTGGCATCACAAACGATCCCGAAGTTGGAAAATTCTGGCTGCTGTATGTAGGCTCTGCTAACAGTACTACGCCGTTAACTCATTTAACAAATAGTAAGGCGATTTTTTCAATCTCATGATACTAAGATTTTATTTCTTTACAGATAGCATGTTGCCTATGTTGATTGAGTTTCTAGATTTGATCTCAGAGAGTAGAAGTAAAATGATAAAGTGTATGTAGCCTATCTGAGTAAAGTATTAGGTATTCTCTTCTGGAAGTAAAAAAGTAAACACCAATAACCTTAAAGATACGCAGAAATCCTATAAAACCTTCGTTAAAATATATTACGGACATAAATACCCCTAATCTGAGGATTTAGAGTCCAACAAAGATATCTTTAGGTACACATTTCCATAAAACACTATAAAAATTCTCATTGGTATTTTGTGTTTTTCTGTACCAAACATTTTCAGCATTTAAAATTTAAAAAAAGTAAACTCTAGCCAAAATCAAATTTTCTTAGCTTTTTAACAAGGTCAAAATAAGTCATCCGACTACGTTCGAAGGAAAAATTTCGAAAAATTGGATTTTATAAAAATTATTGAAAAAAATGGTTTTTAGATATATTGTAAAATATAATACGAAATACTATAAATACAACAAAGAATTATTTGAAAATATAATAGATATTTTGAAAAATAGGAAAATTTGTGGCAAATTTAATGAAATTTACCCAAAACGGTTCGCACTCTACACAAAACTGTAATGCAGTAATCCTATTTTTCTTTGTATACAAATTATAGAATATGACGATGAATGAAATGAACAAAAATCTCAGAAAAATCTTGAGATGCAAAGAATTTATGGGATAAAATATGTGTATATAGGAATTTTTTCCTTAAATTCACATCTTAATTTTTCTAAAAACAACCATAAATGAAAAAGTATTTCACCAACAATAAACCTTTAAGTTCAATTTAATTGCACATATTATTTAAAACATACACTGATATTTTTATGTGAATACCACTATTAGTTTTTGAGATACGTTGATGGTGGAGAATTTTTATGAAAATGAAATTTTTTCTAAATTTGAAGTTAAAGACAAATTTTAGTTGTAAAATATGTGACTCTGGATGATAAGTGAGGCATTCGTTTTCCTAGAAAAGAAACTATTTTAGAAAGAGGAAAATCTGAACTTCAAGAAATAACAATTAAAAAGTATTCGCCAATTTGGTGGATAATCAGTGTATTTAAAGTAGTCGGATACCTTAATAGTGAAAAGAAATGTTAGCTTGTGACTAAGTGATTGACCAAACAAATAAACAAAATGTCAACTAGCTCTAAAAATTATGCATTTTATCTGAAAACACGAGCACAAATACTTAGTTACAATTTAATATTAAGGTATCCGAACGCGTTCGGAGCACTTTTTTAGAAAAAACATGGTGTAGACTTACTTTGACCATATTTCTGAGTTTAAGACAATTCAAAGTTAGTAATAGGATACCAATATTTGAAAGAAACATCAGCACTTTTTGAAAACGTATTTAATAGCATAAATTTAAGCAAATTCTTATCAAACTTCAATTTAGCTACACCAAACACTAATATTCTCATCCTAACAAAGGTTATGTCAAAATAAACTAAATAATTGTCTCTAGGGAATGAATTTGGATCTTAGGGTCCAAATTATAAATAAAACATTTACAGCCAGTCGAAGATTTATCATGAAACTTTTGATAAAGTTATGACATTATTATTCAAATAATAAGCTGTAAATTTAAAAAAAATACAATCGATCTATATTTTTTAAATGCATTTCTTAGAAAATAGTAAAAAGACAAAGTACATCAAATTTCATAGTAATATAATAATTATATTTTGAGTTATTTGATTTGAAGTGAGCAAGAAATGAACAAAAATCAATTTTGAGAAAAATGCATTTAAAAATATAGTAACTTGCTTTAGTAATAAATTAAGAGTGTACATACATAAAATTCACATTTATAGCTTTTAGCTTCTTGTTGCTAACTAATAAATAATTTTCCTTTTTTAATCATTTAAATTCTTTTTTTTGGCAATTTCTTTATTTGGCAGTGCATGCTGTTTAGATTCATTTATTCTGTTTTTATCTAGTTCAACAAATACTATAACTGAATTTACTGTAGGATACACTCCAACAACCTTAAGAGTATTCAGAAATCCTATAAAACCTTTGTTGAAATGTATTACAGACATAAATACCCATAATCTTAGGATTCAGAGCCCAACAAAGACATCTTTAGGTACATATTTCCACTGTTAAGACACTGTTAAAACTCTCTTTGGCATTTTGTGTTTTTTTGTGCCAAACATTTTCCATATTTAAAACTAAATTTGTGTTTATACAAGTTTTCCAACATATTTTTGGGCCTTTAAATCTATATTTCAGGTTATATAAATGCCTAGTTTCGGTTTACCTATCATTAGGAAAATATTAATATCTTGACTTCTAATTAAGGTAGAGAAAAAAGTAAACCTGTTTTGAATAACTCAAAGATTGGTCTATCCAACAAAATAATTTCTGAAAAATGTTATTTTTTGTGAAAATCTACATTTTCAACTTGTTCGGATAACTTAATTACACAAAACTATAGCATGCACATACAGGCATTGAAAAATATATTGTTACGGATTTCCTATCCTAATCTGTCGAGTTCTTTTACTCGTTTAGTGGGTGTGTACGGTGTGAGAAAAGCTGAGAACAGACAATGATCATTTCTTCAGTAGACGACACAAAACATACGACGTTTATTTACAGGACGAAGACAGGACAGCACAAAGACGACAAATATTTACAAAAGACAACTATATACAGCCGAGACGAACACACAAGACAGCACACAGCAGTACTCTACTGCAGATAGTAGCTCACAATAGCAACAGTAGTCCACAGTCAGAAATTGCGTCAGGCGTCTGGATTAGGGGCAGCTCGTATTCCCCGTGATTTGGGCATTCCGGGTTCGAGACCTGGTTCTGTCATGATTGTTCTTGCCTTGTGTTCTATCTAATTATATATTATGTTGATCCATATTGGACTGATTTAAAATTTTTACTATCATAGAGTATTTTTGGTATTTTTTGGTTTCCGAGTTGCATTGGCGGCAACTAAATTATTTTCATCAAATCACCCCCCAAAAAATGTAAAAAAATCGCCAACAAAAATGGTAAAAAATTATAATGGAATATTTTTTAAAAAGCTACGAAAAGTCTGGCCATTATTTTACGGCTTTAGGGAACGAAAAAATGTCATTGTATTCAGAGGACCGTAGCCAAAAGTTAAATTATTTTCACCAAATCGCCAACAATTTTGATTATTTTACGCCTTCGAAAAGGGGAAAAAGTACCATTTTTTATATATCCTTACATTTTGTTTCCTTATGATATTCCTTTATTAAAATTAGATTTATTTTTTAGGCCCAGATGAAATTGATATTGCTGATGGAGAGCATCTTGTTTTGTGGTATAGAACAGCAACGATTTGATTGATGGAGGAACTAGATAGTGCTACATGTTAGAAGGGATATTCCTTGCTAAATGGAATGGAATTATTATCTATGGCAAATTTGTAATAAAAGAAATACTGGTTGTAAGTGACTGTTACAACCAGTCGCACTTGATATAAACTGTTGACTATCTATATCAAGTGTAAAACTGTAGCATCCTTATTTTTGTGTTTTATTCTAATATATCTAGTTTAGAACAATCACCGCATTAAGATTTTTTAAATATGTGGTATATTTTTAAATCACTTAAATATATTAGTATCAATTATTTATTACAAGCAATTAATTCACTTTAGAGCTTTCTATAGAATATTCATTATTAGAATAATAATTTTTTTAAAATTTTATTATTCTACAAATGAAATTTTTTAGAATACTGTCAGGATGCAATTATCGCTGTGTCGTTTGGTTAAAGAAATTACTTATTCACAAAGTATCTCACAAAGATATGGAATTTCCTGTTTTCCTGATTTTCAGATTGATATAATATTTTGACAACGCAATGATATTTCTATATGTATGTTTTGACAATATTTTTGCCTTTATATTCCAATATTTTAAAAAATTCACTTTGTTAAATTGCATACATTTATTAAACTGCCGTTATACATAAAGCGAAACAGAAATTTTTAAAAAAATGCGTGTAATGTACGTTTTTAAAGCAGAATAAATGATCTTTAATAAAATGTTTATAAAACAGTGATAGAATGTATGTTAGAGAATAAATAGCTTTAAAAAATATGATGTTTTTAAATATATTTCTAAATATAATTATAACTCTATTTTCTTAGAAAAATTGCTTTCAAGTAATTTTTGGTGAGTTTGTTATAAAAAGTTGAAATGCATCCAAATAGAAATAATTCTAAAACTGTGTTTCCAGTTATATATCCAAAATAAAGAAAAAAAAATATCAATATGAAGACTTTTTGGTGGGTAAAATACTTTTAAAAAATATTATTCATAATGAATAAAAAAAGCTACAATTTTTTCATAAAGATTCCTATAAATATTTAATTATAAAATTTTAAATATTTTTTCTTGTAGTTCCGGGTGAGATTGTATAAAGAGTTAAAATTTATCCAAATAGGGATGATTCTGTTTTCCAATTGTATGTTCAAAATATGAAAAGGAATAAAAAATATCAATATGAGAACTTTTTGTTGTGTAAAATACTTTTATTAAACATTGTTCACAACTAAACAAAAAAGATAAAATTATTCCATAAAGATTGGTATAAAGATTTATTTTAAATATTCTTTCACATATTTCCTGGCGAGTTTATTATAAAGAGTTAAAATACATCCAAATGGATATAAATCTGCTTTATGAATTACGTGTTTAAAATATGAAAAGAATAAAAAATATCAACAGGATTATTTTTTCACATCAACTTTTTGGTCGTATAAAATGCTTTTCTTAAATATTATTTATAATCAATTAAAAGTCTACAATTTTTCCATTCAAGATTTTCGTAAAGATTCATATAAATATTTATTAAAGCCCAAAAATTAAATTATTTTTGGAATTAATTTATTGTTTCTGAAGATAATCTAAGCAAATTGAAAATCATTTAATAGGATAACAATAATAATAGAGAGAATATTAAAGATCTTTTAATATTTTTGTATTTATATAGTAATTTAATATAATATTTATATAATAATTCCATATAGTGTTTATAAAATAATTTAATGTAGTATTTTTATAACAATTTAAAATAACAGTTATATAATAATTATCTATATAATTGTAATAAAATATTTATATTAAATATTCTGTAATAATCAAATTATTTTTTATTTCATTATTATATAATTTAACTATTAATGAAAATATTTATAAAGTTACATTTTAATAAAAAATCGCCTTGTGAACTTTTAAAATTGAATGGTTAATTTATCCATAGATTATAGGCATTAGATTTTTAATCTCAATATTTTTTTAAATTTTGAATCGCACAATTGAAATAGTGATTTTAGTTTCTTCATATTTTTATGCCTTGCTGAAATATCCCCACCAAAATATTTACAATTTACATTCATAAAACAGTAATTTAATGAAAGTGGCCTAAAATGTTTCATAGTTTCAAATTTCTGAATATTTCTTTTTATGTACCTTGTAAAATTTGTTATTGGTCAGAGGCAATAAACCTGTTGTAGTTTCTAATGGTATTTGTTATAGACAAACCCGCTGACTAAAATTCATTCATCAGAGACAGTCATCTCTTATCCAGTATCTCAAGTGGTAAATTTGGCTACAACAGAACCCTTTGAAGAGGATAACAGTTTAACAATCTACACAGATAGGTCCCGAACAGAGCTGGGAACAGGGTATCCATATTGCCCATTCGAAAATGGCATAAAAGCTCTTGAATGGAAAGGAAAACTGGAGGAATTCCAATATGTGTTTCAAGCCGAATTGCTTGAATCATCATTCGAGCTAGTGAAGAAAACGAGACAATAAAAATCTGGACAGACAGCCTTTCAAGTTTGCTGGTAGTACAAGATCCCCATACTCCTCATCAACTCGCCCGTGACATTCAGTCCCTTCTCCTCCAAAACCCAAATATCCTCTTAAGAAGGATCAAAGCCCATGCTAGTTATCAGGGTAATGAAGAAGCTGATATTCTTGCAAAAGCAGCTATTATTGAAGGTGCTCCATTGGAAGTTCCAAAGCCCCGGCGTCATCTTAAACAGTACTGGCAGAAAATATTTATACGAAAATGGCAAAATCTTTGGGATGATGGAAATGTCGGTCATTCTGTTTATGAAGTTATCAAAACAGTAAAATTGCAACCACTGTCCTGTATTCGCGAAGAAATCATGTTTCTTACAGGACATGGTCCTTTCCCATCTTTTCTTCACCGCTTCCATCTATCAGAAAATGATTACTGCTTTTGTGGAGAAATCAGCGATCCCATTCACTTTGCGACATCTTGCCCTTTTGCTCTCTCATGGCACCTCAGAAAACCCTCATCATCGCTAGAAAGTCTGTGGTACAAAAGAGTCCTTAATAATCCATCTTCCAAAAGTAGAATTATAAACATGATGAGATTCCTAATTGATCAGGGAGAACTGCTTCAATTAGAGTAGAGTGACTCAATTAGAGTCACTCTACTATTTTCTTAGGACACTATGTATTACAGCTCGTACTTTATCCATAACTTGTTTTTCATCCCCTTCCCAAGTAACTAATATTTTTAACCTTTTTTTGCATTCATACTGTCTATTACTATGCATCTATTACTGTCAATTCATCCAGTTTCTTGTACTCAAGATGTTTTTCATTCTAGCATCTATCATCACTTGCTATGTTATATTTTCATGTATTTTGTCATTTGTCTGTATTCTTCTAATTCATTGTTGCGTACTTTTTTATTATTAATAAAGTACACCTACATCTATACCATATCGGAAAAGGGCCACATGAGCTCTAGAAACCGAGGTGTTCTATGGTGTTAAATGTTAAATGACCACTACAGATTTTGACGTGCGCCAGCCACCACGAGCACAGAGAGTTTTCGATCAGTGAAGTTCGATCTCATAACCCGAGGGATGCGAATCCATCGCCTTACTAGGTTACCCCGGCCTTGAATTTGAGAAAAATGATTAATAGTGCTGTGGTCTGAATACTCTATATAAACAATAAAAAGAATTTTATAAAGCTAAATGTTTATATTTGTAGTATAATTAATTTTGTTTTACAAATAGAAAAATTCAATAACAAGAAATTAGTACTTAATAATCTACGGCAAAAAGTTTATGGTTTATCTGTTATAAAAAATGCAACGTAAAAAAAGAATAAATAAAGAATATTTTATTGATAAGTTCAGAAACAAGAAATTAATTATCAATAATATAACTTCTTTTCAGTGTTTACAATTCAATTATTACAACTCAATATTCTACGAATTTTTGAATATTATTTTAAAATTTCACATGCGGAGCAAAAAATTAATCAGATACATGAGTTTCCGGAAAATGATTCTTTTGTATGTCCTTAAGGTATCCGACAACGTTCGAAAGAAATTTTTTGACAAATTGGATTTTTTAAAAACTATTTAAAGTTGCGGTTTTTAGATGTATTGCCAATTATGATACAAAATACTATAAATGCAACAAAATTATTTGAAAATGTTATTTTTTGAGAAATAGTAAAATTTTTTGTAAATTTTAATAAAATTTTACCAAAATGGTTAACATTCTACAAACAATTGTAATGCAGCAATCCTATTTTTCTTCGCACACAACTTATAGAATATAATGATGAAAGAAATGTACCAAAATCTAAGAGACACTTTGAGATGCAAAGAAGTTATGGATAAAAATATACGTATATATGCATTTTTTTCATAAATTTAAAACTTAATTTTTCTAAAAAACCCATAAATGAAAAAGTATTTCACCAACAATAAAACTTTTGGTTCATTTCATTGCCCATATTATTTAAAACACACGCTGAAATAATATATCTGTAAATACCTCTATTAGTTTTTGAGATATCCTGTTAACAGTGCAGAACTTTTATGAAAATTAAAGTTTTGAGAGCATTGAAGTGAAATATAAATTTTAACTAAAAAAATACATAATCCTGGATGATAGGTCAGGCCTTCCTTTCCCTAAAAAGATAAACTGCTTTGAAAAGAGGAAAGCCTGAATTACAAGAAATAATAATTAAAACAAATTCGTCAATGTGGTCGAAAAGAGGAAAGCCTGAATTACAAGAAGTAATAATTAAAAAAAATTCGTCAATGTGGTCTATAAGCAATGTTTTTAACGTAGTCGGATACCTTAATAGTGTATATATAATTTATTGTGTATATCATACCCAGTTAAAATATAATATTTGGAATATTTGCACATAAATTTTACTTATAAATGAAATAATTCAATGAAAAGAAAGGAACTATTCAGTAAAATATTGAATTAAAAATTATGAAACAAGATTAAATGTTAAAGAATTTTTCGATAACTATGAATGATGGAAGTGGGAATACTGTACATACGGTAGTTTTAATGTTGTAACTTTCAGGAACAAAAAAATATAAATATTTACATAATGTAGGATATATCACTATATATGGATTAAATTTTCAAACAAAAATATACAAGGCATACATCTTTTTAAATTTTTTTTTGTATAAAATAGATAAAAACACACAATATTACAATAAATATTATGACAAGTAAAACTCAAAAGACTTTAAAAATTTTAATTCGTTCGTAATATCTCTAAATCTAAATTAAAACCTATTTAATTTCTTAATTTTTATTTTAATTTTGCCCATATTAATTTCATTCTAAAATATTCTCTTATTTCCTGATACAATTCCATCTTCTGTATTCAGTTAATGCTACATGAACTCTTTCAAAATAAATCAGCATTACTCATGCTCCGAATGAAGGGATAAAAAAATTGACAGTCTAAGCGAATTTTTTTTAAAAAAAAGACACATATATTCTCCTAACTGAAATTGACCCGAGAAAAAAAATCATGTCAGAATTTCACAATCTATACTAATATTATAAGTATGTGGATGGAATTGGATGAAATTTAGCACAAAGATTGATCATAGACAGGGATAAAACATTCACTAGCTAAAATGGATCATGTATTCACAACTTCTTACTACTTGTATCAAATGGACATTCAATTAAAAAATTTTTTGTATAAAATAGATAAAAACACACAACATTACAATAAAAAATATGACAAGTAAAACTCAAAAGGCTTTAAAAGTTATAATACGTTCGTAATAATATATCTAAACTAAATTAAAACCTATTTAATTTCTTAATTTTTATCTTAATTTTGCACATATTAATTTCATTCTATAATATTCAGTAATAGGAACCATAAATTCTGTTTTGCGAAAACTCTGCTAAAACGTGTAACAGTTAGTCCTTAACTTCTGTGTCATAAATTGCCCCTATTTTAATTAATCTCTGTAGTTTTTGATTTCCATTGTTTCCAATTTTTTTTTGTCTTATATACAGCGTGATTATAATTAAACGTCCCCCATATGCAGCATCCTACAAAAAAAAAAACGGATTTCGAAAAAATGTTCCAAAATGTCCATCAGAGGGCTTCTTTTTTTAGAAAAACATTAACTTTAACATAATAAATACCCAAAACGGAATATCGAAACACTATTAACAATTAAGATCAAGAATTATGAGTATTAAAATGTAAAACCCGGAAAAACTGTCAATTACAGGAAAAATAATGTCGAGATTTGCAGGCTTACGAAGAAGAGAAGGCAAAAACATGTTAGGATAAGAAACATTTGTTGTCATTGTTATGTTGTGTCAATGTTTCCGGCTGTTATGATGAGAATATCTTATTGCGACGTTGAACGATTTAAAGATCTCCATAACGCTTCATGTGAGACGCATCGGATATGATCTGTTATAGGATGTACTATCCATCAACTTGAAATTTTGCCGGAGAATTACTGTCTGTCCAACACAAGAACTCTGCTAGACGATCGTCTATGTTTACGGCGGGCGTCATAGAAACAGGTTACTGAAGGGAGAGTTCATTTCGCGGAGGTAGAAATTCAATCAAGTTTCTCAAGCTGGCACGTTTAGCGCCAAACTGGCGATATTATGTATTATAACATTTAATTGTTGAAAACAAATTTAAAACCTACACAATCACAAAGATGAAATTTATTTGCATACTTGGAGTATTGAAAATATCTGATATTTCTGTTATAAATTTACAGAGAGAAAAGCAAATCAAATAGAAAAACTGAATAATTATTTGCATGTCTAACGACTGCGCAAGAAGAAAAAATTAAGATGTAAAATCATGCAAGATAAAAAATTAATCGTAATTATTTCATTTGATTTAAATTTATATGTTATTAAGAGACAAAAAAATAATTATATGCAGTTAAATATTAACCATAAAAAGATTAATAAAACATAAAAGAAGTAAGCTAAGCCAATATAAAGATAGTGCAACTGCGACTAAAGCGAGAAGACGAACGAGCAACAAATTTTTCTTATCGCTACAATTGACGCCAAGAACAAGAATACCCTACAAGACTTCTGTCCGATTCCACAAATTCAAAATGGATCTTCCCTAACAAAGCCGGTTTCTATGAAGGCCACCATAAACATAGACGATCGTCTAGCAGAGTTCTTGTGATGGACAGACAGTATCCTGGAGCACAGGAAGTTCTCCCGGAAAGAGTGTCTGAAATATAGGGTGAAGACTTGCTAGAATGCTTCGATAATGGTCACTTGTGATCATCTCCGCTCAAGATAATAAGAAGCCCCAATCTTCTGGAAGATACTGAGTTCCAGACCATCTCTGAATCCCCTCCATGTTTCACTGTTGGAACCAGGCAGTCAAAATGAAATACTTCTACCGGTATTCGCCAGATGAAAAATGGATCTTCCTTAACAAAGCCGGTTTCTATGACGCCCGCCATAAACATAGACGATCGTCTAGCAGAGTTCTTGTGATGGACAGACAGTAGGATGGTCACATGGGACACCTTTCTCTACATCGTCCAGGACCACGACCCCCGATAATTATCGGGGGTCGTGATACGTTCGAAGAAATTTTTTTGAATAATTGGATTTTTTAGAAACTATTTATGGTTTTTAGATATATTGTCAGTAATAAACGGTATAAATACAAAAAAAATATTTGGAAATATAATATATTTCGAGAAACAGGAAAATGTGTTGCACATTTTAGTGAAATTGAACCAAAACGGTTAACACCTACACAAAATGGTAATGCAGCAATCCAATTTTTTTTACACACAAGTTTTAGAATATAATGATGAATGAAATGAACCAAAATCTAAGAAAACTCTTGATATACAAAGAAGTTATGGTTAAAATTACACGTGTATATATATATGCATTTTTATCATAACTTCTCATCTTAATTGCTCTAAAAACGCCTATGAATGAAAAAGTATTTCACCAACAATAAAATTTTTCCACACCATTTAAAACACGCGCTGAAATGTTTATGTAAATACCTCTATTAGTTTTGAGGATATCATGTTAATGGTGGATAATTTTTATGAAAATTAAAGTTTTGAGAAAATGGAAGTGAAAGACAAATTTTAACTGAAAAAGTATGTGAGCCTGGTATGATAGGTCAGGCCTCCCTTTTAATAGAGAAGCTAAAATGTTTTGTTAAGAGAAAAGTCTGAACTACAAGAAATAATAAGAATTTTAGAAAAAACACCAATGTGGTTGATAACCAGTGTTTTAAACGTTGTCGGATACCTTAAGTAAAAAAGTTATCACAGATATTTTAATTGTTAGGACAAAGATGTCAGGTTCGAAGTGTTAGACGAGAAAAAAAAACATTGAGTTTCGTGAACATATAGGATTCAACTGATTTTCCGGTTAAGATACCAGTTCATTGATTATTATATTACTACATTGTGTGTGACTGCATTTCGCAGCGGAATTGTATCGGGTTTAGTTTAGTTTTATTAACATCCCGTTTTAAAGCAACACTAGGGCTATTTTGGGACAGACCTCGCAATCTGGAACCACAGTCAGATGACGAGGACGACCCCTGAAGGGACACCCCTCTCTCCACACCACACTACACCAGTGGGAGGACGTTTGGCCTGACAGATTTAACGTGCAACAGACCCCCTCACACGACGGTTCTTCAGTGGAATCGAGTCTCGAACCTGAAACCCTCCGGTTCCGAAGCCGAGACCTTACATCCAGGCCACCGCTGCTCGGAATTGTACCGGGGGAGGACGTTTTGGGCTTTAAATTTAGTTATTCAGTTAAATCCCAATAGGTCGAAAATTATTTCATTTTTTAACTGATTTTTCACATTTTATATTGAAATATAATAAATAACAACCATAAGATTTTTGTAAACAAAAAATATATTTTTTAATTTATAAATTTATAATAGTATCTTAAATTAGAAAAACCAAATGGAAAGAATATTGTATAGTTCTAATTTTTTTCGATTGATGTTATATACAAACCTTTTTGCATCTTAATAAAATCAAAAGAGCAATCATAAAACTAATAATGTTTTCCAGTGTGGTAACGTTCAAAGCATTTTCCTCTATGAAGAGGCAAAATTCACTCATTTTCACAAGGATAAATAAAAAGTGAATTTTAAATCTAAATTGATTTTTTAAATCAACCTTCCCTTTCCGCACCACCGACTGACGTAAAAACTAGTTTTTATTTGTCTAAATCTTTCCAGAATCTATGCAGTAGACAAGACCATTTCACTTCGTTTTCCTGTGTATACCCTTATTTTTGTACCCACAAACAAACCGTGTTGCTGCACTAACCCGTACTACCACGTGACCAATGCTCAAGTATCAATCATCAGAAAACGTACTAGTACGTGTACCTCATACAATGTGTTAATTGACAAGCGAAGTCGAGTGGAATCCATCTGCCGAATTCTCTCTTTAGCCGGGGTCCTACGACCGTCCGTTCCACAGATTTGGTCATAAATCAGACCCCCGACTCACTGGGGGACCACACTCCCCCATAGCCAGGAGGATAAATTTCCCCTTGGACTCGTTAGGCCCGTTTACACTGCCTATACCCCGTCTGCAGGCGAGCCTCGTGCCGTCCTTTGACCCCTCTTGCGGTTTTCTGGGTCTTTTTGATGCTCGTTGACTTTACCGACAATTTATCGGTAAACTGCCCAGGCATCAGAGAGTCCAAGAGGGGTAGAAGGGGAAACGCATCCTCGCGACTATGGGGGAGTGTGGTCCCCCAGTGGATCGGGTTTATGACCAAATCTGTGGAACGGATGGTCGTGGGACCCTGGCTTTTGTTGCCTGGGCAGTTAAGCAACAAATTGTCGGTAAAGTCTACGGGCATCAAAGAAGACCATCTGTCTTCTTTGATGGGGGCTCGTCTGCAAACGAGGCACAGGCCGTGCAACCGGCCCTTTAGTCATGGAAAGAGTATCATGAAACAATTTTAATTCTCTAGCTGCTATCTAAGCGCTATGATGATACCATTTTATTTAATTGGTGATTAGTTTGTGCTTCTGATTTCTATCTAGAAGTGCTTTTCTTGTGCACCCTTCAGCTGTATATATATGCTCTTGCTGTAATATGGAAGAGTATTATGATATGTTTTTTTGCCTTGTGCTTTGTATTTTCTGAAGAATAAAACGTCCCTATCCCTTGACGAGCTGGTTTAATTGTCATCAAACACCAACTGGATAGATTTGCCGTAAAAATATGTAATTATTCTACTTACTAAAATTTAAGTAGAGTCTGTTTAAAAAAAAGATGAATATCTATTTGATTACAATAACAAAAATAATAAACCAATCTTCGGATAAATTCGATTCTAATTTTATTATCCTTCTTATTGTTAACCAGTAAGTTTTATAATTTTTTTAAGCCGGCGTCTTGGTATAGGGGTAGCGTATTTTCCCCGTGATCTGGGCGTCCCGAGTAAGAGTCCTTGTTATTCTGTGTTCTATCCATGAGTAGTGTGAATGTACCCATCTCCATGAGTAGTGTGAATGTACCAATAGGAGTTATGCAAGCGAATGTGTAGCATGAAGTACTGACCTACCGTCACAAGAAAAACCCTAGTAACCCTAAAAGTAGGGGTCACTTGTCTTGGAAACGAGATATTCTAGTACATTTTGGAGGCCATGGTGGCCTGGTGGTAAGGTCTCGGCTTCGGAACCGAAGGGTTTCAGGTTCGAGACTCGATTCCACCGAAGAACCGTCGTGTGAGGGGATCTCTTGCACGTTAAATCTGTCTGGCCAAATGTCCTGCCGTTGGTGTGGTGTGGCGTGGAGTGGGGTGTGCCAGCTCAGGTGTCGTCCTCGTCATCTGACCGTGGTTGAAAATTAAGAGGTCCTTCTCAAAATAGCCCTAGCGTTGCTAAAAATGTAACTAAACTAAACAAAACTATTACATTTTGAGGGAGGAGGAAAGGGTAGTATTTCATTTGGCTCCAAAAGAACCGGGTTGGAACCATATATCTGCATTACTGCAAACGAAATGAATGTCTCGCCTAATAAAGAGCCTTTAGTTAGCCAAATGTTGGGGTCTGTTTTAATGCCGACTTCCTTCTTTACTTAGACTCATCTACTTACGGCAACCATGTTCAGGGTTTTTCTCCTGGCGGTAAGACAGTAGCTAAGTCGTTTCTTAGTTGGCGCTACTGAAAAAATAAGGGACGCCAAATTTGGCTTAAATCGCTGACAAATATCGGTCGACGGGTTCGTAAAGTTTCATGGGTAATAACAACTATAATTTTTTAAAATAGTCTATCGAGATGACCATATTTTTTATATATATAAGCTGAAATAAATTTATGGTAAGAATCGGGTGAAGGAAATAAAATAACTAAGTGATAGATAGATAGAGAGTTTAATTTAGTTACATTACGTCCTGTTGTGGGCCAAGGTAGCCTGGTTGGTAGAGCACCAGTCTCGCAACCGGAAGGTCGCGTGTTCTGTCCTCATCTCGGCCAAAGATCGCTGTGTTGGCTAACGGCATTCGGAGCACGTTAAATAGGTCGTGACTGCAAAGTCTTCCAAGTTCCCATAACAAATGATACCTCTGGAGGTAGTGAATCAGAGATGAGTCAGTCTCTGATTGGGATCTAAATTCTGACTTGCGGATGGATGGATGGATGGATGAAGAAGTTTTACCACCCCCTAGAAAGGGTTGTGTCGTGTGTGTGCGAGCAAAGTCGTACTTTCATCTTAACGGTGCTCGTTAACAACGAAAGGCGCGCACCTCTGCCTTCATTCGAAAGATCTACGCTCATTCGGGCTTGATAAGACCAAATGGCCTTAAACACACCACGTCCTGTTGTAAAGTACCAGTAGGACTGTTTGGAAACGGATCTTGTAATTTTGAGCCACAGTCAGAGGACGGGGACGGCACCTAAGCTGGCACCCCCTTCTCCACACTACACCAAGGAGGGAGAGAGAAATAAGGGGATAATGATCAGTTAGGTACTTTAAATTCAAAACGACATCTCATATAGAGAGTGAAATACTGTGTTCTTACAGTAAAGTGATTATGCTGAAGTTAACGAGTATAATCACTTTACTATAAGGGTTTTTTTTCTAGGTCTCAAAGTATAGATAATGAAACTAGAGAGGAAAATTGAACTAGAAAGGAAAATTATTTCTAAGTTCAAATAATCAGTCAAGACAAAAAAGTAATTAAAGATATGAAAATGATGATTTGTTTAGTATTTTTATTGCATATTACATTATATTGAAACTTATTTCTACATTCAAACAATCAGTCAAGACAAAAAAAGTAATTAAAGATATGAAAATGATGATTTGTTTGGTATTTTTATTGCATACCTATTACATATTGCATTATATTGAAAATTATTTCTACATTGAAACAATCAGTCAAGACTAAAAAGTAATTAAAGATATGAAAATGATGATTTGTTTAGTATTTTTA
>JAPMOQ010043775.1:107680-119798 GCA_026543055.1 Argiope trifasciata | reverse complement strand
ATTATATTGAAAATTATTTCTACATTCAAACAATCAGTCAAGACAAAAAGTAATTAAAGATATGAAAATGATGATTTGTTTGGTATTTTTATTGCATACCTATTGCATATTGCATTATATTGAAAATTATTTCTACACTCAAACAATCCGTCAAGACTAAAAAGTAATTAAAGATATGAAGATGATGATTTGTTTGGTATTTTTTATTGCATATTGCATTATATTGAAAATTATTTCTGCATTCAAACAATCAGTCAAGACAAAAAAGTAATTAAAGATATGAAAATGATGATTTGTTTGGTATATTTATTGCAAAAGTGTTTGCACTTACTTGTTTAATGTTTAGAGTCATTTCAAACCTATTGCGACTAAGACGAGTATCCACTATACAGAAATTGTATAAGAAATGTAAAAAGTGAAACTGAAAATACCTTTTATGCTTAAGACATACTCAAACATTAAGTGCCAGAGATAAGAAGTGAGGATTATAATCTCAGGTAATTTCCCATATTTGGTAGCTGTGATATGAAAAACACGCATTACAAGAACTGGGTCGAAGAAAATTTGAGTACCTCTTGCTTTGAAGAATTACTTAAAACTCTAAAGCTATCTCGAGTGATTTTATCACTAAAGATAAAAGCTAAGAAATGAATTCGGTTTCACTTAGTGGTCAATAAAAATTCACTTGTTGATAGGCAATTATTATTTGCTGCTTACTGTTTCCAATGGAAGGATTTAAGATTGTAGTGTTTGCATTTATATTAGGTGGATTGCAGTTTTGTAAGTAAATTTAGGCTATATATATTTCATTAAAACATTATATAATACGTTATGAAATTCATTTATTTAGTTCTTAGGAAATTTTTTAACGAATACCAGATGATATGTTTATAATAATCAAGAATATTAGATTTATATTAATATTTTTATTTCATATTAGTGCACCCAATTACTATTGATTTATAAATTAGCCATTTGGCATGAATTTTAATGCGTATCCTGTATAAATTCAAACATGTTTACCATAAACAAAATGATGTTTACTAAATTAATGATATAGACATTGCAAACGATCATAGAAACCTTTGCCTTGTGTTTATTTTTTAGAAAACGTACCATTTAATATTTATTTAATTTCATCCAATCCCGTGTTTTTCGTTTGTTTTAAAATTTTATTGTTTTGTCTGAAATATATTGTTGAAAAATATGGTTAAAAATCTTTTTTAAAAATTCTTTAAAAATAAAAATTTAAGCTGTATATTAAAACACTGATAAAATTAGAAAGCTAATTTTTTAATCTTTAACTTGATGTAAAAATCAGCTTTGTGCAATAATAGTTTTGGAAGTTATAGCAGAAAAACCTTGAAATTTCACTTAATTTTTAATTAATTCAAATTCTAATAAATAATTTGAAAAAAGGGCTACGAGGTGCACATTCCCAACCTCGAAGGTATACATGTACCAAATTGTGTGTTGGTAGATCTGGCCTGTAGAGCGCCAACACACACACACACACACACACACACACACACACACACACACACACATTGAACTTTATTATAAGTATAGATAAGATTGATTTAACAGATTTTTTATGAATGCATATAAATTTACTAGATTGATACCAATATAGTTAAATTAAATACGTCCAAACTGATCTTTTCTATTGACCAATATAAATTTTTGCAAATTTTGGCCAAGCAATGCAATTTTTTGGTTTTGAAATTGTAATTTTTCTTAGATAATGCTTCTTAAATTATTATCCGAAGAAAACGATTTTTAAGACCACCGATTTAAAAAATGGATTCAATGATGATAGATTTAACATTTCAATTACATACAGCAAAAGATCTTTATTCGCGAGATATACGTTCCATAAATATGCCACGAATACAGAAATCGCGAATACGGAATGGTAATTTATATGGAATTATAGGGGATATGTTACTAGGCCTCAAAATAAAAATAAAAAACAAACATATAAAAAAATCAATTTAATTGAAGTTTTGAACACTTTGCTTAATTATCTTAAGACTTAGGCAATGGTTTGAAGAATTTTGTCATTTTCCTTTGCTAGGCAGTTTTTAAAAGTTCCTTCCATTCAGACTGATACGCAGCAGTCGCATTAGCAATCTGCCTCTTAAAAACAAGACTTCGTTCCATAGACGGATCAATGTTCATAAAGAAATCGCAAAGTCCACGAATACAGGAACTAGGTTGCAGTTTTTTAATCCACGGATAGTGAAAACGCGAAAGAAGGAAGCACGAATAAGGAGCTTTTACTGTATTTCATTTTGACTACGCAGAAATAGCAAATATCGAGCTAACTGAATTTTATGAAATTCACTGGAATAGCATATAAATAAGATTTTATTTTTTACTTGAATCTATTACAACATGATTGACAGAAGGTTTGAGTAACTCAAAGATTAGTCATTAGATTCAAATGAAACACTTTATTCATTAGTATTTCACATTAATTTAATTAAAGAGGCACTTTTTTATTTAGGAGACATTTGTGAATGCACAATAAGTTTAAATAATAATAAACGATTTTATAATTTTTTTAATATTTCATTATGCAAGCAGAATTGAAAAATTCTTGTTATTTTTCAATCGAGTATTAGCATTTATAAAATATTATAAAAATTAACATTATTTCTTTGTTCAGAAATAGGGAATGCTTAATTTATCCCCAAATATTTGATTAACTTTTAAACTATGAAAATTTTCCTGTATTTTATATTTTAATTAAATAAAAAAAATCCTTTTTAAAAATTTTTCAAAACTTCTTTGACTTACGAATGATATGTTTTTTCTTCATACATGTTTTTCAACCCATTTTATTTTAAAATTCAAAAATCTAATTTTTTTAACAAATTTTTACCAATTCTTTTTAACTTTATATATATATATATATTAATATATATATAAATTTTATATTATATATATATATATAAAGTGTTTACTTGTATTTAGCTGAAAAAGTATTTGAAATTATTTATCTATAAATCCATAGAAGAAGCTTATATTATCTCATCGGATGATGTCAAATAAAATGATGATTTATTAATCCAACTAAACCTAATTACCATTTATTTCAATAACAGAATCTTTTGTAAAATATATATGTAAATTAACTTACAGTTTTTTTAAAAAAAATATCTTATTTCTGTCTATTACTAAAATTATGTTCTTTATTAATCTAGGTGTTGCCCAGAATTGCGAAACAGTGAAAAATATATCGGGAACGATTTCTTCAAATGGCCAATTCATGGGGGAAAAATGTTGGAAAATCATGTTTCCCCTTGGCAACGTTCTGGAGCTTAAGTTCAACAGTTTCACTTGGAGTGGGGTAAGCTATTCCTAATTTGGTATTATTACTGTGCTAAAACACTTTGTGGCTGTAATTTCATAAGCCAAATAATAACCTCTGTACACGAGTGTGCACTTTTGGTCTAGGGATTGTGTAACGTGGATACGGATCCAATTATCCCGTGATCGAACCTCAGAATGCACATTGGTGACCCTGGTTCTGAACTAACAAATGCAACCTTCGTAGCGCCCTCTACCGGCAGCAAAAGTTGCCATATCACTTGGAGCAATAAAAACATTCGTCCAACGCCATAACGTTTGGCGCTATTAAAAAACGTTCGTCACTCACCAAAAACACTTGATGCAATAACATCGTTCATCTCACATAAGTCTCACTGGAGAAGGAGTAATGTGGCGATAAGTTCATAAGCCATATAAGAACTTCCAGACCAGAGTGTACACTTTTGGTCTAGGGATTATGTCACGAAGCTACGGACCCAAAGGTCCCGAGATCGAACTTCAAGAAAGTGTTCAATATTACACAAAAAATGTATGCTATGACTTCTACGTTTCAAGAAATCGACTCTTGGAATTTTTTGATATCTGAACTTTACATGTTCGTCTGATATGTTTATAACATGAAAATAACTTATTTTATATTTTCAGCGTAATTGTTATGAGGACTACGTAAAATTCGAAATTGCTGGATCCTCTAGCTCCTACAGATTTTGTAAAACGGATCACGACAAAGAACCATTTAGAGCTTTTGGAAATGTGACCATAAAGCATGGCAATTTCAATGGATGGTATTATTCCAGTTTTCAACTAGAATATAAAGTCAGTAAGTAGTATTCTTCAAAAATAGTTTTTTTTGTAGAATTTATTCGCTATTTATAGGAGATTTAAATAGTAATACATCTAAAATGATTATGAAACTTCGATTTCACCAAATAAAATAACCGACTGCGTTCGAAGAAAAAATTTTGAAAAATCCGATTTTTCAAAAACTATTTTTAGTTTTTAGATGTATTATCCATTATAAACTCTATAAATACAAAAACATTATTTGAAAATATAATATATTTTGAGAAATAGAAAAATTTGTAGTAAATTTTAATGAAATTTAATCAAAACGGTTAACATTCTACACAAAATTGTAATGCAACAAGCCTATTTTTTCTTTGTACACAAGTTATAGAATACAATAATGAATAAAATGAACGAAAATCTAAGAAACATTTTGAGATGCAAAGAAGTTACGGTTAAAAATAGACGTAAATATGCATTTTTTCCATCAATTCACAGCTTTATTTTTCTAAAAACACCTATAAATGAAAAAGTATTTCACCAACAATAAAAATTTTAGTTCATTTCATTGCCCATATTATTTAAAACACACGCTGATTTTTTTATGTAAATATCTCTATTAGTTTTGGGGATATCATGTTAATGGTGGATAATTTTTATGAAAATTAAAATTGAAATGAAAGACAAATTTTTGCTGAAAATATATATTGATTAAAATTCCTCTGTATAATTGGTTAGATCTTACTTTTCTAAGAAGAAACAAAATGTTTTTGAGAGAGAAAAGTCTGAATTACAAGAGCTAACACTTTAAAAAAAAATCGCCAATGTGTTCGAATACCAGTGTTTTTAACGTAGTCGGATACCTTAAAAAGTTTATTAAAAAATCAATTTTTTGAAAAGTTTTCCTTCGAATAGTCGGATACCTTAAAATTAGCCTCAGAAATACTATTTATGCATATTTATTAATAAAATGCAACTTTTTCATCTTCCAGAAAGCCTCCAATGCTTGGAAAGCAACAGTTTTGTCTGCGATGACCACCAATGCATTCCCAATGAAAAAGTTTGTGATGGAGTAAAAGACTGCAAAAATGGAGCAGATGAAATGAAATGTGGTATGAAATAATTTTCTAAGAAACTGCATTTGTCTATTAAGATTTAACCTTCCAGCGGGCGCGGCCGTCATACCAACATGATAGGTCGCACATACGCTATAGTAAATTGTAAATTTTCAAAAGCGTAACTATTCAAATTATATTGTGAATAGCTTAGGATTAATAACTACACTCACTTTAAACATTTTCTACTTAAAAACAAGCAGAAACAATATAAACATAGATTGCAATAGCAGTATAAAATGACCACAGTTTAACTGAATTAATTTAAAAATAATACAAATGTAATTGCCAATATTTTCATAGAACATTTTGCATATAAAATATAGAAGTTAATAAATACAGAATTTATGTATAAAAAGGAAAAAAAAAATAATTGAAAGTTAGATATGAAAAAGAAAAAAATAGTTCCATTGTTATTTCACTGCAGCGTTGCAATTTGAGCAAATGTGTGTAGTGTGCTTCAATCATATAAATTTCTGTCAAATCTCACAACTGAACCCCGTGATTCTAGTCCACCTTTCTCTTTGGCAGAGTTTTTCCCAGACGTCGCATCTTCAACTTTTTCAATGCTTGGTTCGGTTTTTCTCTTTAGCACCTTTAATTTTAGCTCACCTTTTAGAGATGTGGGTGCTTTTTTTCAACTACTACTATAAAGTAAATAAAAAATATAAGTAGTCATATAATAACAAGATACTTTTGTCCTTAATCCAATTTACACATCGACATGATGTATTTTTGAAAAATATAATGCCACATTAAATTGTATCATTTTTATCTTATTTTTTTTCGAAATAAAAATAACAGTGCAGATGATGCGAAAAAGGAATGCATCTTATGGAAATGAAAGATGCTTCATATCTTTGGTTTTAAATATAAATTTGAAACTCTATGCATCCTGAAAATATATCATGAATTACAGAATAAAAAATAACACAATCGATAGACTTGTGAAAAAATTTTAAAATTTCTTTGAATTATTAATTCTGCAAATTTTTAATATTTTTGAACAAATGAATATTACAATTATTATTCATTTATTCAATCATTATTTTCATTATTAATATATACACGACCCCTAAAGCACGGAAATTCGACATAATTTTTCTCATATCCCTCATATTCAGGTATCGAAAATTGTTTACGTCAGCATTTCTGAAATTTCGCATCTTTGAAACTTTTTGTGATGAATTGCAAAAATTTTGTACATGACCTAATTAGAGGATTGTTCACATTTTACTCACTGAGAATTTTTTGTACTGGCCCGGTATAAAAATTAAAATTTCGTATTTTTTAAAGTTTAATTCCCAGAAAATTTTAATCGATTTCATATCATTTTCATCTTTTTTAACTCAACTTTAATCTACAGTATATATGATCAATATTTAATGAATAAATGCGACTATCGAGGTTTTTAAGACACCATTTATATATTTATTCCTTATTTCATAAATAATTTTTTATTATTATTTATATTTATAATATAAAAGTAACATCATTCTATTACAATTTGTTGCTGAAGGATTTAGTATTTTGTTCCAATTCAAATTCACATCTTTTTTGTTTTAGGGACTGTTGAATGCATAGATGGTTTCAAATGCGATAACAATACCTGCCTTGCTGAGGAATTGGTTTGTGATGGAGTGGTGCACTGTGAAGATGGGACAGATGAAGTTGGTTGTGGTACTTATTAATTTTTATTAACTTATTTATCAATATTAACTATCCAGTTATGAAAGTATTATAGAAAAAATTTAGAAACGACATTGTAAAATTTTTTTTATTTAGTTTTATTTTTAAAAATGATTTACTCATCGAAAATCCTAACAATCCAAGCAATTATTATCAATATTCAATAACAATTGCGAAGCCGAAGCGTGGTTGGTAGAGCGTCAGACTTGTAACCGAAAGATAGCGAGTTCTATCCTCGTCTAGGCCAAAGACCACCGTGTTGGGTAATGGCAGTTGGGGCACGTTAAATAGGTCGTGACTACAAAGTCCTCCAAGTTCCTACAACAAATAATACCTCTGCGAGTACTAAATGAGGATTGAGTCTGTCTCTGATTTGGATCTAAATTCTGACTTGCAGATGGATGGATGAATGAGTGTTTGAATGAGTTCGATCGCCCCCTAAAAAGGGTCGTGTCATGCGTGTTTGAGAAAGTCGTACTTTCACCGTAACAGTGCTCGTTAACAACGAAAGGCGCACACTTCTACCTTCATTCGAAAGGGCTCCGCTCATACGTAAATAAGATCTAAATATTTTTCTGAAGTAATAGTTTTAAAAGAGAGTGCGAGAGAAAGTTTTAGGGGAACCAATTCTATAAGTTTGAAATTTTAACTAAACATTTAATAAAATTTTAGCGTTTTTAGCAGTAACTTCTGAAAACATTATAGTACAAATAATTTTGTAACATTTTCGTTTTCAAAAAAATATCTTTTCAGCTATATTAAAGATTTTGTGGTACAAATAAAAATTTTCTATGTTTGAGCAATTTTAAAAGAAATTATTTTAATCACATTTTCTAACATTAAACTTGAGAACTCTGAAAAAAAAAATACGAGACACAATGAATAATTCTTTTCATTACATTTATGAAAGAACCCCAAGCTTTACATCTCGAAAAGAATTGTTTGTAGAACAGAATAATAAAAATAGAATAAGTTCTATTCATGGTCCTCCTTTATATATCCTTCAATTTCAATGAATGTATTCATTACCGAAAAGAAAGTAGATAGCATTCTTCTTATCATCAACTAAACAAGATAACTATTTAAAATTCCAACTATATTTGCAAGATTATTTCTACTGCGGCAGCAACGCGCCGGATACCAGCTAGTACTCTATAAATGAGAAATATAAATTCAAATCAATATTTATTCTTTTAATAGACGGAGTGATATCAATTGAAGGAGTTTCCAAGGCTAAAGAGAAGGCCATTTCTTGGTTAAAACAGAAAAGAACAAGCACATGGGGTTGGCGCGAAAACACTCACCGGGCCGTCGTGGCACTCTACTTAGCATCAGCTGCTACTTTTAATGGCAGTGACCTAGAGGAAGAATTGATGGCAAAGGAGGCCGAGTTGAAGATTGCTACTGCTTTGTTAAGGTGATTAAAGAAAATCTTTTCCTGTTTCCCTCATTTTGTAACTAAATAATTCATCTATATCTATATTTTTAATAAAGCTCAATGTGCGTGTGTGTGAGTGTGTTGGCGCTCTACAGGCCAGACCGTTGTACCTACAGCTACCACATTTGGTACATGTATACCTTGGAGGTCGGAAAAGTGCACATCGGAGCCTTTTTTTGGAATTTTTAATTAGAATTTGAATTAATTAAAATTTAAGCGAAGTTTCGACGTTTTTCAGCTATAACTTCCAAAAATAATATCGCACAAACATGATTTTTACATCCATTTAAAGATTAAAAAATTAGCTTTCTAATGGTATCAGTGTTTTAATGTATAACTTGAGCTTCTATTTTTAACGAATTTTTAAAGAAATATTTTAACTATGTTTTTTTGAGCACGTGACTGGATAAAATAAAAGAAAACAATAACGGTAGTTCAAATAAAAAAAACAACTATCATCGTAAATGAAGTCTAAAGAAATGCAACCTTTAGCACGTGACTGGATAAAATAAAATAAATATAAAATATGATATTTTCTAAAAAATAGATGCAACGCAAAGGTTTCTATAATCGTTTGCAATATCTAAATCATTTATTCAACAAATCTTCTTTATTTATGGTAAACCTGATTGAATTTATACAGGATATGCATTGAAATCCCGACTTAATGGCATATTTCTATAATCGTTTGCAATATCTGTATCATTAATTCAATAAACATTTTTTCCATTATAAAATGTGATAGTTTCTAAAAAAATAAATGCAAAGCAAAGGTTTCTATAACCGTTTGCAACATCTAAATCATTTGTTCAATATTTTTTTTTCCTTTTTCGCTTTCTTTAAAAAAACATATTTAATATTTAGGCAACACCACGGAAAAATAACATTTTTAATTTCAGGCCAATCAATGCCCGGAATTACTTCAAGGCTAATGAATATGTGACTTAATTGCAAATTTTAGAACGCATTACACATGGCGAACCAGCTGGTCGCCAGCGGCGGCTAGTTATTAATATATTACTAAGCACATTCCTAGATGCATAACATTGAGTTGCTCATTTTATTACAACTTAAGGTATCCGACTACGTTAAAAACACTGATTATCGAACACATTGACGAATGTTTTTTTTATTGTTATTTCTTCTAGTTTAGACTTTAATATTTCCAAAACAATTTAGTTTTTTTTAAAAAACGAAGGCCTTACCAACCGTCCAGGTCCACATATTATTCTGCTAAAATTTGTCTTTGTAACCGTAACTATTTTCCATGGCCCTCTATCGGCCGTTGTCAGTCCATGTCTTGGAATCGAACGTAAAGCATGATGTAGCCCCGAGTATTATTTTTATGCATATATGTTAAATGTTATTGTCCTCAATAGTTTTGTCCCCTTGTAAATCATGTCCTTCAATGTCATTAAATGTATTTCTAACTAAATTGGCAGGATTTATTGATTTTAATAGTCTACCCTGACAGAAATAAAATTTTGGCGCCCTTTCGGTCACATCTTTAAATACAATTTTCTCAAAACTTTAATTTTCATATAAATCCTCCACTTTTAACATTTCAAAAACTAATTGAGGTACTGACATAAAAATCTCAGAGTGTGTTTTAAATAATATGGGCAATGAAATGAGCCAAAAGTTTTATTTTTGGTGAAATACTTTTTTATTTATAGGTGTTTTTAGAAAAATCAAATTGTGAATTTATGGGAAAAAGGCATAGATATGCAAATACTTTACATCTGATGATTTTTCTTAGATTTTGGTTTATATTATTTATCATTATTTTCTATAACTTGTGTACAAAGAAAAAAAGTAGGGCTGTATTACAATTTTGCGTAGAGTGTTAATCGTTTTGATTCAATTTCATTAAAATTTACTTGAAAATTTCCTATTTCTCAAAATATATTATATTTCCAAATTATTGTGTTGTATTTATTAATAATTGTAATAATTGTAGTTGTTGTCCAAATTATTGTGTTGTGTTGTATTTTATATTATAATAGACAACCCATTTAAAAACCATTGTTTGAAATAGTTTTAAAAATCCAATTTAACGTAGTCGGATACCTTAATTAGGTTTTTTGTAATTTTTATTACTATTTTGGTATATTTACTTTACGATCAGCATCATTGTATAACAGAGTTTGCAATTTTTATTTTCTCCTATGCGTTATTTAGAGGAAATATTATAATCGTCAAAATATCTAAACTCGATGCTTTAATGAATTTAGCATTCACATTTTTATAAAATGTCCATCTTTTCGTCTGCTACAAAGATACTGGACATGGTTCATTTCCGACATAAATACACAGATTCCATCTGGCTAACTCTCCTTAATGTAGCTGTGGGAGGATAGGATCCCCAATTTACAATGCCATTGAATGCTTGTTGACTTTCTTATGGCATATGAGAAAGCCAAAATCAAAACTCGAGGAAGATTGGTACAGGATAGTTACATCTAATACCCTTTCAAGTGGCAAGGTCCACTCCATAGTAATTCAAATTCACAAATACCAAGACTTCTTCAAGGCTACTCAATAACTGAGACCAAAATACCACTCATCAAAATCGATAAAATTACGCATTCAAAAGTGCAGTTCTCACGATGGAAACCCAATCATAGAATCCAGATGGACTATATATTTTCCTTTATTTAAAATGGCAAACAAAGTGGAAATTTGCAGAGGCAAATAAACTTAAAACATCAAAGCATCGTCTGTTGGCCTTGTTTGCCTAATAGAAAATTTGACACCATTCTTACTAAATAGATTAAGAATCGACCACACTCGGTTTACGCATAAACATTTGCTATTGGGAGGACCCATACCTGTTTAGTTTGCCAGAATCCTTTGACAGTTCTTCACATTTTAATTGAATGTCTACAATTTAACAATGAACGAATCCGCTGCTTTCACTCTCCCCACATCGAATTAAAAGAATTCTTCATAGAGTTCCCCATCCTCAACTTTGTACTTTTTAAAAAATAACTGGCTTTTACTTTTTGATTTGATTCTTAAATTACTTTTAGATTGTATTTTGCCACGCTCTTACAATTTGTAGATTTTACAGGTTGACAAGTCCAGGAAAACGTTGCAATTTAAAAAGAAATTTTTAAAGCCTTTAAAATAAAATTAAATTTCACCCCATGTTTGGCGCTGTTTGATCAAAAATGGTTCTTGCGCCATTAAATTCCATCAACTAACCAGCCAACTTTCTTTTTTTCTTTTTCCTTTTATCTTGTACTCATCCAACTGGTTGGATAAATTAGTGTTATGGGCACCGGAACAAAGTATATCATTCCGAACCGTTGCGTTAAGATATATGATAAAGATAATTAAATATAGCTTTGAATTATAAGTGTGTAATTCTGTATATGATCTTCACACCAAATTTGTAGATTTTTAACAAACTTTGAACCATATTCGTTCAAAGGAAGTCTATCAGTCCAGTTTTTTAAATAGAAATCAACGCGATAGCTACAAAAAAAATAGAGAGCTGGATGAATAAAATTCGATTCAAATTAGCCTCTATAATATATATCTATTAAATTTTGAAACAAATCAAGAAAAGAGACGATTATATTGGGGCAGAGTTTTATTGCGGTGCATTCACAATAATTTTTTTTCCTTCCCAACGTATTCAAAATGAACTTTTTCCCATTCCTTTCCATTTACAATGAATTTTTCCATTCATTACCATTCAAAATGAACTTTTTTCCAATTTCTTTTTATTCTCATTGAAAGTTTTTTC
>JAPMOQ010043775.1:87952-107670 GCA_026543055.1 Argiope trifasciata | reverse complement strand
AATGAACTTTTTTCCAATTTCTTTTTATTCTCATTGAAAGTTTTTTCATTCCAATCCATTCACAATGAACTTTTTTTTTCATTCCAATTCATTCACAATGAACTTTTTTTTTTCATTCCAATTCATTCACAATGAACTTTTTTTTCATTCCAATTCATTCATAATGAACTTTTTTTTCATTCCAATCCATTCACAATGAACTTTTTTTTATTTCTATCCATTCACAATGAACTTTTTTTTCATTCCAATCCATTCACTATTAACTTTTTTTTATTTCTATCCATTCACAAGGAACTTTGTTTTTCATTCCAATCCATTCACAATAAACTTTTCTTTTCCAATCCATTCACAATGAACTTTGTTTTCATCTGATTGATTAAATGTTTTTCCTCTTGGAAAATTTAACAAACATGCACTTTCTTTAGAGATATGAATTGTGTATTGCATCTTAGTTTAACTTTTTAAATACTTTTAGTCTTTTTTAGTTATTTTTTGGTGGTTGAAAAGTGAGCTTAAATCCAGTTTTTCATTATGAATTTCGCGAGGTGTGAGTTTGATAGGCATAGTTGGATGAAATTTCGCAGAAGCAAGTGCTGCATTTGGTCTTTCGTATAAAACATACTTCTCTTTATTACTTTATAGTATTGAAGCATATTCTTAAAAAGATGTACATCAATTTGGTTAAAGGCTGAATAAAAAGAATCCATTTTTATACATAAAATCTCACGATTTTAAAATTCTAATACGTGCATTTTTCTCTTTGGTTAATAAAATATTTGGTGTTTTTTGCAAAAAGAAAATTACCAATGTATAATTTTAAATTACTCAAAGATAACTAAAAGTAATTAAATAAATACTTCTCTTAGGTATGAAAAGTACGAACTTGAATGTAAAAAGTTTCGTAAAGGATATACTTAAATGGAAGCGATATCTAACGCTTCATCTTACAAACCTGCTGAAGCAACATATATAACAGACAGACGGACATTTTCAGTCTGTCTGATCCTCTCAAGAATGTTTAAAATTCATTCATAAAATTCAAAAATTCATCAAAATCTTGAGTTCGAATTTTTTTAGTAGATTACTATACTTTCTTCATTCTGTGTTTATGAAAAATTATGAAAAAGCAATAAACTTGTTTTGAGAAAAGAACACACACAAAAAAAGTCTTTCTATAATGTCACATGTTCTTTGAAAGGTAATATAAAAAATTTTACTTCTTAAGCATATTAATTTTGTACAATTTTGTAATTAGGGAAACTCCCCATAATTCGAAACAAAAAAATTAAAAACAAGTTTCCTAAAGACATAAATGCTTAAATAAGCAAATTTTATGCTTTATTACAATTGAAGCTATTCAGATTATCAGTACCATATGTCATAATTTGAATGTTATATTTGTAGTGGCAAATATTCTGTTACTGCATAATTTCATCATTTAGAACATTGTTAAGTTTTAAAAAGGATCCATATTCTCTTAAATTTACAAAGTCATAAAATTTGCTAATTATTTTAATGGAATTTTGTTTTTTATTTTATGCAGGCCAACCTTCACAAGCACCGATTTAAGCGTGTTCATCAATGCACTGTTGGTGACTTGCCACAACCCTCGCCAATTCTTCGCCAACAACTTGGTGAAAAGACTCAAGGATCAAGTGGAGGAATCCGGGAACTTCACGCATCCTCTGGCTTATTTAACACTCTGCAATGCCAACGAATCCTGGCCTCTCAGAGCTAAATCAGATCTTACTAGCATACTGAGTAGTAATTCAGAGTACCCTTTTGTGAAAGGTATTTGGATTTCTTTGAATTGGTTGGTTGGCTGGTTGTTTTGTATTTTTTTTGGCACAAGATTTATATTTGACCAAACTATGCCATACAGTGATATTTGAGAAAGTATTTACTCTGTATTCATCGTTTCTTTTTTTGCATTAAACATTATATTTTTTTAAATAATGGTGATTCTTTCGATGCCAGTACTTCGCTATTATTTTATCCTTTTCAAAAAAATTGCTTGTTACCATTTATACTGTAATACAATATAATATACCTGAATCAATATCTCAGGTTATTTACATAATTAAAAGAACGTGGATTATGTCTACTCATCATTTTATTCAGTTAATCAATAAAGAATCAACTTTTGTCTTAAGTTTACACTTCATTAATTTAAAGTGCATATAAAAATAAGTAAACTACGATGCAAAATCGAAATAAATTCACGAATCATACAATAGTTATAGTAAATTAATTATTTTTGAAATAAAAAATAATCATTTCAATTTTTCAAGCACCTATTACGAAAATGCGTGTAAACTATAACATATTGTTACGGATTTCCTTTACCAATCCGTCGGGTTCATTGGTCTGTATAGTGGGTGCGACGGTGTGAGAAGAGATGATGAGCATAATGATCAGTCCTTTAGTAGAAGACACAACACAGACGTCTATTTACAGTGGAGACGAACATACAGCAGCACACAATAACGACAGTAGCTCATAAGTGGTAACAATATCCACAGCATTGCTTCCTCAACAGGCTACAAGGCACACAACTCAGTTCAGCACTTGCTTGACTCCGCCGCTTCTAGCCTTCTCCTCTGGAGGACTCCTTATCTAACATCGATTCCGCTTGAAACGTCGTCCTTATATAGTCTCAGGAGGCGTATCTAGAAATATCTCAACCAATCAGGGCTTATCTGAAAGTATCTCGGTTCTTAATGAACGAATCAGGAAATTCTCAGTTTCAAGAATTATCCATTTTGTTGCCAAATTAGTCACCAGGTGGCCAAATAATCACCAAGTTTGTCGCCAAGCTCAGGGATTATTTCTAAGAGTATCCGTAGCATCCAGTACAGAATATTGTAAATCATTCTTTCCTGTGAAGGAACCAATCATGCAGGGAAGCATCATCACAGACTCGTAATATTTGTAACAATATCATTTTTTCTGTAACAAAAAACCCAAATTTATCGAGTAACTGTCCAATTTCAGTACAACAATCATGTAACAGTCTAGTTCACAATTGTCTAAATACTATTTAATTCCCTGTTTTCTTTACTTATTAATTAATATACTATTCATTGCAGATCTGCAAGCTATGGCGATTACTGCTTTATCATGCGAAGCCAATCGCAGCAGGAGTTTCGACAGTGGGTTCAATTCTACTATTGCAACCCTATACAAGAATACGATCCAACACTTAAAAAAACTTCAAGGTCAGGATGGAAGTTTCGGGAATCTGTACACCACAGCTTTAATAACGCAAGTAAGTTATTTTTTATTTAGAAAAAATACTTGCCTGTTTCAATTAAAGGAAGAAGTGCATTTAATATGCACATTGTTTAACTTATTTACAGATTAATGTATGAGATTAAATTGCAAAGTTGCATTTCCCTGAAAAATTCGAAATGTTACAGTCTAAAATTATTTAGATTCTGAAACAGTCTTTTTTTAAATAACATATATAAAACAGAAAAACAAATATAAATGTTTCAGTAATGTACAAAAGATAAAAATGAAATTTTAAACAATGATATTTTGAACTGAAAGTGAAATCTTTATTTTGTTTTTGCTGTAAATTTCTTTAAAAATAATAATTGAATGATAAATCTGTGGTGACATCTTAATAAGCCAGTACCTGCGACCAAACATCGGTGGTTACTTTTGTATAGTGGATAAGCTACTCTGCTGCAAATGGGAAGATTGCGAGTTCAATCTATGGCGAAATTCATTTTGAACAATTCCAGCCAAACTCCATCACCAAATTGATGATCTTGGACGTGATGAATTTTCAACAGCTGTTATGGCGTCATCTAACCGCAGCAAACGTAACCAAAGCAAAGTTGTCAGGCTCATTTGACGCAGCAACAATAACAACTCTCTCCATCAGCAACGCAAAGTCGCCAGACTCACTTGACGCAGCAACAACAATAACTTTCTCCATCAGCAACGCAAAGTAATCAGACTCATTAGACGCAGCAGCAACAACAACTCTCTCCATCAGCAACGCAAAGCAGCCAGACTCATTGGACGCAGCAACAACAACAATTCTCTCCATCAGCAACGCAAAGTCGTCAGACTCATTTGACGCAGCAACAACAACTCTCTCCATCAGCAACGCAAAGTAGCCAGATGCACTTGAAGCAGCAACAACAACAATTCTTTTCATCAGCAACGCAAAGTATAGCGAGATTCACTTGTGCCAATGTGGAGATTAAATTCCGCCAAGGATCAAACTCCCAATCTTCCGATGTGTAGCCGAGTAATCCGCTATACAAAAAAGAATGCCGATGTTTAGTGGCATTTACTGGCTTATTAAGATGTCTCCACAAATCTATACCCATACTGCCCCAATTTGCTTATTTCAGGTAAATCTAGCTTGACTCAATCAGATAAAGTATGTTATGAATTTATGTTTAGTTTTATATCTGTTAAACAGGCTCTCTTGTCCAGTGGTCAAGAACACCGAAGAGATTGGAACCTGAATGCAACAATTAAATACATAATAAAAGAGTTGAATTCGTCTTCTGTAGATTTCTTGGCGATATACTTGACTCTACCTATTTTGAATGGTAAAAGTCTCATGGATATTTCGTATGTAAATTGTTCTGCAAATCCTCGGAAGCAAGGAGATGGTAAGAAATATTTTATTATATGACATTATATAGTTCTTATTATATTAAGAAATTGTTAAAAGGAAATATACATGATGCCTCCATTTAATTGCAAGGATAATCTTTATTTATTTATTTATTATTAATGTGTGGTGCTTGTTCTACAGTTAAGATTATCTGATTTGGAGCTAAAGATGAAATATACATGATGTCTCCAATTGAATGCAAGGATAATCTTTATCTGTTTCTTTATTAATAATGTGTGGTGCTTGATCTACATTTAAGATTATCTTACTGCTACTAAATTTGTACAGAAGTTTTGAGTTTTAAAATCGGAATTGGCATCTTGGAGTGTTATCTTGAAATTTTAATTAGAAATTTAATTGATTAAAAAGTAAGTGATATTTTGGAGTTTCTCCAAGATTACTTCTGGAAATTCCATACCATAAAAATCGATATTATGCTACTTCAAAATTCAGATTAAATTAGAGATATCTTATGCGTTTTAATGAAATTGGCCATTTAAAAATATTTTTGAATAATCTCCAGAAATAAATTACTTTGTTGCCCTAAAATTAACTCTATCTCCACTCTCTCATCAAATTTTTTATTGTGTGAATTTTTCCGATGCTGAATGCTGAAGAAATTTGACATTTGTTCAATTTAAAAGATGAATAAAAATGTAATTTTAATATCTTGAAATTTAGAAATAGATGAGCAGGTCATTTTCCTTGTTAATGGCACTATAATGTTATGAGATTGGTCAGGTTTTATGTACTTTTTTTCTCAGTAAAACGTGATGTCAGAACAAATCAATAAAACTCGCGGTACATGGAACATTGTCATAAAGTAATTTCCCCCAAAAGCTCATAGCCAATCTATTATAATCCAGATATCAATAGATGTAGAGTAGAAATGAAGGCAAGGTGCTCTGATTCCATTTCTCTAAAATGTTGTTCAATTTCTGAATGATATTAAGCCATTTCTTACCATGTAACCACTAGTGGATACATGCTATGTATAGGGCAAAATCCCATTGTAACCTCATGTAGATACATGGCTTGTTTAGGTGTACAACCAGAGTAACTAGCACAGGAAACATATCAAGGTAGATTTTCTTTTATTGGGATTGTATAAAAGCATTTTGGATTCATTTTGTCTGCAGTTAACAGAAGGGTAGAAACAGGAGGAGGGGGAGGGGTTGCAAAATGTCTGTGTTGCAAAAATTTGAAAAAATAGGAAAATTAAAATTACAAATCTTTGTGAAATTTCTCGAAATGTTCCCTGGAACAAAAAGCTTTTTTACATGCAGTAGTTTTTTTTAGCACATCCAACATCTATTCCGCTTTTTTCTGGAACTTTCTACGATATTGTCCACAAGCTTGTGAGAGGCTTCGGGAGTGTAATTTCTTTTCTTGCAGTCATTTGCACATTTTGTGTAGTTTTAAGAATATTTTGTAAGAATTTCATTGCATAGCAATTTAGTGAACGGATGTAGTCCAATTTCTGAATGAGAAATTTTGTAAAATCCGTTTGCATTCAGCACCATTCTGTGAAAATAAACAAAAAAGTACTTATACAAACTTTAGAAAGCGAAACGTAACAAGTATTAACACGTGCGCCTTAGTCAGCGGCAAATGGAAGAAAGAAATATGCGTCGTTATGTCAAGGTCAGAATCCCCAGAAATCTGAGATTTGTCCGTGCGCTAGAGAACTCCGTCAGGTACGCAAGAGGTTAACCAAGTTTAAGAATAACAATGTGCATCCTGTTTTTTGCAAAACGTCTTGGTAGAGTTATGCAGGATTTTGTTATGTAAAAACTCATCCAGTTGTATGTTTCATAGAAAATTACGCCATAGAACATTCTTGCTCGTTTATGTAACTAATATCTAAATACTAGATTACCAGGAAGATGGATAAGGAACTCGGGATTTATTGCTTTGATTCCAATTCGCTGGAGTACCATTAAATTTCTAGATGAATATCTCTCGTGGTTATATTTATCATCCAAATACCTGACTGATGTAATGTGTCTTGTTTTTAGACAAAATATCGAAGCTACTTACTAGAGAATGGCAACAGTAGTATAGCTGGGAGTATAATTCGTAGAACATTCAGTCAAGGATCTATGGTGGAGCAAAGTGATCTCATAACTAATCATCTAGATATAAATTATCAAGAAGATGGCTCATATAAACAAGACATATTGCTCTGATTCATATGTCAATAATCAATATGTATAATAGTCAATTGGATTTGTATTTATTACATTTACTTATACCACAAGTTTATGAATGCTTATAGGCAAGTTCATGAATGCAGAATTTAACTGAATGAGTTGTCGGCGTTATGGCAGACATGGGGCCGCGGTAGCCTGGTTGGTAGAGCGTCAGTCTCATAATCGAAAGGTCGCGGGTTCTGTCCTCGTCTCTGCCAAATACCGCCGTGTTGGCTAATGACAGTTGGGGCACATTAAAAAGGTCGTGACTGCAAAGTCCTCCAAGTTCCCCTGACAAATGATACCTCTGGGGGTACTGAATCAGGGATGAGTCGGTCTCTGATTTGGATCTAAATTCAGACTTGCTGATGGATGAATGAGTGTATGAATGAATTCGACCTCCTCCTGAAAAGGGTTGTGTCGTGTAGCAAAATCGTTCTTTCACCTGAATGGTGCTCGTTAACAAGTTAACAACGAAAGGCGCACACCTCAACCTTAATTCGAAAGAGCTCTGCTCATTCGGGCTTGGTATGACCAAGTGGCATTAGACAACAAAATGGCAGACATAAGTAAAAGAAATTAAATCTTTTATTTATCCCAACAATCGTTTTTATAACGCTAAAATCATAGTCACTTAGAATTCTGCAAATCAAGGACTGTGCAATAGTTATAATTTAGCTTTTAATTACTTTCCCGTGAAATCCCAATTTGTGTACTTAAAATGAAGTTAGTTCAATTTTTGTAAAGGGTGTTTTTTTAAATTGGCCTGGTGCCAATTTAAGTTGCCGATTGTAACTCGAACTATCTGCCACAAAGCCATCAAATTTTGTACGGGGACTATTGACGACATGGGAAAAATAAATCCATAAAAAAATCTAGTTCCAGAAGTTGCTCATAGGAGAAAATGTGGCGCTTTGAACTTTATGACAGTTAAAATTGTGCATAAAACACGAGAAAAAATTGCAAAGTTACGATTAAGTAGTCATCCACAACATAGCGAGTATTTTGAGTTATAATGAATGATGTGTGCAGAATTTTTCTTAAAACTTTCCATATTGTTGAAGCACTAACATAAAGGTGAGAAAATACATGTATGCTGGTAATACCAGCGGTGCTTGTCTGGTTTCTTTCATCGATTGCTGTCGTTACGTCTGTGATTGTGTCCTCTTGTACTTGTTTCTGTCCTCTACCAGGCCAAGTTGCGAGAAAACCTAAATTTTCTAATAATTGCTTTCACTCTATTAAGGTATCCGACTACGTTAGAAGGAAAATTTTTTGAAAAATTAGATTTTTAAAAAAATATTATTGATTTTTAGATGTATTGTTAATTATAAACTCTATAAACACAAAAAATATTTCAAAGAATATAATATATTTTGAAATATAGGAAAATTTGTAGTAAATTTTAGCTAAATTTAACCAAAACGGTGAACACTCTACACAAAATTGTAATGCAGCAATCCTATTTTTCTAAGTACCCATGTTATAGGTTATAACAATGAATAAAATGAATCAAAATTAATGAAAAATATTGAGATGCAAAGAAGGTTATACGTAGAAATATATACATATGTTCATTTTTTTTTCATAAATTTATAGCTTAATTTTTCTAAAAACACTTATAAATGGAAAAGTGTTTCACAAACAATAAAACTTTCGATTCATTTGATTGCCCATATTATTATTTAAAACACATGCTGAAATTTTTATGTAAATACCTCTATTAGTTTCTGAGATATCATGTTAATGGTGAAGAATTTGTATGAAAATTAAAATTGAAGTTAAAGACCAATTTTAGCTGAAAAATATGATTTGCTTAAAATTCCCCTGGACGCTTGGTCAGGCTTTCCTTTTCTTAGAAAAGATAAACTGTTTTGGAAAGAAAAAAGTCTGAACAACAAGAAATAATAATACAAAAAACCCCGCCAATGCAGTCAATAGCCAGTGTTTTCAACCAAGTCAGATACCTTAATTGATAGAAGTTCTTTACGTAAATTGTTTCGACTTCTAAATTCGCGAAGAGAGATCGTTGCATGGATTGATTAAGATAAAAGTGATTCACAAGTAATACACTGAACTAAAGTGAGAAGCATTCTACAAATGAACTGATACTTCAAGAAATGTTTTTCATTTGCCCGTTTCGTTTTTACAACTCAAAATATGTCGACTATGTAATCGGGATTTTGTATTTTGTAAATTTTCCTCGTGTTTTATGCAAAATTTTAGCTGACTCAAAGTATAAAGAGGCATATTTCCCCCTATCGGCAACTTTTGTAACTGACTTTTTTTCGGACATTCGTTTTTACCATTACGTTAATAGACCCAGTACAAAATTTAATGACTTTAATACAGATTGTTTGAGCTACAGAGGTCTCTGAGTACTTTGAATTAAAAAAAAATCCTGTAATTGCATTGATCTCCACTGATAATGTGTATAAAGCATATATAATCATAATTTTCAATAATCGAATGTCACATTTTCGGGCAATAAATAATTTCAGTAATCTAATGTCATTTAGTCAAGCAGAAAAGAAATTTCCCGTGTTATAAACATTCATAATCGTTACTTCGAATTCTGGCATTCGATTTTTTTTTTTCAAACAAGACGATTTATAAAAAGTCAAAAATAAACTGTGTAAGAGTTATTGTTTTGTTTTTCATCTCTGTCGGGTAAAATCGCAGTTTGGATATTTATTTTGCATTTTAAAAGGCTACTATTTCAATTTTTGTATTTCATTTATCTCACCTAATATCATGTGCAATCATGATTTTCAATAATCTAATGATCTCAATTCCAAAGACTTTTTGGTGCTTATCTTTTTAATCTCTTGAGAGAGGTAAACAATGAAATGAGTAAGAACTTGGAAGAAGTAAAGGAATAGGAAGAAAGGGATTTTTCTGATGGTGTTTGTTAACACATTGTGTGCGGGTACATTTCGCAGCGGAATTGTACCGGGAGCTGGCATTTTGCGCGTACACTTAGATATTCAGTTAAATCTCAATAGATCAAAAATTATTTCATTTTTTTAACAAACTTTTTGTATTTTATATTGAAATATATTAACAAATATATAAATAGAAATATATAAATAACAACCATAAGAGTTTTGCAAACAAAAAATGTATTTTTTAGTGGATCAATTTATAATTGTATCGTAAATATGAAAAATCAATAAATAGTAGAAGATAGTTTTAATTTTTTGATTGATGTTATATATAAACATTTTTACATTATAAAAAAATGAAAAGAGCAATCATAAAACTAATAATGTTTTACAGTGTAGTAACGTTCAAAGCATTTTCCTCTATGAAGAGGCACCCGGTAAATTTCCCTCATTTTCGCAAGGATAAATGAAAATCAACTTTTCCGTTTTGTGGTTCCACATCGACAGATGTAAATACTACTTTTTATTTGTCTAATTTTTTCCAGAATCTATGAAGTTCGACAAGAACATTCGGTTTCGTTTTCTGTTTATATAGTTATTTTTGTACCCACAAACAAACCATACCTGTTACACTAACCCCTACTAGTACGTGACCCGCGCTCAAGTATCAATAGTCAGAAAACGTACTAGTACATGAACCGCATTCAGTGAGTTAATATCCCAGTGACTATCTTAGAAATATATTTACTAGTTAGAAATAATTTTTTTGAAATATTAATAAATTTTCTTTTATATAAAAAGGCAGACAAGTTATTTTTCAGTAATTGGATGGCATAATATGTGATTTTAATTGTAGATCCTGTCTCAGATATTGGGGATTATCTTGGACCAAAAATACGTGTTCAGTATTCTCTGTACTTGGGGGATGAGAAGGATGTCGTTCACTCTATTTCCCTGAGAGTGCCAGAAAACTGCACGGCCTCAAAAGTCATGGAATTGGCTGGAGTTGAAGACCAAAAATACAAGTGATTTGCTATTTAAGATTCCTTCTTCCTTTGCTGACAAGAAAATGATTATAATCTTTAAGGAGTGATTTGTTATTTAAGATTCATTCTTCCTTTACTGACTGGAAAATGATTATAATCGTTAAGGAGTGATTTGTTATTTAAGATTCATTCTTCCTTTACTGAGAGGAAATTGGTTATATTTTTTATGGAGTGATTTGTTATTTAGAATTTATTCTTCCTTTACTGACAGGAAAACGATTATAATCTTTGAAGTGTGATTTGCTATTTAAGATTCATTCTTTCTTTACTGACAAGAAAATTATTATAATCTTTAAGGAGTGATTTGTTATTTAAGATTCATTCTTCTTTTACAGACTGGAAAATGATAATAACCTTAAAAGTGTTATTTGCTATTTAAGAATCGTTCTTCCTTTACTGACAGGAAATTGGTTATATTCTTTAAGGAGTGATTTGTTATTTAGGATTCCTTCTTCCTTTACTGACAGGAAAATGATGAAAATGATTATATCCTTTAAAGAGTTATTTGCTATTTAAGATTCTTTCTTCCTTTACTAGAAGAAAAAAGGACTGTATCCTTTAGAGTGTAATTTGAAATTTCAGAATCATTCTTTCTTTTCTAACAGGAAACTGATTATAATCTTTAAGGAGGGATTTGCTATGTAAGATTCATTCTTCCCTTACTGACAGGAAAATGATCATATTCTTAAGGTGATAAGTCTTAAAGCAAGGATCTCTTTCTTGATTTACGATTTACTGAGTCAGTTTACTTCAGCTGAAAGATTTTCACAAATTCTACATTACGATTAAAATGGAAATTATTTTAATAGTAAAATGTTTATTGACTTTTACATTTTTTTTCAGTTTTATTGAATTATTTCTTATAATCCAATTGGAAAGGATAAGAAAGTTTCTTCTATGTAACGTTTTAATAAAATTAAATTTTTATTTATTTTTGCCATTTATGTACTAAAATTTTAGTTTAGCCGCTTTATATAATAAGTTTTTATACATATTAATGTTTTTCTTGTTTAAAATGTATTTTTTGAATATGGTTTTTCTTAACGTAATATTTGTCATAAGTAGGTTGATTATTTTTGCCATTTTCTCCGAGTTCTTGATTCATTTTGTATCATAAATGATTTTTTTGTTCCATATCTGTTTCTTTTTTAAAAAAGAAAATACGGGTTATAGTTTGTTATTTTAAACCTTTTCATCAGTACTATATTATCATTTTTGCATTTTTCAAAGTTTATCAAATTCTACTTAATTTTTATGGTTTTAAAGCCCTACTTTTTAAAGCTTCCCCCGAAATTCCTGCAATAACTAAAATTATTATTATTATCTGGTCATCTGACTGCTTAAAGAATGAATTATAATTTCTATTAACATGAATTATTCATTACCTATGAAATCTTCGGCACGATGCAGTCGAATAACTTTTTAATATCGGTTCAATATAATAAATTGATCATAGGTTTGGTCTTAGGTTTAAAGTAAAAGTTATAGTTTGACCTTTTAAAACTTTTGCTTACTCATATTATGTCTCATTTCAGTTCCACGATAGGAATGACTCATTGAAATAAGGAAATGATAAATTTGAACAAGAACAACAACAAAAAGATTATAATTTTTTTTTAACATTTGATCTTTATCATACATGCTGGGTCGTAGTGGATAGATGGTAAGGTCCTGGGTATAGAGTCACAGGGATTCAGGTTCGAGAACCGATTCCACAGAAGAACCGCCGTGTAAGCGGGTCTGGTGCACATTAATTCATCAGGGACAAACATACTTCCGCTGGTATGGTGTGGAAATTTGGAGAGGAGATGTTCCATCTCTGATATCGTCCTCACCATTAACCGTGGTTTAATATTACAAGGTCCGTCCTAAAATAACCCTAGGTTGGTTTAAAAGGGGACGTTATTAAATTAAACTGAACTAAATTTAACACAGTGGCCAACGTAGCCTGGTTGGTAGAGAGTCAGTCTTGCAACCGAAAGGTTGAGGGTTCTGTCCTAGTCTCGGCCAAAGACCGCCGTGCTGACTGTTGGCATTTGGGGCACGCTAAATATGTCGTGACTGCAAAGTCCTCCAAGTACCCATAACAAATGATACCTCTGGGGTTACTGAATCAGGGATGAGTCGGTCTCTGATTTGGATCTAAATTTTGACTTGAGATGGATGAATGAGTGCATGAATGAGTTCGACGCCCCCTAAAAAGGGGTTGTGTCGTGTGTTTTCGAGTAAAGTCGTCCTTTCACCTTAACGGTGCTCGTTAACAATGAAAAGGGCACACTTCTGCCATAATACGAAAGAGCTCTGCTCATTCGGGCTTGGTATGACTAAGTGGCATTAGACCCACCACCAAACTTAACATAAATGATTAAAGAGGATAAAATATCGTTATAAAATGTATTGTTAAATGCAATAAATATTTAATGGATTCGAAGGAGAAAGTATGCTTTCAGAGATATTTTCTTAAACCATTTTTCTTTTAGATTTAAATACCTTTGAATTTTTCCAGATCTCTTTATTTTTGAGGAAATTATTTAACATTCATAATATATATTCATGTTTGACTATAAGAACATAAAACTGCACATACATTTTATGCTTTGAGCCATTTTAGAAATTTGAAATAATATTGTTCAAAAAACTCAAAATCATGAATAAAAATTTAATTCGTATCAATAAGCATATTTCTGAAACTTACTTTATGAAATGAATTTCAAAATATTATGCAGTTTTATATGAAATGCATTTTTATATGGTGACAAAAATATGAAAAATTACTTCACATAAAACATTGTAAATTAAAAAAAAAATTAAACATATATTTTAAATTTTTTTTAAAGTAATTTAGTTGCTTTAAATTATCTTAAAGCAATTCTGACGAATTAATATTCTTTCTAATATATATGCTTAAAATAATAATTCTAATATTTAATAAATTATAAGGAAATTATTAAATAATAATATGCTATGAAGGGTCTGCCATCCTCTTAAAAGTAAAAGCATGGTGTAGGGAATAAAAATGAAATTTTCCTAACTCGTAAATTGAAATATTCACTTCATATATTTTAATTATATTTTCGTAAATTTGGTTGCAGGTTTGAATGGAAAATGATGTCAGGAAAGATGTACGTGTACGAAATAGCGAATGTCAAAAATGACCCTGAAGCTGGAAAATTCTGGTTGTTGTACGTGGGTGTTTCTAAGAGTTCCGAATCATTGACACATTCAATGAAAGGTAAATTGATTTTCCCGTTGTAATCAAGTATCAGCTGGATTTATAAATGGGGGTCAATAGAAGAAACCTTCTAATAGATAATCTGACACACAACACAGCTTCAGGTTCCTACAACTACTCCTAACTTTAGACATTTGTAACTGTTCTGCTTTTCCAAACTGTTCGTTTTATTCAACAAATTTTGGGCAATTTTACTATTTAATTATGAAAACTCATTATCAATTATCTATTGCATATTTCATTAATTATTATACATGATTGTCGATGTAAATATCGAGGAATTTAATTTCTTAAAATGAAGGGTTATTGAAAACCCATATTTGCTTATTCTTCTAAAAATAATGGTTATGTATTAACTTTTTTTTAGGTCCAGATGAGATTGCTATGGAAGACGGAGACCATCTTATTATGTGGTACAAAACAGCAACCATTTGATTTAAGGAGATCTTGAAAGAGGAGAAATTCTGCGGTTGATTTTATTCTACTGCAGATAAAGAATGTATTTTTAATATCATGTTACCATACAATTAAATTGAATGGTTGTAGTCACACAATTCTGAAATGTGTGTAAAACTTAAGCATTTAATTCTTATGTTACATTCTTCAATAAAGAAACTATAAACTCATCTGTGCTCTATTTCAATTCTAATATCCACACTTTAAAATATGGAGCATATTAAGAATATGCATAACATTTCAATGAAATAGATAAAATTGCTATTTCTTCTCTAACATTAGAGTTGAAATTATCCACCATCTTTGGAAATTTTTTTTCATTAATATTAATAATTTATTTTCATGCTAAGAACTGTCTTCATATTTTGATTTACATAAACTAAGTTTCTTTATTTACTTATTTTATTTAATTTTATTTATTTATTCATAAATTTTATTTTATTCAATTTTATTTATTTATTTATAAATTTTATTTTATTTATTTATTTATAAATTTTATTTTATTTTATTTATTTATTTATAAATTTTATTTTATTTTATTTTATTTATTAATTAATTAATTATATTTATTTATTTTTAAAAAATTATTTAAATTTCTTTATTTTTTAAGTTTTATTTAAAACTAGCTCCAATTCATGTAAACATTTGGAATTTTGAGTGAACAAATGATGAAGCAGAAATAACTGAAATTAAACACCAATAACAAATTTAATTAATACTTTTCTGAATATATATTTAAAAAAATAATATATTCTGATATATATATATAATAATAATATTCTGAATATGTAGCAAAATCTAATAAATTTTCAATGAAGATTCTAGTTTAAAGTTATTGAATATATTTTTAAAATTTTTGAAGTTTGCTCTGCAATTTTTAAATTTTTAAAATCTCATATTAAAATAATCGATTTCACATACATTTGTTTTGCCTATGATAGAAAAAGATATTGAAACACCTCTATTTGAAACGTCCTGTGGTTGTTAGCATTGAGTAGCGATAAAACTTTCAGGATAGCAAGATTTTGCATCGTTTTTCAAGGATCTGTATCATGGACAAAATTATCAAAATTAAAATGAAAGATCAAGTATTTCTAAACCGAAGTAAATTTTAATAATTATGTAAGGTATAGTAATTATTTTTTTAAAAACCTTATGAAGTGTTTAAACTTAGGTTAAAACCCTGCATGTGGCAACTTGTGTTTTTTCCCAGGTACTATTGATGAATGCTTATTGGTAGCTGATTTAAGGTACCCGACTACGTTAAAAACATTGGTATTCGACCACATTGGTGATTTTTTTTAGAAAAAAAGTGTAATCTCTTGTAATTCAGACTTTTCTCTCTCAAAAACATTGTGTTTCTTCTTAGAAAAGTAAGGTCTAACCTATTACACAGAGGAATTTTAAGCAAAATAGATTTTTCAGCTAAAATTTGTCTTTCACTTCAATTTTATTTTTCATAAAAATTATCCACCATTAACATGATATCCCCAAAACTAATAGGGATATTTACATAAAATTTTCAGCGTATGTTTTAAATAATATGGGCAATGAAATGAACTAAAATGTTTATCGTTGGTGAAATACTTTTTCATTTATAGGTGTTTTTAGAAAAATAAAGCTGTGAATTTATGGACAAAAGGCATATTTACGTATATTTTTAACCGTAACTTCTTTGTATCTCAAAATGTTTCTTAGATTTTGGTTCATTTTATTCATCATTATATTCTATACCATGTGCATAAAGAAAAATAGGATTGTTGCATTACCATTTTGTATAAAATCTTAACCGTTTTGGTCAAATTTCATTAAAATTTACCAAAAATTTTCCTATTTTTCAAAATATATTATATTTTCAAATAATGTTTTTGTATTTATAGCCTTTATAATTGACAATACATCTAAAAATCAAAAATAGGTTTTAAAAAATCGAATTTTTCAAAATTTTAACTTCGAACGTAGTCGGTTACCTTAAGGCTGATTAAATTGAAATGATTAATTAAGTCAGTTGAGAGATGGGATTTTAAAGAAGTATTTTACGGGGTCTCCTAGTTTTGGTATCAGAGATATATTTTGGGATATTGGCTATGGTAACATTGTCGATTGAATCTAGGATATTAAAGAATTTTGTAGCCAGTTTCGTTATAAATTTCTTAAGTGTGGGGAAATCTATACATATTAGTATTTGGCATGTAGTACAGAATATTGCAGAATTGATGTATTAGATTATCCTGTTGTATTCCGATTACCCTTAGATTAGTCTCGGTAGCAAAGCCCCTGATTGGGCAAGAATAGGTGATTATTGGACGCAAATAGGCGGTGTAAATATTTTATTTAGCCTACAATAGACAACTACTATTTCGAGAAATTAAGAGGGAACATTTACGAGTTAGGTAACGTATTTTGGACGGTGCTTTATATAACAGCCTCTGCTTTCTCATGCGCATGCTCCGATCAAGCATTTCAAGACGTCTCGATACGTTTTCCCATGGAGGCAAGGGCAAATATGTTAAAAATTACTATCTTATGACGTTACATTACGTTCTTATGACTTGCCTTTTCATTGAAAAACCTTTATCAATACACATTTTTAATAATCTACTTGGGTTTTGCAGTTGTATGGAATTTTGAATGCCTCATACATTCACATACTTTAAATTCAATGTTTAAAAATTATTTTTCAGTCCTGATAATTCATTAATTTTCATTTTCAAGTTCTTTTCTTTTTATATTTTCTTTTAGTGTATTATTGAAATGTATGTCGTCATTGCTTTCTTCAGATTTATTGTGTGACCAAATTTAAATCTAAATGAGAGATATCAAAACAACAACAGCAAAAATATTGAAATGTATGTCATCATTGCTTTCTTCAAATTTAATGTCTGGCCAGATTTAAATTTAAATGAGAGATATAAAAACAACAACAACAAAAATATTGGAGTGTATGTCCTGATTGCTTTCTTCAGATTTAATGTGTGGCCAAATTTAAATTTAAATGAGAAATATCCAAAAATATTGGAGTGTATGTAATGATTGCTTTCTTCAGATTTAATGTGTGGCCAAATTTAAATTTAAATGAGAGGTATCAAAACAACAACAACAAAACTATTGAAATGCATGTCACCATTGCTTTCTTCAGATTTAATGTGTGGCCAAAATTAAATTTAAATGAGAGATATCAAAACAACAACAAAAAAATATTGATATATATGTCATCATTGCTTTCTTCAGATTTAATGTGTGGCCAAATCTAAATTTAAATGAGAGATATCAAAACAACAAAAAAAATATTGATATGTATGTTATCATTGCTTTCTTCAGATTTAATGTGTGGCCAAATTTAAACTTAAATGAGAGATATAAAAACAACAAAAAGAATATTTCAAAACATTTTTTTAGCATCTTAATGAATTACACCTGGATAAAATCAAACTTGTTTTTGAGGTCGAAATTTATTATTCTATGAATATCTGGTGCTGAAAATCGATGAATTTGCTTTTTATTATATTTGGAATATGAAATTGAATCCTTGACCGACTCTACCGAAAAATTCCACAAATATGATAATTTACGAGATATGAAAACATTTTTATGGGAAAATTATCATGGTTTGATGGTAATTTCGATTGTTTTACTTTATACTTTTATTAGTCAATCCCTAACAAAACACAGCATCTTTTTTACTAATAATTTATGCGTGATTTTGATACTGTTGTTGGTCATGTGGTGGTGGATCTAATGCCATTTGGTCATACCAAGCTGAATGAGAGTAACTTTTTTGAATTAAGGCAGAAGTGTGCGTCTTTCGTTGTTAACGAGCACCGATAAGGTGAAAGGACGACTTTGCTCGAACACACATGACACAACCCTTTTTAGGGGGCGGTCAAACTCATTCATACACTCGTTCATAAATCCGCAAGTCAGAATTTAGATCCAAATCTGAGACCAACTCAGTACTCTCAGAGGTATAATTTGTTATGGTAACTTGGAAGACTTTGCAGCCTCGACTTACTGCACGTGCCCTAACTGCCAATAGCCAGCACGGCGGTCTTTGGTCGAAACGAGAACAGAACTCGCCACCTATCGGTTGCAGGATTGTAGCTCTACCAACCAGGCTACCACGGCCCTAGTTTAGTTTAGTTTAGTTATATTAACGTCCCGTTTAAAGCAACACGAAGGGTATTTCGGGAAGGACCTCGCAATTTTGAACCACGGTCAGATGACGAGGTCGACACCTGAACTGGAACCCCCTCTCCACACCACACCACACAGCGGGAGAAAGTTTGGGCTGACAGATTTAAGGTGCAAGAGACCCCCTCACACAACGGTTCTTTGGTGGAATCGAGTATCGAACCTGAAACCCTCCGGTTCCGAGAGCCGAGACCTTACCACCAGGCCACAGCGGCCCCGCCATGGGCCTATGTTGTATCATAAATCGCGTGATGCTTTAATTATTAATGCTTTACACGCAGAGCTCTCGCCTGCCATTATAGGCATACGAGAACTCTGTGTTGAGACTGTAAGAGTATTTATCTTATACTATAATACGAGGAATGGTTGCCAAGTCGAAAATCGCCCCAGAATTAATAAACTTCGGTAAACTTGGGGGTCTGGGGTTTTTGGCCACGAGGAATCGATTGGTGCCGGTTTTGAAGCGCTACGGTCGAGCAGTTCGGAGTTACAGATATCCAATATCCTTTGCAAATGCCGTCAAATGGACTAATAAAAAAAGGTAAAATAGATCTTTTTACAACTTTGCCTAAAGCATGTTGTTAAATGATGCCGCCGAGGACTTTGACATAAGCCGCCTTCTCCGCGATCGGTGTTTTTGAGAATTTAAACAAACAGAATGAAAGCAACCTTATTACTCAATAAATAAAGTATATTTGTAGAATTAATGACTAAGAAATAAGGTAGATCTACCTAATAACTAATCTATGGAGCGAAGTCTTCAGGCCATGCCTGTTTGCCCGTGTCCTTGTCTTGGCTTGGGCTTTGGGACTCTTATTTTATTTTGGATGCCACTCAAAAATGCCGTTTTCTGTCAAATTTTTGATGTCACTCATTTTGACTCGTGCTCTGCGCTTGTGTTTTTAAATTGCATGGATAGAGGTCTAATGACGTTATAGTCAATTTTCTGAGTACAGTAAAAGCTCCTTATTCGCGATTCCTTCATTCACGTTTTCACTATTTGGGGATTAAAAAAATGCGACCCAATTCCTATATTCGAGGCTAAAAATTTCTTTATTCGAGGATCTAATAAGT
>JAPMOQ010043775.1:27769-41740 GCA_026543055.1 Argiope trifasciata | reverse complement strand
ATATTATATAACTTGTGTATATTTTTAGCCATAACTTCTTTGCATCTAAAAGTTTTCCTTAGAAATTGGTTCATTTCATTCATCATTATAGTATGTAACTTGTGTATATTTTTAGCCATAACTTCTTTGCATTTCAAAGTTTTCCTTAGAATTTGGCTCATTTCATTCATCATTATATTATGTAACTTGTGTACAAAGAAAAATAGGGCGCTGCATTACCATTTTGTGTTGAGTGTTAACCATTGTTTGAATTTCATGAAAATTTACTACAAATTTTTCTATTTATCAAAATATATTATATTTTCAAATAAATTTTTTGGATTTACAGTGTTTATAATTGACAATGCATATAAAAATTAAATATAGTTTTTAACAAAAATCTTATATTTCAAAAATTTTCCTTCGAACGTAGTCGGATACCTTAAATCACCAAGATATGATGACATTTTTTCTTTTTATGATAATGCTATATTGGTAGTAAATACATTTTTAAAAAATGTCTTAATTTCAAGGTGGTATTTAATATGTTCTTGTCATTTGTTTTATTGTTTTCTGAATAGCATCCTTTGTGTTTGAGTATAGCTAGTTTTATTATATTAATGGCCTGTTTTACGGCTGCTGTAGGGTTATTTTGGGGTAGACCTCAGAAGTTTAAAGTAATCAGATACCGAGGGTGATATCTGAGCTGAAACACAAAAGCTTCCACATCACATCAATGGGAAGACGTTTGATCTTGATGGATTTAAGGGGCACCAGACCCGCTTACACGGTGATTCTTCAGTGGAATCGGATCTCGAGCCAAACATTCTTCGGATCCAAAATCGAGATCTTACCACCTAGCCGCCGTAGCCCCATTTTAGTTAAGATAAGATCGTGTCTTTCAAAGGAATTCTTAACCGTAAATTGAAATGATGATGAACTCTGTTGGTTGCTGATCATTGTCGAGTTAGTAATCCCAAAGCTTGGTGGAAAATATGACTTGACCTTGCATTTGGCGACAAAATAGATAATACAGGAAACTTTCGGAATTTTAGCGATTGAACCAAAAGGAACCGTGATATATCTGATTGTTTCAGAACCTTCTCTTCCTGCCTCTGAGAACAATAAAAAGTCGTCAGTCACAAGTAGAAGACAATCGTGTACTGAACTGTGGAGAGTCAACAATGAATAGTTGAGTCAGTCCTACGAAGAATAAGCATTGTGTGGAGTTCAAGCGATTGCTGAAATGAACTGTATGCAGAGTCCTGGCTTTTATTGTAGAAGCAGTATTGGATAGAGCAAGGAAAATAGCCAATCTTGAAATAGTGAATTGGCATTTGGTTACAGCTAATGCGAGGAGACAGTGAAGAATTACATTCATCACTGACCATTGAAGTTACGAAGATTCCTTTTCCTGCTATATTCAGTCAGGCTACTTTGTGAGTTGTGGTTGTTATTACACCTTATACTATTTATGGGCTACTGTTTGTTGTATTGCGCTGCGTGTCGCATGTGTTTGTCTCGGCTGTATATTTATTGTCTTTGTATTAGAGTCTTTGTATTTAATAAAAGTCATCGCTCGGTACCGTGGCCTGTTTATTGTGGTTCTTCACAGACCAACAAATCGGAGAGAAATCTGCAATTTCCATAACAATATTTATAAATTAATGCCTACTCTTAAAGAATCGATTGACATTAAAAATACACTTTTACCTTTCTAAACCCTTAAATTTAGATAATAACTTAATATTTTCCGTGTTACATTGAAGAAAGGAAAAGAAAAAGCCAGTAAATTCATATAACATTGATTTATTAGGGAAAAATCAATGCTTACTTATTCTCTTCAACTTATTTTTCCGAATCTTACTTGGGTAATTAAAGCTGTGGTGTAGACATTTCCAAAACTGCCATCATGAATTTGGACCTTTTTAAAATGTTGTATTGTTTCATTGTACAAATCTAAGAGCTGATTACTGAGCACGTTGTTGATATTTCTACTGTAATTGCATGATAAAGCCATGACAGCCATTGCTTGAAGATCTGCAATTAATAATATTATTAAATATGTATCAAAACTAACATTCATCATAATGTTTTGGCTATCTAAATTCACTTTTAAAAATATAATATAATGATAATTACTAATAAGAAAGTTAAGATAGTTGGATGAATCTTCTTGAGCTAATTAAAGAATTTTATTTCAAAAGAAGGGAATTCTGAATAGGGAAAAATCGGAGCAGGTTTCATGTTATCTTTGATGGCTTATAAAGTGAAGATGAGCATTAGAAGTGAACTATTAGTAGTGAAATGATATTGAGATGATTCTAAATCCCATTCGAAAAGAAAGTTTTTTTCCTTTTTGTTTACCTATGATTGCGATAGTTGAGAAAATTTCATTTCCTACGCATCTAAAAGTGTAATTAAAAATTCCAAATTTCATAAAACTCTGTAAACCAATCAATAAAAATATTTGCTTATCAAAGTTTTTCATTTCTTCTTTGATGCTGTACTTAACAATACAATATCCTTCAAGTATATTTAACAAAATCATAGATCCATTCTGTATCCTTAAGTATATTTAGTCAGATCATTATCTTCGTATAACCTTGTATCTTCAAATTTTTCAGCAAAACCACAATCAATAAAAATGTCTATCAAAGTTCTTCATTCTTTCCCTGATTCTGTATTCATCAAGACAATATTTGTTAAGCATACTTAGTCAAATCATAAATTCGTTCAGTACCATCAAGCATATTTAGTCAACAGTTTACGAAACCGTTAAACTTACCGTTTTTATTTTACTGTCACCGTTTTTAGTTGTATGTCTACTCTGAACAATCACAGGAAAGAAACATATTAAATTTATACTGTATTCGCAGTATCTTAATCTCCATTTAGGATACATCAGTTTGCACTTTCTCTGAAAGAACAAGAACGGCTTAGGAAGTTATTCATGATTCTACTACTTCGTAATAACGAATCCTTACATTAATGCAACCGCTGATTCGCCATGCAAGACGCCGTAGCGAGTCAAATGCATTTGGAAGGTAAAGACATCGGCAATCTTGGATGATACTTTGTAAAATTCGAAGTAGCATATTATAAATTTTTTAGTATAATTTAGTATTCTTGCTTTTTAAGATATTTCAAAAATAATATTCCAAAATGGCAAAAAAGAAAGTTACTGAAAGAAGTGTATTGTGAAACTGAAACTAGCGATGGCGAATATTATTTTGACTATTTGAACACTGACCCTGATATTGCAAATGGAGCATCGTTGAGAACAAGAAGACCATCGTCCTTATCTAGAGAAGACATATTTAATGGCAGATAACATATAATTTGGCACTTTCAAGACATCAACAGTACAGATTGTGTTATCTTTCCAACAGAAAATCAAGGCGAGAGATGCCAAACGAAATTTTTGCGTCACTTCTCATTGAAAACCAGACTTCACGTTGGAGATTGTTTTGAAAGATGTCATACGATGGCTTATTAAAAATTATAGTTCTTACAATAAAACCTCGTATTAAGACATATTATAATGTTTAAAATATCGAAGTATACAAACAAATGAATGAATTGTGTTTTTTTCCATAATATTGCATATTGTGTATCATTACTTTTTGAGCGGAAATTAATTTTGGCCAGTACGACAACTACATCCAAAATTAATTTGATCGCAAAGGGGTAAGATTAGAAGAGAAAATAAAAAAAAAATGTTTTAAAAATAAAAGTACCTTTTATAAATGGATATTTAGAATTGCTCCTCAGAATGCTATCGAGATCTATGGTAGCCCTGAGAGGCCACGATTCATTGGCATTGCAGAGTGTTAGGTAAGCCAGAGGATGCGTGAAGTTCCCAGATTCCTCCACTTGATCCTTGAGACGCTTCACCAAATCGATGCCATAGAATTGGCGAGGGTTGTGACAAGTCACTAACAGTGCATTGATGAACATGCTTAATTCACTGTTGGTCAGAGATGACCTGCATGAAACGTTATATATTCAAAAAATGAGTAATCATTATTTAAACTGAATTCTCTCCTACTAGTTTTATAGTTTCAAGCATTGATATAGATCGTAAGTATAAATAAATCGAAAATTTCATAGGTATATTATGCAAGATATAATAAATGCATTCATTAAAAATATAAGCAGTTATTACTTCCAAATCTTCGAAATGCTCTCTTTTTGTTATATATAATATAAATAGTTTGAGATGTAATTTTTGACAAACTTTGAGCAAGGTGCGTGTTTCGATGCTGTTGATAGCATTGTGATACGGGTATTCAAATCAATTATAGTCGTTGGACTTGAAGGTATATACATGCGATATTTTTACGAACCCATGAAAAACTCGCATACAGACATGTTACACAAAGTTTGGCAAGAATTACATTTAAGATTTGATGCATGCCGGCAAAAGGAGTGCATATTGAACTTTTGCAAGAAATACATTCAAATTCCTACTAGGCATACTTTCCACAAGTACTTAGATACTGATAGACAGTGGCATTTTCTTCCACTCGGCTTATAAAAGACATGTAAGTTCTTTCACTAATTTTGGACTTGCAGAGTAACTTAATTCGGCAATTCAACTTTCGCACCAGAAGGTTTCTATAGGATTCAAGTTTTGGCAGGACAGCTCAGTCGGTTCAACCCATTGTCATCATACCAATCCATGGTGGACGTCGTTATCATCTTGAAAACAACAATGATTCAACTCGTAAAATTCCAGCGGCGTAAGAAGTACATTGTTGTCCAGAAATCTTGTTGTAAGAGTCAGCGTTGAGCTTATCATGAATTGGTATCAAGCGTCCCAGCCCATTTCACAAGAAGTATCCTCAGACCACGATTCCTTTTCCCCCAGACTTTGCTGTATTCACAATGAATTCTGTGGACTCTGTCATTCCATTGCTAGAGATTAAACCTTGATTCATAATTTCAGAGAGCTTTCTTCCACTCATCTACAGCTCACTTTTCACATGCCTTGTACTATCTCAACGAGCTGAGTGGTTCGGATTTGTAATCAAAAGGTTGATGGGCGGCCAAGATGAACATGGAACCCAAACAAATGTGCTTCCTTGCTGATGGCATTTACCAAAACAACAGTTCCGGATACTTGTTGGAGATATTGCAGTATATGGGTCATCGGGTTGACGCTATTTTTTCGAATTTCTCTTTATAGCAATCGTGGGCTCTATTTCTTAATTTCGTTGGTCTGCTGGGTTGAAATATATTCCGATAATAACTATTCCTTTTTCACTTCTTAATCACAAAAACTACTGTCTATTTTGGAATGCTTAACTTATTAGATATGTTCTTTAATGATCAGACATTTCTACGATATTCACCAATATCTTTCTCGAATCGTGGGATCTGGGATACAACTAATGCAAATGCTATTTCCTACACGATATTTTACAAGAGGCGTGACGTAGATCAAGTTTGCCGATATCCTCATTTTCATGGATGTCCAAATACTTAATGGTAGAAAGTGTATTTTCACTTATATTACTTACTACTAGCTTAAAAACCTATTTAAAACACTACTTTAAAGAAAAATATTCAGACACATAATTTAATTTTAAATTCTAAATGTAATCTGGTGGTAAATTTTGCTGCACATTGGCGTTACATAGTAAGAATTTTCGAATATCATCTACAAATTTCACAATTCATAGAATTTCTTCAACATGCGTAGAATATTTACATTTAAACGTAAGTTAGTACTTGGAAAGAGCGCGAATGTTTAGATTAAGTAATAAGGATATGGGGATATTTTCTATTGACTACAATATATTCTTTGCTGAATTTGTATATTAAGATATCATACAACTACAAAATTTGTCTAATTCATCGATTAGCAATACAAACCCACATAACTCAGTTAAATCCCCTTTTGAGTAGCTTTTGATGCCAAATATTACAAAATTCTAAATAATATTAAAATTTATTAAGTAATAAATAAGTAACGCAGAATAAGTATGAATTGAAATATGTATATTTCAGTTATCATAAGACATAATATTGTTATGAGGCCTATTCCATTAAGCCCTAAAGTCAGAGTTCAATAATAGTGGGTGTGTGGCGTAACAAACTCAATAGGACCCTCATAACAAACGTCGACTTTATTAACACGAAGCAACGAATGCACAACTAGCAAATACACAGCAGAGTAACAAGCAGCACACAAGAAATAGAGAGCAACAATTCTAGCAAATAGCCCTACTTAAGCAGCACAGCAACAACAACAACAACAAAAAGTAGTCAGGGAGACCAGAGCTGAAATCAAAGCCTGCCTCAAGCTCGGGGTTCCTGCATTTTAGAGTTCTCGAGACATGGCGGAGAAGGTTATCCAGCAATCATGTACATCTCAGTTTCAATTTGCAGTATCGAAGATTCAAGTATCATCCCTTTTGTCTCCAAAGTTGCCAAATGGTCGCCAAGAACGAAGGTTTGATTAGCATCCAATAGAGCTGATCGTAAAATGATTTTTCCAATTATTGAACCAACCATGACAGGAAGCAGCATTTATAGATTCATAGCAGCATTTACAGATTATTAAAAATCATAATTACTCTTTTGATGAATATAATTTCTAATTGTACGTTTCAATTAATAATACAATTATAGATCAGTGATAAAATAAGATCATTTTTACTTAAGAAGAGAGATTGCTATGCTGAACTCAATTTCTTTTGCCATCAATTCTTCTTCTGGAAAGGTGCCATTAAAAGAAGCAGCCGATGCTAAGTAGAGAGCCACAACGGCACGAGGGGTGTTCTCTTTCCATCCAGGGTAAACAGCCCTTTTCTGTTTCAACCAATTAACTACATTCTTTTTGACTTCTGGGACTTCTTTGATAGTCATCATTCCAGTTTCTAAAATAAATTAAAAAGTAATTTTGCAGTTGTATTCTTGTAAATAAAAGAAAAATATACTTTGGATTTTCTAAATAATCAGAAGTTACGAGTATATTTTTGACACGTTTAAGATAAATGGTAAAGTGATTATAAATAGTAAAAGGTATAAAAGATAAAACCATCATAAATAACAGAATATTAAAAGTTATAATAAAGGTACTCCAAAATTAATGCAAGAATTGAATTTTTCACCATTCGTATTGTTAAAAGTTGGCAACTCTTTAAAAAATTCATTTGACGATTGATAGTTTAGGGATAGTATAAATGGAGCGCTTCACTATAGAACAATGTGTTAACTCAAGATTTGAATTAATAAAAACCAAAGATTTTTTTCCTTTAAATTGTATTTATTATTTTATTGAACTTAATTTTAATTAAATTCTGAGCTACCGAATAAGGTTATGTATGGAATAACTAATAAAGCAAATAGTCTTCATAGCTTTGCTGCCCACACACACTCTTTCGTCGAAATTCCCATGTCTATTTTGCATAAATGGGGCTGAATTTGGTTGATGCAGCGTTGAATTTCCTTCTTCAATGCTCAAATGCTTATGAGTTTGTTGGCATACATCTTTGACTTCAATATTCCCATAAATATAAATTAATTAGAGTTAAATCACAAGATCCAACAGTCGAATTCTGAAAATTTTTAACTATCGCCTACAGACTTTCCTTACTTCTAAAGCATTTGTTCAATAATGTGCTTTATCCTCCATTACGACTAATCCTAAGCTATCATCTGATAAATCAGTCTTTTTTGGGGGGATTTTAGAGTGAATAACATTTTGATAGAGTTTCCATCTTTTAACTCCTCTCGTTCACACTATTTTAAGTCATTGCCATTAACTTTGAAAGATCTGGTGGGTGAGAAACACAAACCAAATATTTTAAAATTTTTAAAAACCGTTGGCTTTTATCATTCTATTTAGCTCTTTTCGGCTTCATGTTTGACCTTTTAACTCACTTTATTGTTTCACTTTTATCTTACAACAGCGTTTCACTTAAATATATTTAATATCGTACATATTTCTCATATTTTATTAATGCTTCAATTTTAAAGTTGTTTGCTTCTTTTATATCTAAGCATGTGCTTTTGCAATTTGATTTCTGACTCCATCACTTGCTTGACATAGAATGTCTACATATGGCTCTTGCGCCAAACCCCGCCAAACAAACAAAAAAATGAGCTTTTAACAGGGTTGCCGACTCTTTAATGAACAAATGGTGATAAATTCGAATACAAATTATTTTCGGACACGCTTTACAAGTCAGAAGAGCTGCACAAAAGAAAAGATAAGGTATTTTCGCTTATTGTTGATTTTATTGCATGCAAAAATTAAACTAATGACTGCAATATTAAATGTCAACATATGATAAAACTTTCAAAGGTTTTTATGTTCACTTTTCTATAGTTTAATACGCAGTTAAAACTAATAAATCAAATAATGTACGTACCACATCCAATTTCGTCAACTCCATTTTTGCAATCTTTCACTCCGTCACAGACTTTTCCATCTGAAATGCACGAGTTTTCATCGCATTCGAAACTCTTCTTATTTAAGCATTCCAAAGTTTCTGGGGGAAAAATGGCAGACGCATTTTTCAAAAATAAGGAATATACATATAAAGAATAGCTGATTTGGGTTTTTCAAAACTTTATAAATCAATGTTTAACGTCTGCGTTAAATATCTAGATTAATTCTACAATTATGAGTGACGAAATTCGAAATATTTGATTTAAATAAGTAAGTTTAGCTAAGAAAGCATGTTTTCTCCTAGCAAATGATAGGAGCATAAGAGCTATGGTTTTTTTCTTAACCGTCTACGTGTTTCCATATCCTTACTTATATCATTATTAACCGCCTTTAGATATCAGCTGGTTCTCCAAGACTAATGCATTCTAAAGTTTTCAATTAAAAACTAGTGTGCCTTGGTCTATAACTTCTCAGACAAATATATTTAAATTCTTATAGTCATGTAACTCACATTATTATAGGATCCTTGCGATTGTTTGTTCATTGCACTATATATATCTCTGATTTGCAATCAGATGTCTTGGAATCATGTGGAAAATATCACATTTTATATCTGTTCCATGACATTACTCTTCTATTTAAACAAGTGTTGAGCATCGCAATTTCGTCGGTTTAATTTGCAATAAGAGTTAATTTAATTATTCAGTTTGAGTTTCTATTAACGTGACAGCAATCACTGGTACACTCTTAACGTGCTCTTGTAGGTCAATTTCTGCTTTCATTTTGGGATCAATCAATTGTTGAAAAATATAAATACAGTATTTTTTTTAAATTCAATAAAAATAGAAATTGAATTTATAAGTTAAAACATCGCTATCCATGAAAAAAGTCATTTTTAAGAGGATTTAAAACATAGTTTTGTGCTGTAATAGTTTCGGAAGTTATGGCAGAAAAATTCCAAATGTTAGCTTAATTTTTAGTTAATTAAAATTTCAAAAAAAAATCATCAATGTATACTTTTTTATCCTCCAAAGTAAATATGTGCATGCCTTCTTGTATACAGCCGACCACTCAGACATCACTGAACGTAGCAATATCGAGAGAATTTGTTGTGGTCGACTGGTGAAAAGTAAATATGTGCATTCCAAGTGCGGTATCTCTAGATCAATTTAGTGAGTTGAGCAAAATAATCTTATTCCAAAGTTTTGATAGTTATTTTCTCATTTGTTTGTATCTAAGATATGTGTTAAATGAAATTACGTGTATTCATATTTCGCTGGAAATTTAAATTTCACATCATATTTTAACTATACATTTATTAAGTAATAAATTTAATACAAAGGCTTCAATCATATTCTTTCAACCCGTAAGCTATTACTTTACAGATGAAAAATCGAAAAATTTTACACGTTTCTCGGATTTTATCACTGTGACTTTGTGTATTCAAGTAAATAATAAGGAAAGTTGATGGAACTTTCGTTGAAATTCTGCCGATTCTTTCAGAAGAATTCCCAATTCTTGCTTTTTGCTTGCTTTCAGTATTATGAAATAAAACTTAATAATTGGACGAATCAGTTATATATATCATTTAAAAAAATTCTTACTTACTTATAATATTTACTTATAATTGTTAAAAAATTCTTACTTATGATATTTACTAATAATTGCTAAAAAAGTTTTACTTACTTATGATATTTACTAATAATTGCTAAAAAATTCTTACTTACTTATGATATTTATTTATAATTGTTAACAAATTCTTACTCACTTACAATATTTACTTATAATTGTTAAAAAATTCTTACTCACTTATAATATTTATTTATAATTTTAAAAAAATTCTTACTCACTTATAATATTTACTTATACTTTTTAAAAAATTCTTACTCACTTATAATATTTACTTACTTATAATATATTTTAGAGTAAAAGTCGTAAGTACTCCATCTTTAGGTTTGATATCATGTGTCACAGTAACGTTACCGAAAGAAGTAATTGGGTTTTTGTAGCGATCCGAGCTGCAAAATTTGTATTCGTAGCTCGTTCCTGTTATGTTAACTCTCACAAAATCCTCATCACAAGTTCTCTGTAAGTAATTAACATATTGTTAATTATTTTCGAGAAATATATACAGAAATATTTGCTAGAAAAAAGCGCTCATCTCAATGTAAATTGATGAATAAAATGGTTTTATCTGTAAATAATTACATTTATTTTAGGGATAACATACTGAGAACTCTAGCATTCAAAAATTGTTTGGAAATTTATACTACACATGTAATTTTCCCGTTTTTTGACATATTCAGTCAGCACTGATGATTGATTTATTACAGTTATTTTTTGAAGAAGCCTACACAAGTTATTTTTAATTGCTCAAAAGAACATGATGCATTACCCAGACTTTCAACTTTAATTGGCAATTTATTCTTTTTATCGACAATCACATTATTTTAGAAATTATTTGATGTTTGAAGGTTCATATATTTAAAGTGCCGTTTATTTTATATGAACCACATGAAAAGGTCGATTTTTTTTGTGCCAAAACTTGCCCATATTTTATTAATAATTTTAATGTGTAAAAAAGTGTCTTAAAAAATGTTTGGATTTTGTTTATAACCAAATTTTTGGGGAAATTAAATTGATTTTTTTGTTTGCCTTTATTTGTATGTTAGTGGTATTTTACATCTTTAAATGCTATTTTTTCATATTACCATCTCTGTCAGAATTTTACTGGAACAGAAACTCATAAATGAAAACAATTATTATCTTCCAGTTAAATTCATCTTGATAAATTCTCAATACGTTCTGCAGATCTTGAATTTATTTACTTCTAATAGATTAATTAATTTAACAAGTAAATAATTCATTTAGAAACAGCTGGTCTTAGTTTTAATGCCACACAATGTAAAAAATGCAAATTCTATGTTTATCATTCGAACCTCAATAAGAAAAGAATAAATGAAAATAAAACTTATTTTCTTAGTACAGAAACTAAATGATATATTCCTTAATTTACTTTCAAAAGTTTAAGTAAATCATTTCCTAAACATCTAGGCTAAAAGAAAAGTGCTTTTTACTTATTTTTAGTCAAAATAATTTTTCCTAATTAATTAAAATAATTGCCCCAATTGTCAGTTAATTTGTATATTTTTTTCTTCATTTACTTTAAAAAAGTCTTTTTCATATAAAAGTTCAAAAATATCGTTATTTTGAAACATTTTTCAAAACGTTGATGCTGAAAACAGTCACAAATTTTAAGAACTACTAGTGAATAATAGCGATCAGAATCTCAAATACAAATCACCTTCTAATTAGAATAATAAAATTACTATGTTTATTTTTATTGAAAAATCATAGAATTTAGAATAAAACTTCTGCCTATTTTATGTTATATTCGTCTACTGTTACTAAGGGCAGAGTGTTTTATTAGACTATCAATACCTATGTATTCATCCACTTTTACTAATAGCAAAATATTTTATTACATTATCAATATCGCTGTATCCTTCCAATTTTATTAAGAGCAAAATGTTTTATTACATTATCAATATCTATGAATTCGTTTATTTTTACAAAGAGCGAAATATTTTATTACACTATCAATGTCTAAGTATTCGTCTAAGTATATAAGGGAAAACTATTTTATTACGTTATCGATGACCTTGTATTCGTCTACATTTATTAAGGGCAAAATATTTTATTAAACTATCAATGTATATTTATCTGCCTAGTTTTACTAAAATCTAAATATTTCCTTAGATTATCAATGTCTAGGTATCCGTTCAGTTTTGCTAAGAGCAAAATATTTTATTACACCATTAATACCCATACCATCACACATTTCTTGCCAAATAGATAAGTGAAAAAGTACATATCATTGAACTCAAATATTTTTTAACTGAAATTTTAAAAAGTTCCTCTTGCAAGAGGCATTGCTTATGATTTCATATCCCAAATTCTCAATAAATTTGCTTTGAATTTCTGGTGCCATGTAAATGTTTGAAATTTTGCTATTCAGTTCAGATTTTACTAATGGTTCAGGAAATTCAAGATTTTACTTTACAATTAATTGCCCCAATTCTGAAGAATTATTCTATTAGCGCTGGTATCAATTTATTTGAGACAAAGTAAGGCTAAATCTCGTATTACCCAAGTATCGTATCAAACATCCTGATAAGAATTTTCTATCGTTGCCAAGATGATTTCAAATGGCAAGATGCTGTTATTATTTATTTCGAAATTTTGTTACCGCCAAAAGTACTACCATCGCTTCCGCTAATATAAGCCACTACTAGTAATAAATAGTCCAAGTAAATAAAATGTGTTCCTCCCTGATAATGTTTTAAAAACAAACTCACTTCCGACTCTATTTTGCTCATCCAGAGGTGTATGTAACAGTTTTCTGGAACTAAAATTATCCAACATTTTGTAGTTGGATACCGTGTCCATACTCCAACCATACTAGAAACATCTGATTTCTGTTCACAACTTTGACAATGAGTAAAATCTGTAATAATAATAAAAAAAAAACATGAAGTACTATAAAAATAAGCTGAAAATACAAGCTTAAGAACTAAATGTCAATTTTACCACTTTAATTGATGCTTAAAATAGACCGGACTTTATTTATTTAACAAATGATCGTTCTGTCTCTTACTATTTTCAAGATTGTCTGAAACATCGCTTCCATTTATAAAAGTAAATAGCTTAAGTGACTCAAATCCTATATATACAATTTGTGTCTATGCGATCGGTATATTTCTCACTATCCTCAATTTCGTCTAAAACGTCGTTTTCCTTTATGACAGTAAATAGATTGAGTAATTCGAAACTCAGTATGATTAGTCTCTAAATGATGGTTCTATCTCCAACTATTCTCAACATCGTCTAAAATGTTTTCTGTTTTATAACAGTAAATAGCTTAAGTGACTCAAACCCTATATTTAAAATTAGTGTCTATATGATCACTTTATCTCTAACTATTCTCAAGATCGCCTAAAATGTTTCCTATATTTATAACAGTAAATAACTTGTGTTGTTCAAAACGCAGATATAATTGGTGTCTGCATGCCTGTTTAAATAATTAACAGCTCAATTCTGCTTTTAAAAATATCATATTTATAATATTAATTAACTACTCTCACTCACTCACTCTCTCTCTCTCTCTATATATATATATACACACATATATATCTACATATATATATATATATATATATATATATATATACATATACATATATATATACATATACATACATATATATATATATATGCATACTAGCCGCCTTTGGCGACCAGCTGGTTCGCCATGAGTAAAGCGTTCTAAAATTTTCAATTAAATCACATATTCATTAGCCTTGAAGTAATTCCGGGCACTGATTGACCTGAAATTAGTATTTTCTTTAAGATGATGGACGGAAAGTTCTAAAAGTACACCTTTTCCTAGTAATATTCTTTAATTTTATAAATCCGTCAGTTTTAACCATCGGTTTTGATTCCAAAATATTAAAAAAAATTTCGATGATGTTGCCAAAATATTAAATATGTTTTTTTAAAGAAAGCGAGAAAGGGAAAAAAAGTATTAA
>JAPMOQ010043775.1:0-23348 GCA_026543055.1 Argiope trifasciata | reverse complement strand
TAATTAAAAAATTAATTAATTTAAATAATTAAAAAATTAATTAATTTAAATAATTAAAAAATTAATTAATTTAAATAATTAAAAATTAATTAATTTTTAAATTTTTACATTCTTAATTTGCTTTTTTTATCTTATAATGTTTCTATTCAACATTTTATTTATCTGTCTTTTTTATATTTTTTTTTATAATATAAAAGTGAAATGTATACTTTTAGGTTAAAATTTTAATTTTAAAAATGCAGCTTTATTTTTTTCTTATACCTGGAAAAAAATGTTAATGTTAAAAATGTAATGTTAAAAAGCTTTCTAAATTTTGACTCTTTAAATTTTATAGAACTTTTTGAATTCAAAAAATATTTTTGCGTGCATGATCTTCAATGCAGTAAAAATTAAGAAAATTTAAATACCTTTTTAAGAATAACCAAAACATAATAAATCATTTTGTTTTATATATTTGATTGATTTAAGTCGATAAGATTGTCTGAAAGCTCATTATTAATTATAAGTATTGAAATATGGAAGGGAAACTAAGCAATATATTTTTTGATAATTAAGTTAGGAATATATAAAACATATTTTAATTAAGTAAACATAAGTAGGAAGTATTTTCAACTGTTAAGCCCAAGGAAAAAAATATTATTTATAAAATTCAATCATTATAAATCAAGTTAAATATTTAAAAAATTAAAATACTGTGATCAAAATGAATAAAAAATTTTATGCGGCCAAATTACTCCAAAATTACCACTATGAAACATTCTTTCAAGAGAATTATTTCCTTAGAACAGGATGGATACTTGTATTGTGAAAAAATTCTGACGATCATTTCTTGCACCTTGTCATATTCAGGCTCAGGATATGACAAACAGTTATCATTTATTCGATATGTTTATTTTGTGCAATAAGAGTAATGCATGTAATTCTTTATTATTATGTGTAAATCCATAGCAAAATATTATATATTAAGTAAAAAGAAAAAATTAAAAACTATATCATTTTTAGAACTTTTTTACATGAAAGAGGATTTTTCGGACACTATTTTGTGCTTAATATGAGGGATATGAAAACAAATAAAAATTATTGCTTTAAAGTATACATAAAAAGACAATTTTGGTATTTTAATTGCATTTGAATATTTTTATCATTATAAACCTCTTATACTAAAGTCAAATCTAATTAGATATTGCGAAATTTGTCCCGATATTAAACGCACAACAAAAGTAGAACATTATTGTATGTTTTGATATGAAAACCAATATTCTTTATTATCATTTTGAAAGAAATAACGATTTTCATTTCAGTATGATATATTATGTTTTTATATTTCATACATAGATCTCATATTATTAAAATTTATATAATGTATAACATAATTCATATTCTGTAATTATGTATTATATTTCGTAGATACACATTATTCAGTTCTTATTGTATATAGAATATGTTGCAAATATTTTTTTCTTTTTAATATAAACAATCAGTTGCATAATAGAAAAACAGAATACAATAAAGTATTACAGGTATTATATAAAAAAGCAATCTAAGGAATATTCCTAATTATTTCAGTCATTAATTGAATACTAATATACCTTTGCTTCAGTATTATCATGGAAGTTACAAAACGGCATATGATCTAAAAAATCTCTGATAATACATGTTAAATTTACTTATAAAACATACAACCCCACATAATAAACGCAAAAGCTTACCTACTTCTCATATATAATTACATAATTTGTTATACTTAATTCGGAATCTAGATCTGCATAAAAATTTCGAGATGAATCCTCGTATGAACGACAATATCTTAGCTCGTAAATAATATTTTAGTAGATAATTGTAATTGTATTAGCATTTTTTTCTTGCCAATTTCTCATATACAATCCAAAATCCAAATTTGGGCATAGATTATGAGATAAATCCTCAAAGAGATCCTTATGAGATGCAATCAACATACACAATTTATTATTTCCTAACAATATACATATACTTATTGTCAATCAACAAAATGAGTTTTGTAGAGTAGAGTATTAAAGTATTTCATTACATATTTCATAAATACATATCGCATAAACAGTTTTCTAGTTAATTGAACGTATCGCATATGAGTACATTTCATTATTAAATTATTATTATGCATATTACATGGGAGTTTATTATTACCACTCTGTATTTTTACACTGCATCACACAAAAAGCAAAAGTTTAATAAAAAAACAAAAAATAATTCAAAATGCATCATAAATGCATTCTGATCCTATATATATGTAGATTCTATTATTAAGTTATTGTAATAGATATTGTATAATTTCCTATTAATTTTTATTATTACTTTGCAATATATAATTGTTACAATAATTACAAGTCACATAACACAAAAAGCATAAATTTAAATACAACACATTTAGTTGAAAAAACATTATAAATGAATTCTGAAGTGGAAATATAAGACATTCAAAAGAAAAACATTTCTCGTTTTTTAATTGGTAAATAAATAGTCATGCATTCTTCGTTTGATATATCTATGGAAGAATAAACTCTCACTCAAGAACACGTAGCATTAACATTTTACACTATATATTCAATTTACTCACACAGCTGGCTTCCACATAGAACAAATGCAAAGGCTACGATCTTAAATCCTTCCATCGGTAAAATATAAACATCAGACACTACTTACCTACCAGAGAATGTAATTCTTATTCATCACAATTTGGATGAGAATCCCTTTCTCGAACTTTGAAGCCGAAGATAAAATCACTTGAATTGACGTTTAAATTTTAGATTGATATTTTATGACAAGTGGTTCTCAAGTTTAAGCTCTTTAAATCTAATCTAACGAAACTCGACAAGTTATCTGAGTTACCAAACTATATCTCTTATCTCAGACACTTAATAACAACAATACATCTAATCAAATATTTCACTTTTCTCTCTTACTATTCTTATGCAATTTCTTCTTCAGAGAAGGACCTGGGTTGTCTTTAGAACTGTCTGTGTAAAATAACTCTAAAGATCAGACAAATCACTGTAATGGGGAAATAAATATAATAATCTATATAAATAAAAATGAATGTTTATGTGTATGTCTCTTATGTCTTCTTAAACCGTTCATCCGATTTCGATGAAACTTGGTCTGCTTACTGTTTACACCTACAGGATGATAATATAAAAAAAGTACAATGATCAAAAATTTAAAAAAATTGTATCTCATCCACATCTATTTACCAAGGATTAACTCCAAATAACCAGCCGAGGAGACAATAGATTCTTTATAAATGCTTTATCCAAGTTAATGCTATATTTTGTTGCCATACTACGGAAATGTCATGCAAGTCATTCTCAGAGGTAACAACTTTATTACAGATTTTACAAGAAAGTTTAGGGGACACCAACACTGGCCATCTTATATTTTAATTAAATTTTAGTGTTTATTGCAGTAATCACCAAAAATATTGTGGGGCCGTGGTGGCCTGGTGGTAAGGTCTCGGCTTCAGACCCGGAGGGTTTCATGTTATAGACTCGATTCCACCGAAGATCCGTCGTGTGAGGGGGTCACTTGCAGGTTAAATCTGTCAGGCAAAAGGTCCTCCCGTTGCTGTGGTGTGGAGAGGGGAGTGCCAGTTCAAGTGTCTTCCTTGTCATCTGACCGTGGTTCAAAATGATGAGGTCCATCCCAAAATAGCCGTCATGTAGGTTTAAACGGGACGTTAATATAACTAAATTAAATCAGAAAAATAAAGTTGTAAAATTATGGAAAAAATGCATACATACGTTTATTTTCACCCACAACTTCTTTGTATTTCAATATTTTTGGTATATTTTGGTTGATCTCGTTCATCATTATGTACTATAACTTGTGTGCAAAGAAAAATAGCATTGCTGCATTACAATTTTGTGTAGAGTGTTAACCATTTTTGTAAAAGTTCATTAAAATTTACGACACAAGATCCGTCGTGTGAGGGGTTCTCTTGCACGTTAAATCTGGTGTGGTGTGGAGAAGGGCGTTCCAGGTCAGGTGCTGTTCTCGTCATCTGACCATGGTACAAAATAACAAGGTCGGTCCCAAAATAGCCCTCGTGTTTCTTTGAAACGGGATGGTAATATAACTAAACTAAACTAAACCAAAAATATTGTAGTACAAATAATTTTGCCCCGTCTTAATTTTTAAAAAATTATAATTTCAACTATATTAATGATCTTATGGTATAAATACATTTTTTATGTTTAATAAATTTTAAAAGAAAATATTTTAATCACATTTTCTAAAATTAAATTTGAGAATTCTGAACGAATATTACACGAGTCACGAGGTTCAATAAATAGTTTCTTTCATTACTATTCTGACAGAACACCAAGTTTTACAATTCTAAAGGAATACACAAATCCAATATATAAAAATGAATATACGTTTGTTCCTGTTTTATATATTGGCGAACCGTTCATTCTATTTCGATAAAATATTGGCAAATTATTGATTGATTGCACTTATTATTATTTTTTCGCTGGCAGCAACGCGTCAGCTACCAGCTAGTCATAAATAAAATTGTTCGAGTTGGTGATTTGAGGTTTTTTAAAGCCTCGAAATGCGTAGGCAACAAATAGGCATTTTATCACTTTCGAGGCACCTATTTTTTGCTTTTAGGTTTATTAGAAAATAAAGTTGAAGATTGTCCCATTTCTCGATTCGTTTCCAACTAAATTTACACATTCAATTCGAATTTTTTCATTTTCTGAATATTTACTAACTGCCTTCATTGATTTGAGTCATTAACCAGTTTAAACTGGTTTGAAACAATCACGAGACTTTCAAATTCGTCAAAAAAATCAATATATATATATATATATATATATATATTCAAAATATATATATATATATATATATATATAAAATTCGAATTGAAGGTGTAAATTTAGTTGGAAACGAATCGAGAAATGGGACAATCTTCTGTATTATTTTCTAATAAACCTAAAAGCAAAAAATGGGTGTCTCAAAAGTGATAAATTTCCTACTTGTTGCCTACGCATTTCGAGGATTCAAAAAACCTCAAATCAACTACACGAACAACTACTCGTAATCTGATAGATTCATGAATTTTTCAAAATGGACTTAAATTAAGACAATTCGTAAAAATTCAAATAGTGAATGATTTGGAAATCAAGTCGTATTTTCAGTGGGCGATAAATCGCCAAACATGACATCCAGCTGCTTTATTTTCTACTAAACCTGAAAGTGAAAAATGGATGCCTCAAAAGCGATGTCGTCAGTTTGTTGTCTATACATTTTGAATCTTCAACAATTTGTGCCTACTTATTTTGAGGCTTCTTAAACCTCAAACTAAAACAACATTATGTTCTCACATGATAAAAAAATCTATCAAATTCTTCTGCTTTATGAACTTGTGACATCTCAAATTAAAACAGTACTTAAATTAAGACCCAATTTTAGTAGAAATACAATATAATGCATAATTCTTATATCTTTCTTATATATTTCTTCAACTTAACGCATATTTAATATTTTGAATCATGACGTATTTGTAAATAAAGACTGCGCTTTAAAATTAGCATCAACATATCGCCAAATCTAGATAAAAATATATAATCTGATACGAAATATTTGATTAGATTAAAACGGACTCACTTCTTAAGTGCCTAGATATGACGGTAGATAAGATATAACTGAGATAAAGTGCTCAACTACGATAACATGGATTTAGAGCGCACATGTAGTGATGACTGCGTCAAGTAAACTTGTGATCTACTTATCTTAAAATATCAATCTGAAACTCGAACGCCAATTCAAGCCACTTTGTCAACAGCATCAAAAATAATGAAATAGATTTTTTATCCACTTCATGATCAATAAACACCAAATTTTTCGAAGGAAATTCTTATAATTTTAGAAGAAAGAATTTCAGATTGAAGTATCTGCTTCTATTTATCTTACTTAGGTTTCCAGATGGGTAAGTAAATATAACTTATATATACAGGGTGATTAACAAATAAGCCCTGATTTCAAAATTAAATATCTCCACAACAAAGATCGTTAGAATCATGTGGTAAACTGTATGCTTATTAGCAAAACTATAAAAATAGTGTAGAAAAGTTTTGAAAATTTAGTTTCGAAAATCATTAACAGATGGAGCTCTAATCACAATGCCCATAGACGCTTTCAGTGTGACGTCAAAAATGAAAAATCACTCCCGATCTGACTCCTGGTGACGTTTTTCTATGGGGAGCATTGAAAGACACTGTCTATAGAAACAATCCCGCCACTCTAGTTGAGCTTGTATTGTTGATTGGTGTTGCATGTGATTCCATTTCCGTTGAGACATTGCAAGACGTGATGTCATATTTCATTGTTCGATTACGCCACCTCATTGTTTCGAAAAGTGAACATTTTGAAAAAATTGTATTTTGATTGCAAAAACCGCATCACTTTGTTGTTTTTTTTAAAAGACTCTTTTCTGAGAAAGAGTTTTCAGCGCAGTTTTAAAGATTTTTGTTACTAAATTTTCTAAACTTTTGTACAGCATTTTTACAGTTTTTCTAATAAACGTACAGTTTACTGCAGAATTCTATCGATCATTTTTGTAGAGATATTTAATTTTCAAATCAGGGCTTTTTCGCTGATCACCCTGTAATTAATAACAGCATAGTGAACGTTGAAAATTCTGTTTTCTAACCTCTTAACCTTTAAATATTTTTAAAACTTCGTATATATAATTTATTTCGCTAAAGTTAAAAATATCAGTATGTTTTTTTAGATATTTTTATTCTGATTTCTTTTTTATACTTTTTTTATATTATATCCTATTCTGTATTTTGATTTCTTTTTTATAATTTTTTCTACTATATCCTATTCTATATTTTGATTTCTTTTTTTATATTTGGCATTCGAATTTCTTCTAAAAGTATGATCAAGCATGATTTTAACATTATGTTTTGACACGAGTAGTACGATTTCTGACAACGAATGTTTTATTAAGATATTTAAAATATTATTTTTCAGTAAAATTTTAGGAATGTAGCCTTTTGATTTCGTATGATTGATATTCTGAGATTAAAGGCGGAAAAGCATTATGTGAACAAAATAAATGCGAAATTAATTAGTATTGAAAACAATTTATTCAATTTAAATCATTTTTTTTCTCGGCCAATTACAACATTTTGAAAAACTGAATTTTTAAAATAAAAATATAATTATAAAATAATAATTTAAATTGAATTAGCTAATAGTAAATTAGTTGTAAGATATGATACATAGATAACCATTACCACTCATCAATAAAATAGATAATTTAAATATCGTTTTCAGGTTTACTTTAAAAAAAATAGTAGTACTAATGAGATTTTGAAATACTGGAAAAGGAGCCAAAAATGTAGAAAGCGCAATATTTTTTTAACATTTCACCCACTGTTAAAAAACTATTATCCAATGAATTTTACGCAGGTGGGCATATTTTTTGCAATTAAAATATACAAAATTTTTAATTCAAATAGATAAAATGCATGTAACATTTTTTTAAAAATAGCATAAAGGAATTCAAAGCGTGTTAATTACTTTTAATTTAATACAATCTGTTTCAGAATAATTAATTGAACTCGTTTCCAAGAAATATTTTTTTAAGGATTAAAGTTCCTTAAGAGAAATTTTTTCTGAAATTAATTTTGTAAATCCTATGAACAATCTAAGGGCTGGCCTCCAAGCATAGGGGTAGCGTATCTTCCACATGATCTGGACGTCCTGGGTTCGAGTCCCGATTCGGGCATGGTTGTTCTTCTGCGTTCTATCTGTGAGGTGTGCGAATGTGCCTCCCCTCTTTAAAAAGGTGTTGTGCAAGCAAATTTGAAGAATGAAGTGTTCAAATCGTATTCTTGGTCCTAGTTGGCGATATTGAAAAACAAGAGACGCTCGTTTCGACTTAAATAGTTGACAGATAACTGTCAACGGGCTTTGAAAAGTGCCATAAGTAATAACAACAACAATGTAAAGAGTAAGAAAAGTGGTTGTCAAAAGTGACTAATATTATGTAAAAGAAAAAAAGTATCAATTCGAATGAAATGATTTTAGGATTCCTGATTAAAATATAATGTATAAATCGAACTGAAGTTTTGACTGATATAGATAAAAAATTCTAAAGGTTACTTTTCATGATATTTAGATAAAAGATTAATGCTTAATTTTTGATTTCTAACATTCATTTTTTTTGTACTTTAAATTAATTTTGCTTGTACTCTTCTTGAAAAAATATATATTTGCAATCAATTTTTCCCAAATCCCTAACCTCTGAAGTATATTTATTTCAAGTTTATTAAATCAAAATCGAATGTTTTGACGTCATAGGACAGACAGACACACTTACCCCCTTTCCCCGTTTTTGTTGAAACTCATGCTGAAGATTTATAATATAAAATACCAGATTTAAATGTTTGATATCAATGATCATTTGCAATAAAAGTCTACTTTGAAAGCAGAGAAAATTAATTAAAAAAATCTTCTTTATTAAACTGATACAGATATCTTCTTCTTTTTAGAAAACATGGTGAAACTCGAATCTGGAAAAAAATATTAAGAAAAAACTCGTTAAAAGAAAATATACATATACATTATCAATAAAAGATAGAGAGGCTATTCAAATAATGCTAATAAGACACTTAAAATTATTTTAAATATTTATATTCTTAGTTATTTATAATTTCTTATAATTTTGTATTGAATTGATCCAAAATTTTATTATATTATTCATCATTTTTTTTATAATACATAGTTTTATAACTTGATTTACAATGATGGAATATATAACTGATACAACTGATGGAATATATACCTTTAAGCTATTGTTTTCAATTCTGTAGATAGATCAGTTACTGAATAGAAAATTAAGTTTTTTCGAAAAAAAACTGCTATTACTATATGTATGGGCGCTCTGTTAGTTTTTAGAATGTTTCAACAGAAACTCTCCAAATCAGTCTAGTTTATTAAATCAGCTCTTTACAGTTTTTTTCTCTTTTTTTTGCCAAAAGGATAAAGTTTAGTGATGTGGTTCCTGGTAGATTAGATTAATATGTTCAAAATCTGATTCTTAACCCTACAGAACACTAGGAAGTAAATTGTCATGTTAAATCCAAGATATTCCTCAACGATTTCCCTTTTCTTTTTCTACAAGAATGAGGAACTATTCTGATAAAGACATTCCAGAAACATTCCAGGATATGCTATCTCATAGAACAGCAATAATTTTTGAAACTTGAGTTAGTTCCATCTCATATTGATAATTTGAATTTCTTAAGGATAAAAAAAATGATATTTATGGGAGTTTATAATAATATTGCAAATACATTTACACAATGTTAGAAGCATAATATTTGTGAAAATAATTTTGAAACAAATATGAATCAGGTTTTAAATTTTTTTTTGTCATGTGAGAACATTATCTTTGTTTTTATTAAGAGGTTTTGAATAATTGAAGGCAATAAATAATTGAAGCTCGAAATGTGAAGGCAAAAATTGTTGAAATCTCAAAATGCGATGGCAACAAATTGATTAAGCCTTCTGGAAGGACGGAGAGTCAGTAATATGACTAACCAATTATGTACAAAAGCCAATTTTACATTCATGAGTTCCAAGCTAAAAATGGTTTTTAAACATTTTTGATTTTTTAATATGAAGTAAGGTAAATATTTTGAAAAAACTTACATTATACACAAACTTAAAAATACACAGGAAAGGATTATACAGGATTATATGGGAAAGTAACTTGGCATCAAACTTTCATATACTCCCACATCAATTGAGTCAAATAAGCAGAAAATGATTCTATCTACCTGAAAAGAGATAAAATGATATATAAAAAACACGTTGTTTCTCCTGATGGCACTTGTCATTCATAGAAACGTAAAATGAAACCATAGAAACAAATGATGAAATTAGATTGATTGAAAAGTACAATAAAATTAGATTGATAGAAACGTATGATGAAATTAAATTGATAGAAAAGTTGCTCTATCGTTGCTATTAGATTGATAGATTGACAAACCCACTGACTGAAGAGCCATCACGATTTATTCCCAATAATGCGCCTCTTGTTTAATAAGTAGTGCCATCTAGGGCCCAGTGTACGAGTTAGCTACTCACGCATCACAACCCGTTTTAAGGGACAAACACCATTTATACATTTCATTCACCGGTCGTAATTTAGACCTAGATCAGAAAACGATCCTTCTTAACTAGTTTCACCTGCAGTATTACTCCCGACAAGAAGGACTTGGTGACCACCACAGATTTATACACACTCGGAGATTTATTGGAGGGGAGGTTCGAACTCTCAACCTAAGCGGTGAGACGGGATTCCTCTACCTACCAGGCTATCCCATCCAATGTACAAGACATAAAATTTTATAGCGAATATTGGTATTAGTTAAAAGAAATTTAATACATCATACTATTGCTGATCATTCAGTGTTACTTATAACTTTGAAAAGTATGTAAACTAATTTTCAGTAGAAAAAAAATGGTTAATAACTGTACAAACACAACAGTTATTAACCATTTTACATTGAAATAAGTTGACCAGCATAGAACATTGAAACATGTTATATACATTTATTATGATTTTGATGTTAATTTTAAAATTTTTAAGTTGATGTTTGAAAAAAAATATTAGATATGGTGATATCATTTTTATTTATAATATTATATGATGCTATTTAATGTAAATAAAACTGAAAAATAAGATACAAGCATTCAATTTTGGTTCAGATTGATTTTATAAATATTTATTATTATCATAAATATTTATTTATTTATTAACCTCGAGTTTTATTCTTCTTTACATTAAACATTGATGAGAAATTAAATGAATGTTAAAACAAAAACTTTCAACAAAAAATCCATTATTAAAAAAAAATTCAATCTAAAATAAATAATCGATTTATGTATAATAATTCAAAAATTCCTACGACAAATTTTGAGAAATGGACAAGAAATTTTCATACAAAATATTATTTTTTGCAATAGATCATGGAAAACAAATGCAAATCTTTCAGACTGTTCTGTTACCAATGAATGTAATAATGAAAAAAGATTCATCGAATTGAAGTGTATAACATAGTTTGATGAAAACGTATACTGAAATTAGCCGTATGATGGAATTTGATTAATATAAACGTATGATGAAATTAGATTGACAGAAATGAAGAATGAAATTAGATTGATAGAAATGTATGATGAAATTACATTGACAGAAACGAATCATGAAATTAGATTAATATAAACATATGATGAAATTAGATTAATATAAACGTATGATGAAATTACATTGATAGAGACGGATGATGAAATTAGATTGATAGAAACGTATGATGAAATTAGATCGTTAGAAACGTATGATGAAATTAGATTGATAGAAACGTGTGATGAAATTAGATTGATAGAAATGAATGATGAAATTAGATTGTTGAAACGAATGAAGAAATTAGATTAATTGAAATGAATTATGAAAGATTGATAGAAACGTATGATGAAACTAGACTGAAAGAAACGTTTGATGAAATAAGATTGATAGAAACGTATAATGAAATGACTATTACCTACAAGTATAATTCTAAAGACTGATGACACTTTGAGTCGCTTAGCAATTAATTTCTTCAACGAGCACATAGATTTGTTGGGCATTTAGGTTTGAAGTCACATTTTTTGAAACCTGCCCAGGAAGGCATAGGGAAAAGAAATGAACGAAACAAACTTATGAAATTTAATGATATGGAAGCCTCTAGTGTGAGTATTACCTAGTTAAAACTCTTGATTTCACAATTAACTGAGCATATTAGTTTATCTACACATTAACAGCTTTCCAGTTTTATCAGAACATAAACTTCTTTTACAAGAAAGATAACCTGGCTGATTGGACTCGCATCCCTTAGATTGTGAGTGGAAACTTCTGGCCGAAGAATCTTCTCTTGTGCGATGACTGGCGTACATATAAATTTGTAGTGGCCACAAAGTCCTCCTTGTCGAGAGTAATACCGTTGGGAGTACTGGTTCAGATGTGATTGTTCTCTGATCCAGGTCTAAGTTATGATCTGTGGATGAGTGAATAAAATGTATGAATGAAGTACACCCCATAAAAAAGGTTGAGACGCGTGAGTAGATAACTCGTGCTCTTGACCCTAGATACTGAAAAAAAGAGACACACAATTCGGATTAAATTTTAATGAATCTTTAGCCACCGGGCTTGTCAATCTAAAAGCTTTAATATAGCAACTTTTCTGAGAACGTAATTTCATCATTCGTTTGTATCAATCTGATTTCATCATTCATTTGTATCAATCTAATTTCATCATACGTTTCTATGAACACAGTTTCATCATTCGTTCCTATTGATCTAATTTCATCATTCGTTTCTATGAATCTAATTTTATCATTCGTTTCTATGAATCTAATTTCATCATTCGTTTCTATGAATCTAATTTCATCATTCATTTCTATGAATCTAATTTTATCATACGTTTCTATCAATCTAATTTCATCATTCATTTCTATCAATCTAATTTCATCATCGTTTCTATCAATTTAATTTCATCATTCGTTTCTATCAATGTAATTTCATTATTCGTTTCTATGAATCTAATTTCATCATACAGCTGATTTCATGACACGTTTACATGAATCTAATTTCATCATTCGTTTCTATCAATCTAATTTCATCATACTTTTGAATCAATCTAATTTCATCATTTGTTTCTATGAATATAATTTCATAATTTGATTGTATCAGTCTAATTCCATCATTCATTTCTATCAATCTAATCACATCATTCGTTTCTATCAATCTAATTTCATCATTCATTTCTATCAATGTAATTTCATCATTCTCTTGCATCAATCTAATTCCATCATTCACTTCTATCAATCTAATTACATCATTCGTTTCTATGAATGTAATTTCATTATACAGCTGATTTCAGGACACGTTTCTAGGAATCTAATTTCATCATTCTTTTCTATCAATCTAATTTCATCATACTTTTGTATTAATCTAATTTCATCATTCGTTTTTATAAATCTAATTTCATCATTCGTTTTTATAAATCTAATTTCATCGTACGTCTCTATCAATCTAATTTCATCATTCCTTTCTATCAATCTAATTTCATCTTTCGTTTGTATCAATCTAATTCCATCATTCATTTCTATCAATCTAATTACATCATTCGATTCTATGAATCTAATTTCATCAATCTAATTTCATCATTCGTTTCTGTCAATCTAATTTCCTCATTCGTTTCTGTCAATCTAATTTCCTCATTCGTTTCTGTCAATCTAATTTCCTCATTCGTTTGTATCAATCCAATTACATCAATCCGTTCTATCAATCTAATTTCATCATTCCTTTCTCTCAATCTAATTTCCTCATTCCTTTCTATCAATCTAATTTCATCATTCGCTTGTATCAATCTAATTTCATCATTCCGTTCTATCAATATAATTACATCATTCGTTTCTATGAATCTAATTTCATCATTCGTTTCTATCAATCTAATCAGCTTGCAGTGCCATTAGTAACAACAACAACAAGAAAGTAAAAAAAGGAATTAAAAAGTCCAACGAGTAAATAAACGTAGAGCTAAAATTTGCACGAACACATGCAAATACTCTACTTTTGCTGCGTTCAATTCAAGGAACTCTCTGACAGTCCCAAGCGCGACGATAGCTGCACTCCGATTAGGATAGCCGCAATGGCCCGTGGAAATGCACGGGAATGCGATGGTTTTCAACCCCTTTTCCATAGCCAGGTTGAGACAACTCATGTAGCACTTTCTCAGCATATCGGGCCTCATTCCTAAGGGACCTACAGTATGAATAATATCTGAAACAAAACAAAAACAAAGGCAAAGGATTTAAACCTCTGGATGCTTAATATATTGAAATCACTATTTAGACGTGATGATTTCAAATAAGTTCAAATATTTTTCAAAGTACGTGAAGTGATATATTATTAACGTGTAACAAATAGTAATATAATGAAAAGATGTAACTGTAGAAATAAATACTCTGAACCGCGAAAAACGAGGAATACTAAAGAAAATGGGCTGATTACCAAAATGTGGGATGCATATCTTGAGGGTAATGCAAATTATTTGTATTAACTCATTTGCTGGCGTCCTGGCATATTGATAGCATGTCTTTCCCGTGATCCGGGCTTCCCGGGCTCGTGTCCCGGTTTGAACATAGTTGTTCTGTGTTCTATCTGTGAGTTGTATGTGTTAATGTGCAACCTGTAAAAAGGGGTTGTGCAAGCGAATGTGTGTGTATCCTTCATTTGAGCCAGTTGCTCTGCTCTCTGGGTGTTCAGGGGTTTTTACCCTCAGAAGGTACTGCACTCCCTTTCCGTGGAAACACGGACACGACATCATCATCATTAATTCGTTTATGATATCAGGAGTCATCATAACCAATGTCTTCTAGTTATTCAATATAACATTAGATTACTAATGTCAATATAATTAAAGTTGTATTAACTTCTGATTATTTTGTATAACTATTGTTATATTACTCCTAAAGTCAATATAACTAATGTTATATTATTTCGAAAGTCAATGTAACTAGAAGTCAATGTAACTAATGTTATATTGACTCAATATAACCAGAAATCAACATAACTATTGTTATATTTACTAAATATAACTAATATTATATTACTTCTGGTACAATATAACTAGATATCAATGTAACTAAGGTTATATTGACTCAATATAACCAGAAATCAACATAACTATTGTTATATTTACTCAATATAACTAATATTATATTGAAGCAATATAACCAGATGTCAATATAACTAATATTTTATTGCTTCTAAAATCAATTTAACTAATATTTTATCCATTCTAAAATCAATTTAACTAATGCTATATTACTACTGTTATATTATTTCTAAAGTCAATATAACTAGAAATCAGTATAACTAATGCTACATTCACTCGGTATAACCAAAAAATCAATATAATTATTTATATTATTTCTAAAGTCAATATAGCTAGAAATCAGTATAACTAATGCTACATTCACTCAGTACAACCAGAAAATCAATATAACTAATATTACTTCTAAAGTCAATATAACTAATGCTATATTATTTCTAAAGTCAATATAACTAGAAGTCAGTATAAATAATGCTACATTCACTCAGTATAACCAGAAAGACTCCTTTGTCAAGTTTTAATCATTTAATTTGTATTTCATTTTTAGATTAAGAAAAGTCTATTATAAGTTGAGTAAAAGCTTAATTTGAAAAATTACCTGCGATTTTTAAGGATCTTATTGTGCTATTAAAACGCATTCTAACTTAAATAAACAAATTATTAAAAAAAATAATTGGTTTTGATTCTAGTTTCTAAGGTAAGTATGAATTTTTTACCAAGAGTTGTGTAAACAATGAAAAATGTAAGTGAAAGATAATAGTTTAGAATCAATATAAAGGATTATTACTATATGCTATAGCATTTAAAGCAACTGATAATTTAGAAATCACGCTGTGATCAACCCGCAATTTTCTCTTGTTTATCCTCTTTAATTAATATACGTGTAGTAATTAACCACTTATGAACAGTAATAGAAAACTGTTAATCACCATTCAGTTTTTGATATTAAATGCTGGAAAGCAATTACACGTATAAAGGCAATGGTAGCCTGGTTGTAAATTCTCGGCTTCGGAACCGGAGGGTTTCAGCTTTCAGACCTGATTTCACAGAAGAATCGTCATGTAAGTGGGTCTGGTCGTTAAATATGTCGTGGCTAAACGTCCGCCCACTGTTATGAAATGGAAGTTTAGTGAGAAGGTGCCAGCCCAAGCTTCGTCCTCATCATCTGACAGCGTTTCAAAATTACGATGTCCGTCCTTCCAAAATATAGCTCTAGTGTTAATCTAAAATGGGAAGTTAATATAACTAAATTAAGCTAATCTTGAAAGAGTGATCTCACAAAAATTTTATCTCACAATTTTCAATGAGCCTCAATTTGTTCTTGATTCAAATTGTGATCCTTGGGTAAGAATGTCTTGAATGACCCTGACGAAAAAAGGCTAAAAACATACATTTCTTGGGAAACTAATATTTTTTACTGAATTACTCAAGCAAAAAAATGTGTTTTTGTTGCTAGTTTTGTTTAATGTTATATTGATTCTATATAACCAGAAGTCAATATATCTAATGTTATATTGACTCAATATAACTAGAAGTCAATATATATAATGTTATATTGACTCAATATAATTAGAAGTCAACCTAACTAATGTTATATTGTTTCAATAAAATCAAAAGCCAGCATTACTAATGTTATATTGCTTTTAAACTCAATATAGCTAATGTTACATTACTTCTAAAATCAATATGCTATCTTACTTCTAAAGTTAATATAACTAATGTTATATTGACTTAATAAAAAAGAAGTCAATATAACTAATATTATATTGACTTCTCTGTCAATTTTTAATTATTTAATTAGTCTTTTATTTTCATATGAAGAAAAGTCTAATAATAAACTGAGAAAACCATTAATTTGAAAAAATTAAGTATGTATTTTTAAGAGCTTATTATGTTATTGAAACGCAATCTAACTTAAATTAATGAATTAAATAAAAAGTAATTGGTTTTGATTCTAATTTCTTAGATAATTATATTTTTTTACTGAGAGATTTGCAAACAATGAAAAATGTTAGACTTGCCAAATAAATTAAATTTTATATGGAATTCAATTATAGTCATCGAAGGACATTCCGAATTCCATTGATCTAAGTCATTACGTTTATATACCGGGTGGCCAGAAATAAAACACCCCTACTCTGACCTCCCTGGATATCGAACTACTCAGTGTAAAGGCTTGAAAATTTGTGGACATACTATTCAAAAAATGGGGAAACGGATTTCACGAAAAAAAAATTTAGTTCCAGAAATCACCGATAGGTGGCGCTGTACCACTGGACGTATGCTGAAAAGACACAAAAACACGTTTTAAACACATTTTATTTGAAAGTACCAAGCATACATGAAACAAGGACGTTATCGATGCAGGGAATGCTGCTCAATATGGTTCCCTTCCTGAAGATGTAAAATGTGAAGTCTGTGGACAGCTTGTTCAACTGCGGATCGTAACTGGTCATCTGAGATGCTTCTCACATGCAGACTGATACTCTCTTTCAAATCTGCCAAGGTTATCAGACGTTCTCGATAAACAAGGTTTTTTAAGTGTCCCCAAAGCCAAAAATCACACGGATTAAGATCCGGTGAACGAGATGGCCAAGTTGTCGGAAACGCGCGACTGATTATTCTGTCAGTGGTGAAATGTTGGCGAAGAAACTGTTGCACAGGGAGTCCAATGTGTGGAGGTGCTCCATCTTGCATAAAAGTAATGGTGTCAAGGCATTGGCGCTGCTGCAAATGGGGTACAACAAATGTTTTGAGCATCCTTTTGTACCTGTTGGCCGTCACGGTACATGTCTCAAGGCCATTGGAAGTAACCTCTTCGAAAAAGAACGGTCCAAGGATGAATGTGGCTGTGAATCCACACCAGACTGTAACTTTCGGTGAGTGGAGTGGAATCTCTTGGAAGGTACGGGGGTTTGTCGTGTCCCATATGCGACAGTTATGGGTGTTCACTGTTCCACTGAGGTGGAAATGGGCCTCATCGCTCCACAGAATCTGCCACGGCCACGATGCATCCACTTCAACTCTAGCAAGAAATGTCAATGCAAAGGTCAGTCGCATCTCCCTGTCTGTGGCCAGCAATTGTTGATTAGGGCGGATTTTGTACGGGAAACAATGCACCATTTTTCTGAGTACGTTCCACACTGTGCTATAGGGAACACCCAAGTGTCGTGACACTGCACGTGCACTACTGCAGCCTAAAACATTATCCATTGACTGTTCAACAATACCGGTGGCAACATCTTCAACGACATCTGAACGAACCGGTTTGCGTCCTCGACCAGGCTGAACTCCAAGATGTCCAGTTTCCTCGAATCGAGCGATCATTCTCCTGAGAGCTTGTGGAAGCAATGGTCCCTTACGCAAATCCTTAAGTCGGCGAAACTCTCGAAGTGCTGCTGGAGCATTTCCTTTATTCTCGTAAAACAACTTCACAAGCAAAGCGCGTTCTGGCAGCGTGACAGCCATCACTAATAAGAATGACATTCCCCACCTTTTAACTTCTTTTATACCCAGAACATGGCTTCTAACCATGCTTTATGCAAATTTTTCTGGTTACAGTATGAAATTGCAGTTACAACGGGAGTTCTAGCTTCTTTACTATTTTTATTTTCCATAAGGGGCAGAAAAATTAAAAAGGAAGCATGGAAGCATTCCATTCCGCATAAACATTTTAATTTTTATTATTATTTGTGTCTTTTGATCATAGTTCCAGTTGTGCAGCGCCACCTATCGGTGATTTCAGGAACTAATTTTTTTTTTCGTGAAATCCGTTTCCCCATATTTTGAATAGTATGTGTACAAAATTTTGAGCCTTTACACTGAGTAGTTCGATATCCATGGAGGTCAGAGTAGGGGTGTTTTATTTCTGGCCACCTTGTACATGAGAAATTACTAACCGATAAATAATAAATTCTTCGATCGGGTCAGCCTAATTCCATTTGGTCTCACCAAGCCGAATGAGATTTAACTCTTTCTAATTAAGGCAGAAGTGTGCTTTTGTTGTTAAAAAGCTCCATTCAGGTGGAAGTACGACTTTGCTCGAACACACACGACACAACCCTTTTTATGGGGTGGTCGAATTCTTTCATACATTCATTCATACGCAAGTCAGAATTTAGATCCAAATCAGAGACCGACTTATCTCTGATTCAGTAAATCCAGAGGTATAATTTGTTATGGGCACTTGGAGGACTTTGCAGTCACGACCTATTGAACTTGCCCCAACTGCCATTAGCAAACACCGCCGTCTTTGGCCGAGATGAGGACAGAACACGCTACTTTTTGGTTACGAGACTGACGCTCTACCAACCAGGCTACCACCACGCCAGTAAAATCTTTGATAGGTTGATTTCAATCTCTCATATAAATACACATTTAAAAAGCTAATATTTATGACGCTATGATGCAATGTTATAAAAAGATAGTAATCCAAAAGAATAAGCTTACGTTTTGCTGGTAACTTATAGCCTCCAGTAATTTTGGCTTCTCCGTGTTCACAGCCCTTCAAAGAAATGCATTCAGCGAAAAGCGATGACCCGGCTGCTCTGTGGATATCTTCATTGATCACTGCATGAAAATAAGTATATGCAAATATAGTGCCAGTCCGATTCTTCTTACAATTTCTTCGATTTCAAAAAGCTAAGGGGGATCATTAACCCATATACATCATTAGCGTATATATACGCTCAATTTTCATGGTCACAATCACTGAGCGTATATATACGCTGCATCACAATGTATAGCCGGCGTCCTGACATAGATGTAGCGTGTCTTCTCCGTGATCTGAGCGTCCAGGGTTCGAGTACCGGTTTGGGCCTGGTTGTTCTGCGTTCTATCTGTGAGTTGTATGAATGTGCTCCCCTGTAAAAAGGGGTTGTGCAAGCGAATGTGTGTGTTATCTTCATATGAGCTAGAAGTCAGACTTCTGCGCTCTGAGTCTCAGCTTTTAATAGAAAAATAAGATTCGTTTTTATCCCAGGAATATCGGAAGCGCAGCCGACATCCTGGCACAGGGGTAGCGTGTCTTCCCCGTGATCTGAGCTTCCGGGGTTCGAGTCCCGGTTCGGGCATGGTTGTTACTCTGTGCCCTGTCTGGGAGGCGTGTGAATGCGCCCCCTGTAAAAAGGGATTGTGCAAGCAAATGTGTATCTGCCATCTTCATTTGAGCTACAAGTCAGACTTCTGCCCTCTGGGTGCTCAGGGGTCTATACCCTCAGAAGCTACTGCATCCCCTTTCTTTGGGAACACGGACACGACATCATCATCATATTATATGCACAGCATATAATATGATATACACTATATTAATATTATATTCAACATACCTATATGCATCCCACATTTCAAATAAAACCACACTGAACAAAATTACTAACAAATAATGCTCAAAAAGTATTTTTTTTCTACTTTAATACAATTTTACGCCTAAATATGAAATAAATTTTTTTCCATGATATGGGTCTTTTTTTCATCTTTTCATATGATGCAAATGGGTTAATGGGAATAAAATTCAATTGTGAATATAAAAATAAAATTTTCTATGAAAATTTAAAATATTCGTTTAAAATTCAGGAAAATTCTGCACGATTATTAGATTGAACTATGAATATGGCTTGCTATCCAAGGAAAACAACGTAATCTATTACTGAAAATTAGATAATTTTTTTGGAATAATTCCCAATATTAAAAATGTATATATATTCTACTATTCTTAAATTGTGATAATGAAATATGCAAATGTTTTAAATTTTAAAATTCAGTTTCATGCAATAACATTTTCAGAAGTTAATATGAAACACACACATATTCGAATTGATTTTCATGTTCGAATTTTGATGAATTTAATTATTCATTAAAATTCTTATTAAAATTTCATAGAAAATTGCAAGAGGGCGTACATTTAGACACCCCAATCTATATACCGATTTCGGTAGCTTTAGGTCAAAAATTCTGATTGATTAGCATAGATATACGCACATTAATCTTTATTAGTAGTAAAAGTGAAATTTTAGATGGGCTCGTTGATAATTTCAAAAAATAGACATTCAAACGTTGAGATGGTATCGTTGATAATGTCAAGAAAAGACATTCGAAATTTTAGATGCATTCGTTGATAATAACAAAAACCGACATTCATTGATTTTTGGTAATTATTTAACAGATCCAAAGGAAATAACATTCTGATTATGAATGAATTATGAACACATATTTGTTTTGAGATCTATCTGTTTTCAGTGCATTTGATTTAAATCATCAGCCCAGGAGAAAGACTTAATTTTGTTAAATGCCTTTTTCAATCCTTCTTCTTTACATAGAATAAAAATCCTCTTATTTGATGAGCCTATCACAAATGCACGAAATACTCAAAATTTATGAGAAATGAAAATATAAATTTTTCTTAGCCATTTCAACTTGTTCTGGTGTACATGAACATTTGATTGGAAGGGTTAGTACTTTTACAATTTTTGATATCATTGACTTGATTAAAATAAATTCTTGTTATTTTAGTTCAAGATAATAGATTTCAGCAAAATGTTCCTGATATTAATTTCCTTGTAAGGCATCGTAAACTTAAGAGTTTAGAAATAGTCCTTTTCCCAATGGATAAGGCATAAAAACACTATAAATAGGAGAAAATTGACTACCTCTTTTGCATTTATAAAATTTTAAAAACTGAAGTAATCTTCTCATTAAATTTTTGTGAAGAGCTAAACAGTTCTTATATAATATAATAATAACTTAAATATAAATATACATAAGCACTCAAAATTGGGTCATATTCGTCTGTTTTAAAAAAATTCCATGGTTTTTTATATGCAAAGATTAGTATTAAATGCATAAAAAAGCATTTTAAGAAGTTTAATTTTAGTATTATTCAATCCACATTGCTTCCTTTAATTAATTTTTATTATGAGTGTTCCAATGATGTTTATATAAAGATTTTAGAGTTAATAAATAAAATAAGATCCAATAAATTGATAAAGGGTTTTTATTTACTAATATATTACGTCAAATTGGTTTTAAAGAAAGAATTATCTATATAAATAAAAATGAATGTTTGTCTGAATGTCTCTTGTGCGTTGCTGTACCGTTCATCCGATTGCGATAAAACTTTGAATGCTTATTACTTACACTTATTTGTTTCTGTTGACTATGGAAAAACAAAAGTATTTCCAATCTTAAAGCCTTGAATAGTAAAATTAATAAAATAGAATGAATATTATCTACCATTTATATATCTTTCAATATCAATGAATCTATTCATTTCCGAATAAAATATTATTCTTATTTTATTCGGAAACAAGTATTACTCTTAGTATCATTCCTAATTAAACAAGACAGTTATTTTAAATTTCAAACAATACTCCCATAATTGTTTCTTCTGCGGCAGCAACACGCCGGGTATCCGCTAGTAGTTTAAATATACTTAGAGAGAATCTCAAAATATTTGGCTGTTCATCGCAAATATAAATTTTTGTAACTCTAAAGAGAAAAAGTTGAAAAAGATGAAAACTTACTTTTTGAGCTTTCGCTTGCATCTCCTACAGAAAATAAAGCAACATAAGTACTTTTATCTACTTTAAATTATTTTTGATTCAACATCACAGAAAGTATTAATGACCTGTAAAAGTTCGTATTTCTTTTTAATTTTTATTTTTATCAATATTTTTCTATTTTCAGAGCTTCCAAAATGAAGAAAACAAGTTTGTTTATAGTATAAAAAACGAAGTTACTTATTATGTTTTGTAGCTTGTCATACTTAAGTATTTTAAATATTTTACCTTTTGTCTTTTTTATTAAAAACATAAGACATTTTTTCCAAATATGAAACGTTTTTTGAATTTATTATAATACAATTCATTCTTCGCATTATTAAAAGGTATTCTTAAACTTATGAAATCATGGTAAATTGAGTAGTTGTTATCTTTATTGTAAAACTCTATCCCTAATAAAAGGTGTTTTGTAAAGTATCTCTTAATGATTGACAAACAACATGTTCGACATTAAACTCCATTGAAGATTGAAAGTCCACCTAATAATATTTAAGAGCAATGAAATGTTAGCTGATATTTAATTTGTCATCATTTGTTCTAGATTTTTAATACAATTATTTCTAAGAGTCCTGAAGTAGTTATAATGTAAAAAGCTAATATAATAAAAAAGCCAAAAACATTAACTATTCAATTTTCTTAGACATTTGAATTGGTTTGAAAATATCAAATTTTACATGCAAAATATATTTTTATATTAAAAACAATATCTCTCTTATAACTATAGAGACAAATAAATCTACAGAAGTAAAATTTTCGGATTTTGATGTCAAAATATCTAAGTTAATCTTTTAGAAGGTCATTTTTTTTCTAGTCGGCATATTAAAATTTTTTAGAAGTGATATTGACAGGAAAGAAGTAATTATTTTTGCTTATGAGATAAATTTACTGTAATTAATTATTTAATCAGTGTAGTTGCTAAATAAGGAAAGTCAAGATATATTATTTTATGTGTGATAAAGCATTTAAGTTTTTGTCCTACTGAAAAGTTTATCTGAACTTATACCAACCTACATAATTTCATACAAAGGTTGATGAATTTGGTAAGAAGTATGCTTCTCATCTCCCTAGAAAGGGTAAAATGGAT
>JAPMOQ010043774.1:0-10834 GCA_026543055.1 Argiope trifasciata | reverse complement strand
GAATATTCGCTCCGTGACTCTAACGCCCAAGCCACTCACTGCTTGAGCTGCTGAGGTTTCTTCCCTTCATAACACGTCAATCCGAGCATAAAAGGCGCTGGGAATCGGGTGTAAAACACAATGCTAAGAATATCAAGGCCTTCTGCGCATGTGCCGGAACTTGGCACGGAGGGTTTGAAATAAAACTACAAATTTTTGATCAAAATATTTTGCTTTTTTTAATGGCGTTGAATATTTCAGAGTAACTACAGATTTAGTATCAGAAAAATTTAAAATAAAAATAAAATTTTAAAAATGGATTTGGCGCTTTCGAAACTAGAACGTACAACCTGCAAAAATTTAACATTTTCTCCGTCTCTCTAATGACCAAGCCACTCACAGCTTGATCTTTGGAGGTTTCTTCCCTTCATAAGAAGAGCAACACTAATAGAATGTTATAAATTTATAGTTTCCTATAAATGGATAGCGGATATATTAAGAGATTCCACCTGATGGATATTGGATATATGTAAAAACTACTACGGATAGAATGTGGATATATAAAAATATTCCTTCTGATTTAATTTACATACATAGAATAATTTCAACTGATTTAATGCGCATTTATGTAATGATTCAGCTTGTTGGAAAGTACATATATGTAAAGATTCCTGCTAATGGATAGTTGATAAATGTAAAGATTCTTAATGAGGGTATGTATATATATGTAAACATTAATCCTGATTTAATGTATATATATGGAAACATTCCAACTGTTGGAGAGAGGATATGTGTAAAGTTTCCTCCTGTTTTATAGTGGATATATGTAAAGAATACCACTGATGGAATATTGATATATGTAAAAATTCCTATTGAAGGAATTTGGAATTATGGAAAGATTCCTCCTGACTGATAGTGGAAATATGTAAAGATTCCTCCTGATGGAAGGTGGATATAGTAAAGATTCTTCTTAATTGAATGTTGATATATGTAAATAATCCTACTGATGGAATGTACATATATGTTAAGATTCCTAATGATGAATAGTTTATATATATAAAGTTTCCTCCTGATGGATAGTGGATAAATATAAACAACCACTTATAGAATGTGTATATACGTAAAGATTCCTACTGATGGAATGTAGTTATATGTAAATATTCCTAATGCTATATAATGAATAAATTTAAAGAATACAACTGGAGGAATAATGATATATGTAAAGATTCCTATTGATAAAATGTGGAAAATATGTATGGATTCGTGATGATATATAGTCGATATAGGTAAAGATTCCTCCTGATGGATAGAGGATATAAATAATGACTACCACTGATAGAGTGTGTATACATGTAAAGATTCCTACTGATGGAATGTGGATAAATGTAAAGATTCCTCCTGATGGATAATTGTAAAGAATACAACTGTTTTAATGTTAATATATGTAAAGATTAATACTGAATGAATGTACATATATGTAAAGATACCTACTGAATGAATGTGAATATATATAAATAGACTTATTGTTGGAATGCTGACATATGTAAAGATTTTTCCTGAGTTAATGTTGATATATATAAGTATTTCTACTGATGGAATGTGGATATATGTAATGATTCCTTCTAATGGATAATTTATATATGTAAACATTCCTCCTAATGGATAGTGGATCTATGTAAAGAGTACAATTGGCGGAATGTTGATATATGTAAACATTCCTGCTGAATGAATGTATATATATGTAAAGATTCCAACTTATGGAATGCTAATATATGTAAAGATTCTTACTGATGGAATGTTGATATATGTAAAAATTCTTTCTGAGTGAATGTCGATATAAGGAAAGATTCTTAATGAGTTAATGTTGACATATGTATTTATTCCCTCTGATGGAATGTGGATATATGCAGTGGATCCTTCTGATCGATAGTGGATATATGTAAAGATATATATATATATATATATATATATATATATACCGGGTGGCCAGAAATAAAACACCCCTACTCTGACCTCCCTGGATATCGAACTACTCAGTGTAAAGGCTTGAAAATTTGTGGACATACTATTCAAAAAATGGGAAAACGGATTTCACGAAAAAAAATTTAGTTCCAGAAATCACCGATAGGTGGCGCTGTACCACTGGACGTATGCTGAAAAGACACAAAAACACGTTTTAAACACATTTTATTTGAAAGTACCAAGCATACATGAAACAAGGACGTTATCGATGCAGGGAATGCTGCTCAATATGGTTCCCTTCCTGAAGATGTAAAATGTGAAGTCTGTGGACAGCTTGTTCAACTGCGGATCGTAACTGGTCATCTGAGATGCTTTGCACATGCAGACTGATACTCTCTTTCAAATCTGCCAAGGTTATCAGACGTTCTCGATAAACAAGGTTTTTTAAGTGTCCCCAAAGCCAAAAATCACACGGATTAAGATCCGGTGAACGAGATGGCCAAGTTGTCGGAAACGCGCGACTGATTATTCTGTCAGTGGTGAAATGTTGGCGAAGAAACTGTTGCACAGGGAGTCCAATGTGTGGAGGTGCTCCATCTTGCATAAAAGTAATGGTGTCAAGGCATTGGCGCTGCTGCAAATGGGGTACAACAAATGTTTCGAGCATCCTTTTGTACCTGTTGGCCGTCACGGTACATGTCTCAAGGCCATTGGAAGTAACCTCTTCGAAAAAGAACGGTCCAAGGATGAATGTGGCTGTGAATCCACACCAGACTGTAACTTTCGATGAGTGGAGTGGAATCTTTTGGAAGGTACGGGGGTTTGTCGTGTCCCATATGCGACAGTTATGGGTGTTCACTGTTCCACTGAGGTGGAAATGGGCCTCATCGCTCCACAGAATCTGCCACGGCCACGATGCATCCACTTCAACTCTAGCAAGAAATGTCAATGCAAAGGTCAGTCGCATCTCCCTGTCTGTGGCCAGCAATTGTTGATTAGGGCGGATTTTGTACGGGAAACAATGCACCATTTTTCTGAGTACGTTCCACACTGTGCTATAGGGAACACCCAAGTGTCGTGACACTGCACGTGCACTACTGCAGCCTAAAACATTATCCATTGACTGTTCAACAATACCGGTGGCAACATCTTCAACGACATCTGTACGAACCGGTTTGCGTCCTCGACCAGGCTGAACTCCAAGATGTCCAGTTTCCTCGAATCGAGCGATCATTCTCCTGAGAGCTTGTGGAAGCAATGGTCCCTTACGCAAATCCTTAAGTCGGCGAAACTCTCGAAGTGCTGCTGGAGCATTTCCTTTATTCTCGTAAAACAACTTCACAAGCAAAGCGCGTTCTGGCAGCGTGACAGCCATCACTAATAAGAATGACATTCCCCACCTTTTAACTTCTTTTATACCCAGAACATGGCTTCTAACCATGCTTTATGCAAATTTTTCTGGTTACAGTATGAAATTGCAGTTACAACGGGAGTTCTAGCTTCTTTACTATTTTTATTTTCCATAAGGGGCAGAAAAATTAAAAAGGAAGCATGGAAGCATTCCATTCCGCATAAACATTTTAATTTTTATTATTATTTGTGTCTTTTGATCATAGTTCCAGTTGTGCAGCGCCACCTATCGGTGATTTCAGGAACTAATTTTTTTTTCGTGAAATCCGTTTCCCCATATTTTGAATAGTATGTGTACAAAATTTTGAGCCTTTACACTGAGTAGTTCGATATCCATGGAGGTCAGAGTAGGGGTGTTTTATTTCTGGCCACCTTGTATATACACACTGAAGTGACAAAAGTCATGGGATGACTGTTAATATCGTGTCGGTCCTCCTTTTGCCCAGCGAAGTGCAACAACTCGACGTGTCATGGAGTGCACAAGTCGTTGGAAGTCCTCTGCAGTAATATTGAGCCATGCTGTCTGTATAGACGTCCATAATTTTGAAATTTTGGATGGTGCAGGAGTTTGCGCACGAACTGACCTTTCGATGATGTCCCATAAATGCTCGATGGGATTCATATCGGGCGATCTAGGTGGACAGATCATGCACTGGAATCGTCCGGAATGTTCTTCAAACCAATCGCGAACAGTTCTGGCCCGGTGACCCGGCGCACTGTCATCCATAAAAATCCCATCGTTGTGTGGGTAGGTGAAGTCCATGAATGGCTTCAAGCAGCTGAATATAACCATTTCCAGTCAATGATCGGTTCAGTTGCACCTGTTGAGTGTATCTGTATTTTTTATGTATTGTCTTTTTTATTTTTTCTCATAATTATTTTTTGTATACTGTCTCTGTATTTTTTATCATTTAAATATTTCACTATTATCTGGCAACAATTCTGTGGTTCGAAAAGATATATATTCTGTATAGCAACGCCACTGTCAGGGTGTTTTTGTAATGCCGCACGGTGCTGCAGGCGTAAATTCAAAATAAATGTTTTTTTTTATGTGTGGTAAAGCGAGGTTTTTAATCTGTAATGATTATTTGGTTCCCCAGGTGAGGACATGGCGTATTCCGAAGACGCAGTTACTAACAGATAAGTAATTTGCTTTTCTAGAAGCTCTTTATTTACAGCAGTGAAGAGTTGTTGATATTTAGTTTGGTCATTATAACTCAATTTCATAATGAAAGATTTGAGCGAGCCTGATATTAAAAAGCTCAGAGGGCGAGCTAGAGCAGCTCTAACCCGTTTACAGAATGGCTTTAATGCACAATTAAGCCTCACTGAATTAAAAGCGCGGTTAGAAAGAGTTGAACAAGCTTATAAGGACTTTGACCAGTACGATTCTGCTTTACCCGAACAAGATTCAGAAATTGACGAATTCGAATCTAAGTATTTTGAAATTAAAGTGATGTATCAAGTCGCTATTGAAGCAATGAACGGAGCTACTCTGACTGTTAATCCCACTCCTGTTGGGGCAAACTTTAAACTACCACGTTTAAACATTCCTAGCTTCAACGGTAAATATACCGACTGGCTCAATTTTAAGGATTTTTTTGTTGCAACAGTACACAATAATCAGTCGCTAGCTAAAATTCAAAAATTCCAATATCTAATAGGTCTATTGAAAGATGAACCTGCTAATATCATAAAACATATTCCGATTTCGGAAACAACTTATGACGAGGTTTGGGATAAATTGTTGACCCGGTATGATCGTAAAAATCAAATTGTTACTTCACTTGTAAAAACATTCCTAGAACAACCCAGGGTTATAAATTCTGATTCTGTGAATTTAAGGAAACTTGCTGATACTTCTGATGAAGTTATTCGTGGATTAAAATCTCTGGGCGAAAAAGCGTCGTCTAAAGATGTTTGGTTAATTCATTTATTGTTAGAAAAGGTTAATTCTGAAACGCGCCATTTATGGTCACAAAAGTTCGGCGATGAGGAATTTCCTAGCTTTTAATATTTTTTGGAATTTTTAAACTCAAGATGTGTATCCCTAGAAATATTAAGTTGCCACAATTTTGAAAAACGTATAACTCAAAAAACTCATTACGCTGTCAAGAATATTTCACATCCTAATAGGCATTCAACTTTAAAATGTCAATACTGCAATGGCTCTCATTCGTTATCTAAGTGTTATAAATTTAAAGCTGCAGATATTTCAACAAGAAAAAATATCGTCCGCAAGAATTCCTTATGTTTTAACTGTATGGCTTTTCATCAAATGAAATTCTGTCCATCACAAACTTTATGTCAAATTTGTAATGGAAAACACCATACTTTATTGCATGAAGAAATTAGAAATAATAATGCAATGGTTTCTAATAACTCTCCATCCAATGAACAAATTAACAACGCTGATGAATCAGTAAATATTTCGAGCTTTTCTGTTCAAGGTCGGAATATTTCATTTTTGCCAACTGCGGTAGTGACAGTATTGGATTCTTCTGGTCAAGGTCACAAGTGTTCTGTTTGACAGCGGAAATGAAGCTTCTTTTATAAGTGAGTCACTTGTTCATCAATTAAATATCCGTAGAAAAAATGCTCGCATTTGCGTAAAAGGATTAGGTGATTCAAACGCTGCTACAACTCGCGGTTATGTTAATATTACATTGGTTTCTAGTTCTGAGTTGGAGAAAAATTGCGTTTTAATGGATGCTTATGTTCTTGATAAATTAACTTCCCATTTACCTTCAGAAAGGATTGATAGCAAAGATTTTGATCATTTGAAATCAATTAATCTCGCTGATCCCCATTTTTGCACACCTTAACAAATAGATATAATAATCGGAGCTGATTATTTCTTTTCTTTGCTACTGGCTGGGCAAATTATTGGTTGCAAAAATGTTGTTGCACAAAATACCATTTTCGGTTGGGTTATATTGGGCAGAATTAAAACAGAAAGTAGTGCGCTGCATCCCATTTGTGTTAATCGTATTAGTTTACATGCAGAGGATAACATAGATACTATTCTGAAGCGTTTTTGGGAATTGGAGGAAATAACCCCAAACCGAAATTTAACAGTTGAAAAAGAATTTTGTGAGAAACATTTTAAGGAGAATTATCGAGTAAATGAAAATGGCAAGTTTGTTGTTCGATTGCCTATTTTCAACAAAGCCGAACGGCTAGGTGACTCCAAATCTTTAGCAATTTCACGGTTGCTTTCCATGGAACGGAAATTTAATTTAAATAAAGAGCTCGATAGACAGTATAGGGATTTTATGCAAGAATATGAAACTTTAAATCATATGGTTCCAGTTGATTCGGAGATAAATGATCAGGTATATTATTTACCGCATCATGCTGTTATAAAGTCGAGCAGCACTACTACTAAACTTCGTGTAGTATTTGACGGTTCTTGTAAACCTAAAAATTCAGTTTTATTGAATTCTGTTTTAGGTGTAAGTGCAACACTACAAAGAGATATTTTTTTAATATTGCTTAGTTTTCGAGTACACAAAATAGCTTTTTATGCAGATGTAGAAAAAATGTACCGGCAAATTCTTGTAGATGAGGAAGCTCAAAACTTACAAAGAATTGTTTGGAGAAATACAGTTAATTCCAAAATACAGTTTTATAAATTATGTACAGTTACTTATGGTACTGCCTTTGCCCCCTTCTTAGCGACACGTTATTTGTCGCAAATTGCCTTAGATGCAGAACAGTCGCATCCTCATGTATCTTCAATTATAAAAAATGACTTTTATGTTGATGATTGTTTATCTGGTTCTAGCAATGTAGAAGAAGCAGCTGACATCTGTTCTAAGCTTTCACAGCTGTTAGCTGTACGTGGATTCCATCTGAGGAAATGGCGTTCAAACTGTTCCAAACTTCTCGGAGATTTATCTATTGATTATAAAGAAGCAAGTGATTTAGAAATTCATCCAGATGATTGTGCTAAAACGGTAGGACTTCTTTGGAACTCTACAGAGGACATATTTTTATTTAACATTTCCATAACTTTTGGAAATCATCACCAAGAGAATATTCATTTCGCAATCTTCTAAGATTTTTGATCCACTTGGCTTTCTGTCTCCATGCACAGTCAAGCTAAAAATGTTTTATCAACGTTTGTGGCTGATGAAACTTGATTGGGATTCCCCACTTCCCAAAGAATGGATTACAAACTTGCTAAGCTTTCAAGAAGGGCTTAAGACTCTCAGTGGTCTTAAAATTTCCAGGTGGCTACAAACAACAACGAAGAGCATTTGTCTACTTGGTTTTTGTGACGCCTCTGAATCAGCTTTTGCTGCGGTCATTTATTGTGTTCAACCCATATCTCATGAAAGGAATGAAGTGAGCTTAGTGGTTGCTAAAACTAAAGTAGCTCCCATTAAGCAAGTCTCTTTACCCAGACTGGAACTTCTAGGTGCATTGCTACTAGCCAGACTATTCAAGGTTGTAAGAAATGTTTTCTCCAGTTACGACATTTCTTTCCATGCCTGGACTGACTCTAAGATGGTTCTCAGCTGGTTAGCAGATCACCCACGAAGATGGAAGCTGTTTGTGGCAAACAGGACATCTGAAATTCTAAAAACTATATCTTATCAACAATGGAGTTACATTCCTTCAAAGGAGATTCCTGCTGACATTCCTTCTAGAGGAATTGATCCTAAATTCCTCCAGAACTCGTCTCTCTGGTGGTATGGGCCACCATTCTTGATGTTAAACAGTTCAAATTGGCCCCTTCAATCTTCTATCAGTAATGAGACTGATAATGACGCAACTGTCTTAACTGAACAAAGGACAAAATCTATTTTTTGTACTACAGCTCAGCTAATTAATGACACTATGGACAATTTGTTTAAAAACTGTTCATCTTTATCCAAAATAGTAAATGTAATATCTTTTTGTTTAAGATTTATTTCTAGGTGCAAGAAAAGAAGGCCTGGAGCTGATGAAAACATGGTGCAAAATTCATCAGCTGTTCATCGAACCACCAATGAGCGAGAAGCAGCTATGAAAATAATTATTAAATATATTCAATTTCTATGTTTTCAGAATGACTTGAAATTAATTAGGAATGATTTATCTTTAAATCCTAAAAGTGTATTGTGTTTACTTTCTCCCTTTTTTGATAATGATGATATACTACGGGTGGGAGGTCGATTACAAAATTCTGATTTAGCCTTTAATGTTAAGCATCCTATAATTATTCCAGGTGAACATAAATTTGCTTTTTTACTTATCAAGCAATATCACCTAACATATTTGCATGCAGGTTCTGGTTTACTTACTAATATTCTAAAGCAAAATTATTGGATTGTGAAAGGCAAGAAACTTATTCATTCTTTTATCCATAACTGTATTGTTTGCCACAGATATAAATTGTCATCAAATAATCAACTAATGGGTAACCTACCAAAACAAAGAATAACGCTTGAAAGACCATTCTTTTGCACAGGTATTGATTACGCTGGTCCTATAATTTTAAAATGTTACAAAGGTCGTTGTTTGAAGACTACAAAAGGTTACATAGCCCTCTTTGTATGTCTAGCAACCAAATCTTATCATATTGAAGCAGTTAGTGATTTAACGGCTGATGCCTTCCTTGCTGCTTTTTGACGATTTGTTTCCAGGCGAGGTGCGCCTAAAAATTTACTATCGGATAATGGCACACATTTCGTTGGTGCTAAAAGAAAGCTGTCTGAGTTGCATAATATTTTAATGTCATTTAAAAGAAATGAAATTATTGCAAATTATTTGTCCCAGACCACAATTGATTGGAAAATTATTCCTCCTGCTTCTCCCCACTTCGGTGGCTTGTGGGAATCTGGGATTAGATCTATAAAATTTCATTTGAAAAGAATGATTGGAGAAACCAAATTAACATTTGAGGAATTAACTACTCTCTTGACTCAAATTGAGGCTGTTTTAAACTCTCGGCCGTTGTCTAAAATTAACCATGCTAATGTATCTAATTTAGATGCCTTGACTCCTTCTCATTTCTTAACTGGAGATGTTATTACTAGTATTCCCGAAAATAGCTTAGTCAATAATAAGCCCACTGTTTTGAAACGATGGGAATTATTACAGCAAATGAAGCAAGGCTTTTGGAAAAGGTACTATAAGGAATATTTAAACTCTTTACAACAGAGATATAAATGGAAAGAAAGATTTCCAAATATTTCTGTAGGGTTATCTTGTTCTAGTTAAGAGGACAACATGCCTCCTGGTATTTGGCCATTGGGTCGCATTTCCAAAATTCATCCTGGCAGGGATGGCATTGTTAGAGTTGTAACAGTAAAGACTGTTAGTGGTTATTTTAAAAGACCTATTGTAAAAATATCACCATTGCAATTGTGTCAAGAATAAATCATTCTTGCCAGGGTGGGAGTATGTTGAGTGTATCTGCATTTTTTATGTATTGTCTTTGTTATTTTTTCTCAATTATTTTTTGTATACTGTCTCTGTGTATTTTTTATCATTTAAATATTTCACTATTATCTGGCAACAATTCTGTGGTTTGAAAATATACATATATTCTGTATGGCAACGCCACTGTCAGGGTGTTTTTGGAATGCCGCACGGTGCTGCAGGCGTAAATTCAAAATAAATGTTTTTTTCTGTGTGTTAAAGAGAGTTTTTTTAATCTGTAACGATTAGTACTAGAGGACCGAGTCCATGCCATGTAAAAACATCCCACACCATTATGCAGCCACCACCAGCTTGGACAGTGCCTTGCTGACAGTTTGGGTCCATGGCTTCGTTGGGTCTGCGCCACACTCGAACTCTACCATCAGCTCGTAACAACTGAAATCGTGACTCATCTAACCACGCCACGGTTTTCCACTGGTCTAGGGACCAATCGATATGCTCACGAGCCCAAGAGAGTCGCTGCAGGCGATGTCGTGCTGTCAGTAAAGGCACTCGAGTCGGTCTTCTGCTGTCATTTCCCAAGGAAGACAAATTTCACCGCGCAGTCCTATCGGACACGTCCCTCGTACGTCTGACATTGATTCCTGCAGTTATTTAACGAAGTGTTGCGTGTCTATTAACATTGACCATTCTACACAGATGTCGGCGGTCTCGGTCGTTAAGTTCAGGTGGTCGCCCACTGCGCTGTCCATGATGGGATGTGATGCTTGAAATTTCATACTCTCGGCACACTCTTGATACTGTGGATCTCGGAATGTAGAATTCACTAACAATATCCGCAATGGAATGACCCATGCGTCTAGCTCCAACATTCCACGTTCAAAGTCTGTTAATTCTCGTCGTGCCGCCATAAATCACGAAAAACCTGTTCACATGAATAACTTGAACACAAATGAAAGCTCTGGAAAACGAACTGCGCATTTATACATTTTCGCTGCGATACTACTGCCATCTGTATATTTGCATATTGCTATCCCATGTCTTTTGTCACTTCAGTGTATAATATATATATATATATATATATATATATATATATTGATGGATGGTGGTA
>JAPMOQ010043765.1:0-11831 GCA_026543055.1 Argiope trifasciata | reverse complement strand
AAATACAATGATTGATTAAAAAACTTTTTTAATTCTTAAACTTGTTTAAATCAGTAAAGATTTTTAGTTTCTATTCCGGTTTTGGTTTTGTTCCCGTGGTTAGTGTTAAATAAATACTTAACTGGTAAAAGCAAGCCTGAAATATTTTATCCTGTCGCGTATTGTACTACTTTCATTTTTTGTAAGTGGCAACATGTATAAAATCAGATTCAAAATAAAGGAAAGAGAGAGTCGTTCGATTAAAATGTCTGATACTGTTTTATTTTTTAAAAAGCTATAGGAGAAAGAGAAATAAGTTTGTTTTCTGCAATTCTCAACATTTGGTGAACCCGGAAGTGATCTTATGAAAGTATTCAAATGATATACAGGTCAGACGATTTATTTATCTTTTAGTAACGGATATTTTGACCGTTAAAAATCAGAAGATACATTACATTTTGCTTTCGTTATTTGTGTCTAAGTTTATGGAAATGGAAGCACTAATTCAGAGACGGAAACCTGTTAGAGCATCTTTTACGCGAATATGTAACGGAATTAAACTTGAAGTAGAAAAAGAAAACCCGGATGAAGAATTTATAAGATCAAAATTGTCAACTTTAGAACGTTTGTCAGAAGAACTTCGTTCTTATGATAGTCAAATTTTAGATTCAGAATATTCTTCTGAAGAGCTGTTTAACAGTGAGTGGGAAAGCATCGAAGAATACAGAGAAAAATTGGATTTAATTAAAGTAAAAGTTGAAATATTCTTTTCCCGCCAAACTGAGCAATCCGTCGCCAGTGTGTCTCCAAATTTAAACAAACGAAAACTCAAGCTGCCTGAAATAGTATTAAAACAATTCGGTGGAGATATTAAGGATTGGTTGCCGTTTTGGGGTCAGTTCCAACGAATTCATGATGATAAAGAAATTCAGAACGAAGATAAATTTCACTACTTGATCCAAGCCACCATACCTGGCACTAGAGCACGTAATATTGTGAATAGCTTCCCGGCGACTGCGGAAAATTATCAGAAAGTAATAGAAAGCTTGAAAAATAGATTCGGAAGGGAAGAACTGTTAGTAGAATTCTACATACGAGAGCTATTAAGCCTAATCATTAAAAATGTAACTGATCAGAGGAAAAAGTGCAGTGTATCCGAGCTGTACGATAAGTTAGAATCGTATTTACGTTCGTTAGAATCAATCGGAATGAAAAGCGACAAATACGCTGCCATGCTATTTCCGCTCGTTGAGTCTTGTATTCCAGAGGAATTATTAAGAGTTTGGCTAAGAAATTATGCATCAATAATTACAGAAGAAAATACTTATTCCGAAAAATTAAAACAATTGTTATTATTTTTGAGAAATGAAGTTGAAGGAGAGCAGAGAATTTCTCTGGCAAAATCTGGGTTCAAATTGGATTTTGATGCGCGAAATGAAAGTAGAAGGGATAGAAGATTTAAAAATGAAGATCCCGTGCCTACAGCGAATGAACTATTCTCAGGTCATAAGAAAATATTTAACCTCGGAAAAAAGAACTCTTGCATTTTTTGTGATAAATCACATGAAAGCCAAAACTGTTTTGTGGCTCAAAAAATGAGCTTAACTCAAAGGAATGATGAAGTTAAGAAAAGGAATGGATGTTTCATCTGCCTAAAAATTGGACATAGGGCCAAGCAATGTAGATCAACTGTACGGTGCTTGATATGCTTAAGAAGACACTGGGCTGTAATGTGTTCAGACTTGCAAACATGTAAAAAGAAAGATGATAGAATTATGGAAGAAGATGCGCAAAAGGTATCTTTAGCAAGTACCAGTTTTAGTTGCCCTGATGAAGTGTATCTTCAAACATTATTAGTGAAAATTGAATCTAATAAAAGTCAGAAAACGGTAAGGGCACTTATTGACACTGGATCCCAGCGTTCATATATATTAAAAGGAACGGCTGAAGATATTGGGTGTCATTCAAATGGAACAGAAACGTTGATCCATGCTCTTTTTGGAGGAGCCACAACAAAGAGAGAAACTCACAGACGTTATGAAGTATCTCTTAGTAGCCTATATGGCAATTATTCTAGAAGATTAAACCTCTTGGAACAATCGAAGATTTGTGGACCAGTGACAAGTTTGCAACCTGGACAGTGGATGGAAGAAATTAAGCAAAAAGGTATCACTGTCTCCGATATTGGAAGAAAAGATCTAAAAATAGAAATTCTTATTGGAGCAGATGTCGCAGGTGCATTGTTAACGGGAAATGTTCACAAATTACAAAACGGATTGGTTGCTGTGGAATCTTTGCTCGGATGGACAGTTATGGGGAGAATAAATTATTACACCTCAGAAAATAATGTGTGTATCGCCTCTGAAATAACGTCCATGTTGGTTCATAGTAGCGACATTGAAAACTTGTGGAAACTAGAGGCATTGAGAATTACAGATTCCAAAGAAAATAGAAGTGATGTCGAATTACAAGAAGCAGTAGGGGATCATTTTAACAAGACCCTAAAAAAGACAAATGATAGATATGAAGTCTCTTTACCTTGGATCAACGAGAAAGACAAATTACCCAGTAACAGAGAAATAGCGGAAAAAGATTAATTTCCACGACAAAGAAACTCATGCTGAAAGATAAAACAGAAGCTTACAATGCAGTGTTCGAAGAATGGGTTGAATCTGGAATAATAGAAGAAGTACCAGAAGAGGAAAAAAGTGTACACTGTCATTACATTCCACACAGACCGATATTCAAAGAGAACTCTACAACATCCATAAGACCAGTTTTTGATGCTTCGTGTAAACAGAAGGAATTTCTTTCCCTTAACGAATGTCTCGCAAAGGGTGAAAATTTAATTGAATTAATACCCAGCTTACTTCTTGATTTTAGACGAGGAAAAATAGGAATTATTTCAGATATCAAAAAGGCTTTCCTTCAAATATCTATTGGAAAAGGTGATCGAGATTTTCTGAGATTCCTGTGGTGGAAAGACTCTGAACAAAAGGAAATAAAAGAATTTCGACACTGCAGAGTAGTTTTTGGACTAAAATGTAGTCCGTTTTTATTAGGTGCCGTGATAAATTCGCATTTGGATCAGAGTGATGTTTCTCTAAAAGCAATAGCTTCAAAATTGAAATCTTCATTCTACGTAGATAACTGTGTCACGTCAGTCGATTCGAATGAAGAAGCAGAAGATTTTATTGAAAAGTCAACTCAATTGATGGCAAGTGGTAACTTTGACTTGAGAGGTTGGGAGCAGACAGAGAGAAGCAATACGAAATCGATAAAAGGTGAACCACTAAAGGTTCTTGGTCTTATGTGGGATAAGTTTGAAGATTCACTGTTTTGTGACATACCTAATATCGATTTAGATGGCATCATAATTACAAGACGAAACATGCTATCCATTGTACAGAGAATCTTCGATCCAATTGGTTTTAGCTGTCCTTTCACACTTCGACCAAAGGTGTACTTGCAAAATAGTTGGGAAACTAAATTGAGCTGGGATGCAGAGCTGCCTGAGGAAATCAAAAGAAAATTCTTGAAATGGGTCAAAGAATTACCCTTGTTAGCATCAGTAAAGATTACTAGGCAAGTTACTCTGACCGATGGGCAGTCTTTTAGCCTCCATTCATTTTCCGATGCTTCACAGGGATCTTATGCGAGTGTAGTGTTTTTAAGAAGCCAAAAATTAGGCGAAGTCAAAGTGACACTATTGCAAGCTAAAGCCAGAGTAGCTCCGTTGAAGAAAACAACTATACCAAGACTGGAATTGCTTGCTTGCCTTATTGGAGCGAGATTGACTTCATCCATTAAGAAGAACCTCAAGATCGTAAATTTCAAAAGAGTATTATTGGACCGATTCTTCAACTGCGCTCTTCTGGATAAAAAATATGCAAGCCTGGGGAACTTTTGTGAACAACAGAGTTTCTGAAATTAGGAATCTGACAGACTTTAGAAATTGGCACCATATACCTGGTACAGAAAATCCAGCCGACATGCCATCAAGAGGATGCTCAGTGAAGAAACTTATTGAATCCAGATGGTGGGAGGGGCCTCGTTGGCTGACAATGTCGGAAGATGAATGGCCTCACTCTGTGCCAATCGATGACAAAGTAGAGGTTGACAAAGAAAAACGTAGAGAAGTACTGACGTCATTAAGTCATGTTGATGATTTTCCCTCGCGAGTCTTTAACTACTTTTCAAAGTACACGAAAATACTAAGAATGATGGGTTGGATATACAGATTTATAGGGAATTGCCTGAAGACAAAAGAAGAAAGAGAAGACGGCGAGTTGAAAGTAAATGAGTTAAAAATGGCAGAGAAATCTATTGTAAAGATCATTCAACGTGATGCATTTTCTTCAGAAGATATAAATAAGCTAAAGTCACTTAGTGTATTTAAAGACGAGGAAGGCATTTTACGAGTTAAAACTAGATTAAATGAAAGAAAAGACCATCACAATTTTATTTTTCCCATGTTACTTCCGAAGAAGCATGCAGTTGTAGAGAAACTAATACTTCATAAACATTTTTCTTTGTCTCATGCCGGGATACACGTATTAATTTCCAAACTTCGAGAAAACTTTTGGATTATCAAAAGCAGATCGACTATCCGAGGAGCTTTATCTCAGTGTATTAGATGTAGAAGGCATGAAGGTAAAGCATTGCAGACAGTACCGGCTGCTTTACCCGAAAATAGAGTTAGAGATGCTAAGATTTTTGAAATTGTGGGTGTTGATTTGGCCGGCCCACTAATTTTGAAGAACAAGAGTAAAGCTTGGATCATACTTTTCACCTGTGCTGTTTTCAGAGCAGTTCATTTGGAACTGATTTTGACCCTCTCTACACAGGGATTTTTACTTGGATTTCGAAGATTTATTGCGCGTAGAGGACGGCCATCAATAATTTACAGCGACAATGGTACTAATTTTGTCGGATCCAACAATCTCTTCGAATCAATTGATTGGAACATCATTGGAAGAGACGCTGCCATACTTAAGATAGACTGGAAGTTTAGTCCACCAGCAACATCATGGTGGGGCGGTTTTTGGGAACGACTTGTGCAAATGATTAAGAAACTTTTACGTCGCATCTTGGGCCGGGCATCTTTAAATTACGAAGAGTTAATGAGTGTGTTGTGCGACTGTGAATCAACTGTGAATTCCAGACCACTCACATATGTGACAGAGAATTCTGACGATCCCATTCCTTTGACACCATCCTTGTTTTTAGGTGAAATTCCAGAGTTTGGTGTGCCTGACTTAGATCACCTAGATCGAGTTGATTTCAATAAGAGGCTTAGACATCTTCAAAGTGTGCGTGAACTTCTAAGAAAAAGGTTTAGACTGGAATATCTCAGTTTATTGGTTCAACGTCCATCAACAATCTTAATTTCCAAACGGATTAAAGTTGGGGATATAGTTCTCATCGAGTGCGACAACAAATGCAAAGTGCTATGGCCTCTAGCCAAAGTAATAGAGATATATCCAGGCAAAGACGGCAACATTCGTGTTGTTCGTGTCAAAACCGCTTCCGGTGAATTAGTTCGACCAGTAAAGAGAATATTTCCCCTCGAAATACCTTCATCTATGGAGTCAGATGAGAAAAATGAATCTGAAACACTTGAAAAGGAAAATATGGTTTCTGAATCACCGATGAATAATTCTGTTTCAGAGTTATCCCAGAGGTTCAAAACTATTGTGACTAGATCTGGAAGACAAGTTAAACTCCCATCCAGACTCTTTACTTGAACTCTAAGTAACTTCAAAATTTAAATACTAAGAATTGGATTTTAAACATTTAATACATAACTTTAATTGTTGACATAGCTTTAATTGTTTTATTAATGTTTTGATTAATTTATGTGTCATTAATCAAAAGGTGGGAGGATTGTTAAATAAATACTTAACTGGTAAAAGCAAGCCTGAAATATTTTATCCTGTCGCGTATTGTACTACTTTCATTTTTTGTAAGTGGCAACATGTATAAAATCAGATTCAAAATAAAGGAAAGAGAGAGTCGTTCGATTAAAATGTCTGATACTGTTTTATTTTTTAAAAAGCTATAGGAGAAAGAGAAACAAGTTTGTTTTCTGCAATTCTCAACAGTTAGCTCTGTTTCTGTTTCGTTTAAATAATTCCTTGATTATAGTATTTTGGATTTGTTTCATTCATTGGTTCTTATTCATTTACCTTTCATTTTGTGAGCTTTTAGCGTGTATTTCTGAATTAAGTTTTAATTTCGATTTCGACCTAGTTGGTTTCGTTTTAATTTTTGTTGACAAAGAAATGGGTTTTGATTGTTTTAATAATTTTATGATTGTATATATATAAATATATATATGGTAAGCACTTATAACAGAACTTTTGTTTCCTTTTCTTTCTTTTTTTATATTCATAATATTCATAAACAACTCAAATCAAAACTAATCACTAAATTTGGAGTAAAAATAAAAGTCACTCCATTAATAAATGAGTTAAACAAAAAAATTAATTGAAATATACACGAAACGAAATAAATAAATAAATGATAAAAAATTACAAATTTATACATTTATTGCTATTTTCAACAATCAGCATAACTATTTCTTGACTTGTTAAAATAGTGACTTGTTAATGACTAGTATTCTATTTATTGCGCTCCCGTCTGATTACCTTCGAAGGGTAACTGATTTCTTTATCTTTATAAAACAGAAAAAAATGTGATGGTCCGTTACATTTATATCTAAGTAATTCAGTTTTTTCATCTGCCCAAGGAAAAATATGCAATAAAGACGTCTGGATTGCTCAATTATCTTTGATTTGGAAATTGCTCTCTGTTAGATGCATTTACTATTGCGTTTCTTTGAATAAAAAAATAATTCCTCCCTAGAGATTCATAAAAATAAAGTTCCAGTTTTATTAATTATTAACACTTAAATTATTTTGGCACTGAACTCGTCATTTTGAACCTCGGTCTGATGACGGGGCAGATACCCAATCTGGAATCCCCTTTTCTAAATTTATATGTCACTTCAGTTGGAGGATACTTGGTCACGACGGATTTCACTTGTACCAAACTCGCTAGCCCGACAGGTTTTTTTTTTGATGGAATCAGGTCTCGAACCTGAAACCCTCCATTTTCGATGTCCAGACCTTAGCACCGAGTCCAGTTTTTATAAAAATTGAATTTTGTTTTTGAAATCTATACTTATAATAAAGCTCAATGTGTGTGTGTGTGTGTGTGTGTGTGTTGGCGCTCTACAGGCCAGACCGTTGGACCGACAGCTACCAAATTTGGTACATGTATACCTTGGAGGGCCGGAATGTGCACCTCGGAGCCCTTTTTTCGAATTTTTAATTAGAATTTGACTTAATTAAAATTTAAGCGAAATTTTGACGTTTTTCCGCTATAACTTCCGAAAATATGATCACATAAACATGATTTTTACATCAATTTAAAGATAAAAAAATTAGCTTTCTAACGGTGTCAATGTTTTGATGTATAACTTGTCTCTATTTTTAACGAATTTTTAAAGAAATATTTTAACTATGTTTTTATCACGTGACTGGATAAAATAAAAGAATGCCGGAAGTTCAAATAAAAAAAAAATATGATCGTAAATCAAGTCTAAAGAAATGCAACTTTCAGCACGTGACTGGATAAAATAAAAGAAACATGAAATGTGATATTTTCTAAAAAAAGTAAATGCAAAGCAAAGGTTTCTTTAATCGTTTGCTATATCTAAATCATTTATTCCATAAATCATCTTTATTTACAGTAAACCTGATTGAATTTAGACCGGATAAGCATTGAAATCCCGACTTAATGGCATATTTATGTAATCGTTTGCAATATCTGTATCATTAATTCAATAATTTTTTCCCTTTCTCGCTTTCTTTAAAAAACACATTTAATATTCTGGCAACATCATCGTATTTTTTTTTAATATTTTGGAAGCATAACTGATGGTTAAAACTGACTGATTTATAAAATTAAAGAATATTACTAGGAAAAGGTGAACTTTTAGAATTTTCCGTCCATCATCTTAAAGAAAATATTAATTTCAGGTCAATCATTGCTCGCAATTACTTCAAGGCTAATAAATATGTGATTTAATTGAAAATTTTAGAACGCTTTACACATGGCGAATCAGCTGGTCGCCAAAGGCGGCTAGTGCCAAATAAAAACCAATTGCCAATATTATTTTCAGTGCCATGATTGATAAAATATGCGTACTGTATGTTCAATTCGAATTTTTTACCTCCATTGCTTTGGTTCCATTGAACATATAATCGGTTATGTTATTAAAACAACAACAATATATATATATATATATATATATATAATAAAATTTTGAAGCTGAGTCATAGCCGAAAACATAGAGAAGACGCATTGAATTTTTAATTTCACTTTATTCTCTCCGGGAGGCATAGTTTATTTACAAGAGACACGGACAAGGCATGTCCTCTCACAGCAAGGCACAAGAGCAAATGAAGCGCAAAAAGCGGGAGAAATTAATTATCCCTGGTCTTATATACCCTGAGATTTTGATTGATTTTAACTCTGCTTATATACAATGAGATTCCGATTGGGATTTCTATCACGTGTCGATTCTAATAAGGGAAACACAGGGATTTTTTTAAAAAATTGTTTAGATCAACAATTATTTTTTTACTCCGAGTATGGGAACCACTGACGAAAGCAAAGCTTTTTTCAAAGCTTCTCTTGAGTAAATTCAATAGAAAAAGTGGAATAGTATAAAGAAATAAGCCAATATTTTAGAGTGACTTTGATATGGGCTGAATTAAACTGAAAGTTAGAAAATTAGTTAAGTTTAAATTAGATTTTAAAATATCATCACACATATATGAATTAGAAAATATTGTCCCGTTTGAAAAGGATTCCTACGGAGGAAAATTTCTTCTGTTTAACGAACTTTATCGCATTACGAACATGATTCGGCGAAAATTTATAATGCGAATTTGTTTGTTGCTCTAGACATTAACATAATTATTCTAGACTCCATCTCGCATCGGAACTGGCCAATTGCATGACGGTAAAAAAAACCAAGCGCTATATGGAAAAAGTTTGAATAAAAAAACATAGGCCTTCTTAACCAAAACATAACTTTTTCCTTTAAATTTTTTTGGAATTCGGAATTCTAAAAATGGCAGATGATGATGCCAACACTTTAAAATAAACAATAACAAAAATGGTGTTGCCACCACTTTTAAAAATATTAATTTAACAAATATCATTTACAATAAAATACAATACTACTTAAAAATTAAATATACATGAAATAATCAGAAATTGAAAAGAAACAAAAGATGTTGCCACTACTTTTTAAAATATAAATTTTCAATAATCTATACTTATAGTAAAGCTCAACGTGCGTGTGTGTTGGCGCTCTACAGGTCAGACCGTTGGACCTACTGCTACCAAATTTGGTACATGTATACCTTAGAGGTCGGGAATGTGCACTTGGGAGCCCTTTTTTCGAATTTCTTAATTAGAATTTGAATTAATTAAAATTGAAGCAAAATTTCGACGTTTTTCCTCAAGAATTTCCGAAAATATTATCGCACAAACATGATTCTTACATAAATTTAAAGATTAAAAAATTAGATTTTTAATGGTATCAATGTTTTAATGTATAACTTAAGCCTCTATTTTTAACGAATTTTTAAAGAAATATTTTAACCATGTTTTTTTTTGAGCACGTGACTGGATAAAATAAAAGAAACATATAATGTGGTATTTTGTAAAAAAGTAAATGCAAAGCAAAGGTTTCTATAATCGTTTGCAATAAAAAAATCATTTATTCAACAAATTTTCTTTATTTATGGTTTAATGTAGACAGGATATGCAATGAAATCCCGACCTGGTTGAATTTAGACAGGATATGCATTAATTAATGGCATATTTCTATAAACATTTGCAATATCTGTATCATTAATTCAATAATTTTTTTTCATTATAAAATGTGATAATTTCTAAAAAAATAAATGCAAAACCAAGGTTTCTATAATCGTTTGCAACATCTAAATCATTTATTCAATAATTTTTTTTTCCTTTTTCGCTTATTTTTAAATAACATATTTAATATTTTGGCAACATCATGGAAAAAAAAAACATTTTTAATTTCAGGCCAGCCAATCAATGCCCGGAATTACTTCAAGGCTAATGAATGTGACTTAATTGAAAATTTTAGAACGCATTACTCATGGCGCATCAGCTGGTCTTCAAAGGCGGCTAGTTAATAATAATCTATATCTATACTTATAATAAAGATCAATGTGTGTGTGTGTGTGTGTTGGCGCTCTACAGGCCAGACCGTTTGACCTACAGCTACCAAATTTGGTACATGTATACCTTGGAGGTTCGGAATATGCACCTCAGAGCCCTTTTTTCGAATTTTTAATTAGAATTTGAATTCATTAAAATTTAAGCGAAATTTTGATGCTTTTCCGCCGTAACTTCCGAAAATATTATCGTACAAACATGATTTTTACATCTATTTAAAGATTAAAAAAATTAGCCTTCTAATGGTATTAGTGTTTTAATGTACAACTTAAGCTTCTATTTTTAACGAAGTTTTATAGAAATATTTTAACCATGTTTTTTTAGCACGTGACTAGATAAAATAAAAGAATGCCGGAAGTTTAAATAAAAATAATTATCATCGCAAAATAAATTAACAGAAATGCAACTTTCAGCAAGTGACTGGATAAAATAAAAGAAATATAAAATGCGATATTTTCTTTAAAAAATAAATGCAAAGCAAAGGTTTCTACAATCGTTTGCAATATCTATAACATTAACTCAATAAATCTTCTTTATTTACGTTAAACCTGATTGAATTTAGACAGGATATGCATTGAAATCCGGACTTAATGGCATATTTATGTAATCGTTTGCAATATCTGTATCATTAATTTAATACTTTTTTCCCTTTTTCGCTTTCTTTAAAAAAACCATATTTAATATTTTGGCAATATCATCGAATTTTTTTAATATTTTGGAAGCATAACCGATGGTTCAAACTGACTGATTTATAAAATTAAAGAATATTATTAGGAAAAGGTGTACTTTTAGAACTTTCCGTCCATCATCTTAAAGAAAATACTAATTTCAGGTCAATCAATGCCCGAAATTACTTCAAGGCTAATGAATATGGGATTTAATTGAAAATTTTAGAACGCTTTACTCATGGCGAACCAGCTTGTCGCCAAAGGCGGCTAGTAATAAATAAAGGAGCAAAAATCGCTCCGCAGTGGAGAACCGCTAAAAATTACTGACATAAAGCGATGTTCTACTGTTATAAAGACCATGTGTCATATGCATTATACTCTAAGTGATGGTACGTTCTGATATTTATACAGACGAGCTCAACAACATTTAGAATCCTTGTGATTTCCAAAGACCCTTTGGAATGGAAAGAAGAGACCCGAGAATGGGCAAATAGACAAAATGAAAAAAAAAAGAAATTTCTTCCAATAAAGAGGATCAAATAATGTGAAAATCAGATCTTGATCTTGTTAATGAATATGAGACTCTTCTATTTATTACTAGCTGATACCCGGCGGATTGCTGCCGCAGAAGAAACAATTTTGGAAACATTGTTTGGAATTCGAAATAGTTATCTTGTTTAAATCTAATACTATAATACGAGGAATGGTTGCCAAGTCGAAAATCGACCCAGAATGAATAAACTCCGGTAAACTTGGGGGTCTGGGGTTTTTGGCCACGAGGAATCGATTGGCGCCGGTTTTGAAGCGCTACGGTTGAGCAGTTCGGAGTTACAGATAGGACATTTTCAAACTTTATTAGCTACTTAAATTTTCAAGCGGTAACGTGCTGCCATCTATAGC
>JAPMOQ010043760.1:0-17020 GCA_026543055.1 Argiope trifasciata | reverse complement strand
TATATGAACATATTAACTCATAAACGCACGAAGCCATCTCTCTATATAAAACGTAGGAGCACATGGCACAAAAATCACCCTTATTATGCATTGTCTAATGGCAACAACCAAATGCAAATAAATTATTATGCAACTTTTCAGATGGTGTCATTGAAGTTCATACGTATTGATAGAAGACTTAACAAAGCCTCTCTACATTCAGAAGGAAAAGTATATAAAAAAGTTAAGAAGTATGCGTCAAACAAAGCTTAGTTGAGCCCCCAAAAAAGCTTAAACATGACCAGGTGGGTAAATGTTGTAAGTTACCTTCGGAAATTAAAGACCACACCTTCTAACATTCTTATAACTTAAAAAATGTTTTGTGCACTTTCTTAAAACCTAAAAATTACCTTCCCAATGATGATCAATTTTTCCAGTCCAATTTTATATCTGCACAATATACTTTTTTTTTGTTTTTAATAAATTTTATGAAACTGGCTCATAATTTGTAACAATTTTTAATATTATAAGAAAATTCAAACTTATCCATCAAAACATTGAATCGCGGGCTTTTGCCGGAGTTATGACTAAAAATAGAATTTTCTTTAAACGTTAATCCCGAGATAGTAATTATAAGATGTTTTAATTCGCTTTGATTTTATTCGTTTCATTTGATTTATTCGTTCATATATCTCCATCTTATCAATAAAAAAAGTGATTCTTTTAAATTTGCAAACCACATTTGTATTTAACGACTAAAAGAGTCTTGAATACGGGCGCACAGGCGGGTCACCATAGGCGCTTGGAATACGTCGAAATACGAAATGACTTTGTCACCAACTTGGTAAATGAGTATTCATTTTTGGGGGAGGCGGGGAAGAAAAATGTGTTAACTTGAAACAATTTAACTTGAAAAAAAAATTGGAATGCAATCTTTTAATCTATATTTCATTTAAGCTCCAAATAGTGGATCAGTAAAAAAGGAAATGTCCTCAATACATATTCATTTTACGAATATGCATTGTCGGGAATTTCAAGAATTGAACCCCGTTGTGTTGTGGCTTATCCCACCTGGTTGAGAGTCACATCAAAGAAGGTCCATGAGCCCGAAAGCCTTCAAACGCTACCTCAGGACTCGACAACAGCCTTTATTGAAACCGATGCTAGACAAAATGTGGGCAACTTCAGTCGCATTGCATTTTGGACATATGGGGATAGACTTCGAGGCCCGTCACATGACGTTGTACACGAGTGTGTCCACTTCGAAATCTAACGAGAGTTGTCTGGTCCCACCTGTTGCTAGCCCCAACTAAAACAGCTCCAGGGCAACTTTCCGCATACCGTTCATGCTCGGGGGTCCTCCTCCAAGAAGAACAGATGTCACTCCGGACCCGGGTGACGATTTCTGAAAAAGTAATGCAGCCATCATGAGCAGTATCCTTATGGCTGCCTTCTCTGGCCAGACCATCAGCCATTTTATTTCCGTGCACATTCACATGCGTCGGTATTAAATCCCATCTTACACTACCTAACCGTCCCTAATTCTAGATTGGTAGAAAGGGTGGTGACCAAGATGAAGATTCCATTTTCATCAATATATTAGGATTCATAAATCACATCCACTAAGTTATTATTACACAAAAAACTCAATAAGGTGTGCTACACCTTCTTTTAATGATTTTTAAGAACTGGAAGCCTGCTTTATTATACTATCTCAACCCTTTCTAAATGTGTCGGAAGATACTGAATGTCTAAATGTTTAGAAATGTAGTAGTGGCTCTATAAGCCAGACAACACTATCAAGATGGAATAATCACTTTTAGTTTGTGGTCATGTTATCTGCCTACGAACCACAAGATTACAAATGCAATCCTGGCTATCGCCGATAGCTTGGTGCAACAAACGTGATGTGGGTAATGGCTAAATGTGGCCCTGATGGATAAAAGTGGCTAAATCAGTACTGGAAACAGACCAAGCTCAGTATTTGGGATACCTCATTACTGATAAAGGAGGATCTCGACCGGGTCACCAATTGTTCAGAGCATTACTGTGTTGAAGAATTAGTTACCATAGAGATTCATATTTCAAGACACAACTTCGCAATTCCTTTTTGTTTTTTAACTGCTGACTCCAGCATCTTACAGGTTACCACAGCAACGCCGAATCAATCTCGCGCAACCACATGATTTACAACAAATCAAGTTATCATTACAGTTAACAGCCAAGAATATTATTACATTGAATAATATTAAAAATAGTTAACTTTACAGTCATATTGTGATAAGAAAACTAATATGCCGTTATAGAAACGTCCATCCAAGGAACACATACATTAAAAAACCATGAAAGGTTTCCATAATTTGTAGACAAATATTTAAACTATTTAGAATGGGTCGAATATGACATTCCAATCAACGCCAGATAAAATCAATTAAGGTAACCGACTACGTTCAAAAGAAAATTTTTGAAAACTTGGACTTTTTTAAAAGTACTTAAAACTGTGGTTTTTAGATATATTGTCAACTATAATACAAAATACTATAAGTACAACAAAAATTTTTGAAAACATGAAATATTTTGAGGAATAGGAAAATATGTAGTAAATCTGAAAGAAATTAAACCAAAACGGTGAACACTCGACAAAAGCGTAATGCAGCCATCCTATCTTTCTTTGCACACAAGTTATAGAATATAATGATGAACGAAATGAACCGAAATCTAAGAAAAACTTAGAAATACATGGAAGTGATGGGTAAAAATATATGTATGTATGCATTTTTCCAACAAATTTATAAATTAATTTTTCTAAAAACACCTATAAGTGAAAAAGTATTTCCCCAACAGTAAAAGTTTTGGTTCCTTTCATTGCCAATATTATTTAAAACAAACGCTGATATTTTTATGCAAATACTTCTATCAGTTTTTGAGGTATCATGTTAACGGTGGAGAATTTTTATGAAAATGAAAGTTTTGAGAAAACTGAAGTGAAAGATACATTTGAGCTGAAAAAACAGGTGATTCTGGTTGATAGGTGAGGTCTTCCTTTTCCCAGAAAACATAAATTGTTTTGGAAAGACGGAAGTCTGAATTACAAGAAATGACAATAAAAAATGTGGTAGCGGTAACGAGTGTTTTTAACGTAGTCGGATACTTTAATTCTCTGCAATCTATAAAAAAGTGAAACTCTCTAGTGCAGTTGAAAACTTTAATCAGAGGATCTGATCTTTAAAACGTCCACGAAGATGCCCCCCTCTCTTATTAATGCATCCAATGGATAGTAAATAACCGGTTGAAAATGGCTGTTCTCTCAACCCCTTTATCGTGAATAACATTGATTCGGATTCTTCCACTTCCCAAAGGAGAGAACCGGGTAACACTATCTCTGCCTTTTGCAATGAGTCTCAAACCTCCACAACTCTGTACGGAGGGAAAAAACAAACAATTATGGAAGGAGGAAGGGGGGAAATCCTTCCGTCACAGGTGCATGCCGGGATTATTTTCCCGTGTTATTCCGCAGCGATAAGGAAAGACAGAGTGTGTGGGCCTCTAATTAATCATTGTCACGCTTTGGCTTTATTTTGAGGCTTCTATGCACAGCCCGATGTGAATGTCGAAGCTCCGCTTTTACTGCAATGAGGCTCTGTGCTGGTGGCATTTGGAGAAAGACCGAAATGGAAATCCAGGTTCATGTGATGATATCACTCAGAGATCTTTATTCATGATGGTATGATATCACTCTTTTCCTGGCGTGCCTGGAGCTTATTGAGTGTCTTAAGGCGTCCGACTACATTCGAAAAAAATTGGAATTTTCTGAAATTATTTGAAACTATGGGTTTTAGAAGTAATGTCAATTATAATACAAAATATTATGAATACAACAAAATTGAGAATATAATATATTTTGAGAAATAGGAGAATGTGTAGTAAATTTTAATGAAATTCAACCCAAATGATTGACGCTCTACACAAAATGGTAATGCAGCAATCCTATTTTTCTCTATACATAAGTTGCAGAATATAATGATGAATGAAAGGAACCAACAACTGAGAAAAAAGAGATGAAAAAAATTATGGGTAAAAATATACGTGTACATGCATTTCTTCCATAAATACGCAACCTAATTTTTCTAAAAATACCTATAAATGAAAAAGTATTTCACCGACAGTAAAACTTTGGGTTCGTTTCATTGTCCGTATCACTTGAAACACACATACAAAATTATTATGTAAGTACCTCAATTAGGTTTGGGGATATCCTTTTAACGGTGAAGAAATTTATGAAAATTAAAAATGTTGAGGCAATTGAAGTGAAAGACAAATTTTAGCTGAAAAAATATGTGACTCTAGATGATAGGTGAGGCCTTCCTTTTCCTAGAAAGAGAAACTGTTTTGGAAAGAGGAAAGTCTGAATTATAAGAAATAAAAAAATACAGCAATGTCTTCGATAACCAGTGTTTTTAAAGCTATTCAGATACCTTAACGGAGTTTGCAATCAGCTGTATCCGCCTCGATGCCACATGGATTGGGCGATTTAATAAAATGTTCGAGAAACGTTAAAAATATGGGTTATCGACCCCATTGGTGAATGTTTTTTATTGTTATTTCTTGTAGTTCAGACTTTCCTCTTTCCCAAACAGTTTAGCTTTTTTTAAGGAAAAGAAAGTCTGAACTATTATCCAGTCTCGTATATTTTTTCAGCTAAACTCAGTCTTGAACTTCAATCTTCTCAAAACTTTAATTCTCATAAAAATTCTCAACCGTTAGCATACCTCAAAAACTAATAGAGGTACTTAATTAAAAATTTCAGCACGTGTTTTAAAGGACATGGGCAATGAAATGAACCAAAAGCTTTATTGTGGGTGAAATGCTTTTTCATTTATAGGTGTTTTCAGAAAAATGAAGTTGTGAATGGATGGAAAAAATACATATATACGTATATTTTATCACCAGAACTTCTTTGTATCTCAAAATTTTCCTTAGATTTTGTTTCCTTTCATTCATCGTTACATCCTATAACTTGTGTAGAGAGAAAAATAGGATTCCTGCATTACCATTTTGTGTAGAGTGTGAACCGTTTTGGTTCCATTTCATTAAAATTGACTACGCATTCTCTTATTTCTTAAAATATGCTTTATTTTCAAATAATTTTGTTGTATTTGCAGTATTTTGTATTATAATTCACAATAATTCTAAAAACCATAATTTTAAATAGTATTTAAAAAATCCAATTTTTTAGAAATTTTCCTTCGCGCATTGTCGGATACCTGAAGCACACAATACAGATGAAAAATTTCAATTTTCCATATTCATCCGCCTCAAGTAATGAAGATGCACACTTTCTCGAAGAGCTTGCTCCTGCCCGAACTATAATTAAAAAAGGGAATGGTTCTTGAATGAGGAGAGTGACACTAATGACTCGCTTCTGGGGGCCGAGTCATCTGAGAGCGGAGTTCTCTTGTGGCCGCCGCTTTCATCTTCTCCCCGACAGTGTTTTTCCCACTCAGCCACTGATCAGAAAAGCCCGGCGACAAAGAGCCCCAACTTGGAATGTCTCTCCGGATAATTAGCCCTTTCTGTGGAGGAACTCATCTTTCGTACCATCAACACAAATCCATCCGTTTTAAGGTCATCACGAACACAGCGGACTTTCGTTACATAGATATTATACATAAGGAATGATCAAAAGATTTTACCAATTTTATATGTGTCAAAAAAGGCGATATATATATATCGGGTTGGGGAATGAGTTCGTAGCGTTTTTATCAAAGACTTTTATTTAAAGAAAATCATTAGTAATAACAATCGATTCATCGATTATGTATTCTCCACTGTTGTTTACGACCTCCTCTCGCCTGTCGAAGGTAATGCTCCTCATATGGTTCAGCAGGGATGGTAATCCGGAGAAGGCTGAAAGACCTCCCATTCAAGCTCTTAGAGTGCGACTTTGCCGACTTGTGCAACATGGGGCCTGGCGTTGTCGTGAAGGAGTATGGTTTGGCTTTGTCAATGGGGTCTTTTCAGTGGCATAGCCTCTTTCGTGTGGTGTAGCTGGGCTATGTAGAGCCCCTTGGCGGCCGTGACATTCCTTTCGAGCATTTTCCAGGACATCATGCCCTCCCAGTCCCTCCCTCAAACACAGATCAGGGTCTTCTTCGGATGGTAGTCAGGCTTGACCATTTCCGTGCTGCAGACTTGCTTATGACACCTTATTCGTTGCAAATATCCCGTGCAGCTTCAGCAGTTTTTTGGCCTGGATGAAAAAGCGAAGAAGAGTAGGTGTTGATTTTTACCTCCTGGATATTCCATTTCTAAGCCTTAAAAATAATTAAAAATCAAAGGACTCAGAAATACGGTTAGCAAAACTTTGTAGAGCAGAAATAACTCCATCGGATGAATACTATGCACTTTGTCAAATAGCAAAAAAAAAATCGTTGGAAAACAACGTAAATATAAAAACGCTTCGAACTTCTTCCCCAACCCAATATATACTTGCTATTACCCACGACTCTGTTCGCGTAGAAATTTTGATATATATGTACAAAAATCTATCAAATAATGACATAAAAAAATTTAACTTAACCTAAAAACGATACATTTTGAAGAATTAGCGCATACGAAAGATATATAACAGAGATACAACTTCATAACAAAAACACACAACTGACGTAAAAACAATTTATTTTCATTGTATGCACAAAATAAAACCACACAGTAAATCCATATTTCTTTAAAATAAGGTCAAATCCATTTTATTTATGGATCAAGATGGAGTATTATACACATAATATAACACACTACAGCAGTATTATACACATAATTTTTAAATTTTTCATTTAAACGAAAACACAGTTATGATCACTCGCAAACACAGCTGATGTCACGGCAATCACGCTCGAACTTTCAACGCCAGTTGGCGTAAGGCACATGTCTGATTTTCTTACGCCAGTTATGCAGATTAGAATGCAGATTAGATTTTTTTTTTGTTTCCTTTATTCTGTTTTCTTTTCATTTAAAAGTACTTCAGAATGCATCCGAAAGATTGGTTCATTAACAACATTTGGTTTTAAATACATCAAGCACTAAAAAATTAATAAAATCGTTTGAAATAATCGGTCGTAATTCTTCTAATCCTAACCTCAACTCTGTTGAGGAAAACAAATCTGGAACCTTAATCATCTTTGGCGTGATTCGGCCTCCGCTTTTAGGCGCGAAAATTAGTTTTGAATGAATAAAAAATGAACCACTCAATTAACAGCAATAAAAAATAGCCTCGGTTCTATTCTGACTATAATCTATCTTTGTGCAAAATTTCACCCCATTCTGTTCAGCCGTTCTGGCATGATTGAGTATCAAACATCCAACTATCCATCTAAACATCCAAACTTTCACATTTATGTATTATAGATATATGCATAAAGCTATTTTTATCCACTATTTCGGTCACTTGTCCGAAGCTTTGATGTAATGCATGAATAGGGTGATGAATAATGCGAAACAGTATCCTCATTTTATTCATTGAATTATTATTTCTTCCCTAATGAATTTGTAAATTAATTTCACTATGAGATTCTGACTAAATGGTTAGGCTAAGTTTAATAAAAATTCTGAAATAAATGTTTATCTTAAGCAAATATATAAGAAAAATTCTCTCAACTGTCTTTTGCAATATGTATGCTGTTGTTGTCTAATGCCACTTGGTCATACCAAGCCCGAATGAGCGGAACTCTTCCGAATGAAGGCAGAAGCGTGCTTCTTTAGTTGTTAACGAGCACCGCCCTGGTGAAAGGACGACTTTGCTCGGACAAACACGACTCTACCCTTTTTAGGAGGTGGTCGAATTCATTCATACACTCATTCATCCATTCGCAAGTCAGAATTTAGATTCAAATTAGAGACCGACTCATCCCTGATTCAATACCCCCAGAAGTATCGTTTGTTATGAGAACTTGAAGGACTTTGCATTCGCGACCTATTGAACGTGCCCCAACTGCAATTGGCCAAGACGGCTGTCTTTGGACAAGACAAGGACAGAACCCACGACCTTTCGACGCTCTACCAACCAGGCTACGGCGGTCCTAATATGTGTGCTAAGAAGAGATACCTTGATAGAGCCAAATGAAGCGAACTCATCATAAATCCACAATGTAAGCAAATTTTACAATGATAAATTCAGATTGTTTAATAGTTCTTTATAGCAATCAATTTAGGCTATAATTATTACACTCATGAAATTTTATCGATTGCAATAGACGAAAAGAGAAAATGTAGTGATAAAGCAGCTTTTTAGCTAAACTAAAACAGCATATCAATAGGGGAACATATTTTTCCCCCTTCATATTTTGTCAATTATACCTTCATGCCAAAAAAAACTTTATAATTTAAAGTGCCCTTAAATTTTTAATAGTTTTTGAATAAAAGTATCTTGATAAAGCAGCCTTTAAAATTGTTATTTATAGAATAATCATGCATAACATTTATCCCTTGACATGCGAATTAATATATAGCTAAGAAGAGCTCTCTCTAAGAAGAATACTCTTCAACATTCGATCATCCTACTCTTTAATATGTTGTTTCGGAATACTCCGACTTATTAGATTGATTTTAAAGTACTACAAGGAAATATAATTAGTTGTGTGTAGTTAGTCAATTGTGTAAAATGTAGTATGATGAGATTTTAACTTGAGGCCGCAAGTTTTCACTGATCATGATTCCATTCGCGATGTTCCTTTTAAATGACTAATAAATTACTTTTTAAAAGTAATAATTTGAAAATTATTATTTGTTGGACCTTCCACCTACCAAAAAAATAATATTAAGTGCAATCAATCAATAATTTTACAACGTTTTATCGAAATGGTTTGGTTGGTTGTGATTTTTAGTGGCGCAAGAACCAATCTTGGCTAAACTGCGCCAATCATATAGTTAAAATGTTGTCAATCATAAAATAGAAGCAATTTTAATGTAATTGTATTCGAGGATCTTTAAAGAAATTACATGAAAAGACTGCATAACAAAAGATAGAAGGTTTTTTAAAAAGACAATAGCATAAAATGGTAAAACTTATATATATTCGTAGAAGCCAATGGCCCTTAAAAACTGAAAAAGAATTCCATGGGGATTTACTCCCGCTAAGTTTAACATTGTCAGTGATGAAGTTTTTAAAAAATGAATGCGCTGAGTATTAAAATTCGGGCACTCAATCAAAATATGATTAACACTAAAAATCGTATTACAAGTAGGGCATGTAGATGCCCTTTCTCCGAATAGTAAATATTTGTGCGTAAAACGCGTGTGCCCCACACGCAGACGTGTCAATTTCACATCATGTCTTCGCAAAGGTGGAGGCGGCCACAAACCAATAGCAGGTTTAAAAGCATGTAGCTTGTTATTGATTTTTTTACCCATGTTTCCTGCTATAGTCGATGTATGAAATTACTAAAGGACCTGTTGATATTGCAATAAGCATAAGGGCACTGCAAAAGTAAAGTGGCATCTCTATCAGCTTTTTCTGAAAGTTCATTGCCAAAAATCCCGACATGGCTGGGAACCCAACAAAACAGAATGGAGAAACCCTGATTCTTTATAGTGTGCAAAAGGATGAGTATTTCATGAGCAACTGGGTGTATCCAACAGTGAAAATTGGACATCGTTTGCAATGAACTCATGCTGTCGCTATAAACGCAAAACTTGCGGCAAGTGGAAAGTGATATTTTCGGAAGAGCACAGAGGGTAACTGTCAGCTCAACAGTAAATACAGAGCTCTCGAGACGACTACTGTGGATATTGGATCCAATTACTACTCCACAACCAACATGCCCATCTGATTTTGATTCATCAGTATACACTGGGATGTAAGATCTATAATGAAATCTATGAGAATAAAACATCTGTTGAAAAAAAATTGGTGAAGTTATGGATTTATCAGATCCAGAAAAAAGATTAAGAAATGTAAATTGAGACAGATCCCATGGTGTAAACGCTAATGGATCATTAGTTAGAATTTTAATATCATCAAAGCCGCAGTCATGAATGATGTTTTTAACTCTCACACTGAAAGTAAGGATGTGAGAGAGCCGAGCTCTGTAGAGTCGAAGGAATAGAACTTGGACAAACAGGATGCCAGGGGACTGATAATATACGAAAATAGTACTGTGCTGAAAGTTTCTTTCGGCGCAAATTGAGAGGCAGTTGCTTACAAATTACATAAAGGCTTTCTACAGGGGATGTACGAAACGCTCCAGAGCATATCCCCAGAGCCGAATGATGTACGGTATCCAGTCTAAGTAAAACGGCAGACTGCGGAGATCCATACACCATGCATCCATAGTCTATGCGGGATAAAATAATTGCAGTATATACTTGAAGTAGGGTGGTGTGATCGGCTCCCCAAGACATATTGGATAATACATTGAGGATGTTTAAATATTTCTCACATTTCATCCGAAGATATAATATATGTGAAAGTAAACTCAGTTTTCTATCGAAAATCATCCCCAAAAACTTCATGCCATTCACCACCGGAATGGCAATATTTTTAATATATATAATTGGATCTGGATGCAAATTTCTTTTCCTGCAGAAGTGCACGCAACGAGTTTTCTCAGGAGAAAATGTGTGTCCATTATCCTCACATCACGCTACTAGCTTATTCACTGCCTTTTGCAACTGCTGTTCAACAAAGCTTATATCAGATCCTTGGCAAGATATTTGTAAATCGTCAACGTATAAGGTTCCGCGAACAGAGGATGGTAAATGATTAAGATGAAGGATAAAAAGGGTTACGCTAAGGACGCTTCCCTGCGGAACACCCTCAGCTTGGTTAAAATAATTAGAATAACAATTTCCCAAATGAACGCATAATATTCGAAATGATAAAATAAAAATATAGGTAAATGGCCTTTAAAATCAAGATTAAAAAGCGTTTATGAATGCCATAGCGCCATGTGCCATCATAGGCCTTTTCCAAGTCATAGAAAATGAAGACAAGATGGTTACGGTGAATGAAAGCATTGAGAATTTCGGTTTCCAGTAAGATTATATTATCAGAAGTTGATCTTTTTCTACGGAAACTACTTTGAAATTGCGGTATGCAACCTTGTTTCTCCAATTCGTGGACCACACGAGCATTGACCATGCGCTTGAGCGTTTTTCATAAACAACTCGTCAGTGCAATAGGCCTATAACCAAGAGGATCAGATGTATCGTTGCCTGACTTTAATATTGGAATCACCAAAGCTTCTTGTCACTGGGAAGGGAACTGATACTCAATCCATATTCTGTTAAACAAACATAACAGATTGGAGATCGATGCAGCATTTAAGTGGCTAAGCATGCTGTATGTGATTCCATCTAGACCGGGACTGGTATCGTGAATCTTAGAAAAAGCCTTTTTCAATTCATTTAAATTAAACTCAATATTATTGGGAAGAGAACTTTGAGTAAAAAAGCCCAAAGGTAATTTTTCCACACGATTCTTAGTCTCTATGAAAGCATGACTATATGAATCTGCCGAAGAAACTAGGGCAAAGGTATGACTTAAACTATTGGCAACATCTAATGGACGAGATATTTTCTCATTTCCAGTGTTAAGTACAGGAATTGAGAATTCTTTGTAAATGCCATTAAATGCCCTGATTTTCTTCCATAGAAGTTTGCTTGGTATTGAAGAAATAATAGATGAAACAAATTTTATCCAAGATTCTCTTTGGCTCTGACGACGAATGCGACGTGCAAAGGCTTTGGCCTTCTTAAAAGCGATATGGTTTTCTGTGGATGGATAAGTCCTAAAAATATTCCAGAGCTTCTTTTCTCTGTTGCAACTGTCATGACAAGCTTTATTCCACCACGGTCTGCGATATTTTCTGAATCTTGATGAACTCTTATTAATGCTCTGATATGCGGCTTTAATTAGACAGTTGATGACGTTTTGCACCGCTTCTGTAATGTCTAGCTCTTTTATCATGGAATCAGTGATATTTGCTAACTGCATGAACTTATTCCAGTCTGCCCATTGAAATAGATAACGTGGTGGATAATTATTCACCCCATCCCTTTTAGAGAAGAAGACTATCAAGGGAAAGTGATCACTGTCGTATAAATTTAAACCATTTTCAACTACGAAATTCAGCAGTGGTAGAAGATCAGGAGTACAAATTGCCAAGTCAATACTATGGAAGCTACGTGTGGGCTCGTGGAAGTACGTTTTTTCTTTATTATTGAGCAGACAGAGACAAGTATTCGAAAGAAACTATTCAATCTGTTGCCCACGAGAATTTGTAACTTCCAAAACCCACAATGTGTTATGTCCATTAAAATCGCCCAACAAGATAGCGATGGAAGCTGGTCAATTAAATTGTTGAGATCACCTTGACTAACAGTCTGTTGAGGTGTCAAGTAAATACAACAGACCGTAACCAAAATTCGAGAACAAATCTGCAAAGCCCCGGCCTGTAAAGAGGTGTGTATCGTAAAAGGTGTGCTCGGATAGAGATTAGAAATGAAAATGCAGACACTGCCTGATGGGTGGTTGCCTGAGGTGATATCTTTCCGTGTACAGTTATAGCCACGAATTTTCAGAGGGAAATCAGACGATAAGAAGATTTCTTGAAGTCCTATACAAATAGGATGAAATTTGTCGATGAGATGTTTAATGTTATGGAGTTTCGAACGAATGCCGCGACAGTTCCAAGAAAGGAAGGTACCCATTAAGAGGTTTGGGAAAGAGAGTTAAAAGCAGAAGAATGAGGAGTTGCTGGAATGTCGCAACTCATTTTTAAATCCTCCTCTTACTCCGACGAAATGAGTTCAGGACTTTTAGCGGAGTTGCCAAAAATGGATAGCAAGTCTTGTTGAACAAGACCCTTATTCACCAGTCCTAAAGCGATTGAGTTTTTCAAGGTAGATTGTTGGCAGATCAGCTTGTGACAGGCCTCATTTTGAAAGCCTTAGAGGCAGAGATTTTTGAGATGTAGTTTTACCTTTACTTCTCCGATTATTTGATGATTCAGGGGGGCTGGTTGAAACAGACTCTGAATCTGAACTGGAGGAATGTACCTTTTTTTACTGCTTTGATTTTTCAGAAGGAGTTTCTTGAATAGTGACTGGTTTAAGATTTTTTTGCAAAAGTAGATGCGTAACTATTATTTAAGTTAGAAGTTCATGATGTTACCTTACGCCTTGCTTCTGGATAAGAAATATTTTCTTTAAATTTGACGGCTGCGATTTGTTTTTCTAATTGCCAACGTGGGCAGTTCCATGAATATGCAGTATGATCAACATTGCAGTTAATGCACTTCTCAGCTGCGGCATACTGCTGACTGTCATGACCTTTTTCTGAGCAACGTCCGCAAGTTAAAGTTCCACGACAGTTCGAATTTGCATGTCCAAAACGTTGGCACTGAAAGCAACGTAGAGGGTTTGGTATATAGGGAAGGACAGGCAGATTTATATATCCAGCTTTGATAGATTCTGGCAGTTTTGGTCGGTTGAAAGTTAGTATATAGTGTTTAGTATAGAGAAGTTCCCCGTTCCATCTAATGGCTATTTGGCGTACTTGAGTCACTCCTTGGCCGCTCAATTCTTTTGTAATAATCTCAATAGGGACATTATATAACTTCCCACGAGTAATTACTTCTTTAGAGGAATTCAGAGACTTATGAGCAAACAGTGATGGGGATAGTTGCTAAGGCTTTAACTTTTAGAATTTTCTGTGCTTGTTGGCGAGAATTAACTCCACCAGCAGATCGCCGGAGCGAAGTTTATGAATTGATGAGACATCACCAATCGTTGCAACGAATGCCTTTTCAACAAGAAAAGGAGACACATTTTGAAAGTTTTCTTTTACATCAGAAATACGGGGTACAATAAAAAAAATGGTCAAAAATATTTTCAACAGATTGCATTTGTACTTTTCAATGCCCACTGAAGGACCCTTACCACTAAGGCCCATGCAAAATTACAATAAGATTCGGATCTCGACGGCACCGCCCACCACCGAGAACAACAAGGGAAGGCAGCAACTGGCTCTGGACACTCCCAGCCTCAGCACTTACCTTGGTACAGGCCAAGATCTATACGCTCAGAGCCATCTCCAAGAACGTTGACTACCCTTAACGCCAAGCTTCAGAGAATGGCCCTTTCGCTTGATCCCTAGCAAACTAACCAGATGATTAGGTTACCAGCCAAATTGATGAACTGGAGACCGAAAGTACACCACCCGTCTAATGGGTCACCACGCACGGCCAACACGTGGGGTTTATGGCTGTCCATGAGAAGCAAAAAGCAAACAGGGGGGGGGGGGATAGACCTTCTTATGAAGAGCTACCTCACTTGCCGTCGAGGGAAAGAAAAAACACAGCAGAAAGCAGAAGCCGTAGAAGTGCAGAAAATGAAAGGGAGTAAAGATCCCTGGGTACCTCGGGATTAGGACACCCGCACTCACCTATAGTAGGTGAGCCCTTGAGGGGGTTATCGAAATGAGATGAAGGATACGACAATATATAAAATATTAATTTTTATGTACTAAATTTGAGTATTCTTTTAGAGTCGGAAAACTTGGTGTTCTTACAGAATGGTAATGAAAGAAACTATTTATTGTATCTCGAGATTCCTCTAACATTCGTACGGAATTTACAAATTTAATTTTAGAAAATGTTATTGAAATATGTTCTTTTAAAACTGTATAAACATAGAAAGCATATTTATGCCATAAAATCTTTAATATAGTTGAAACGATAATTTTTGAAAATTAAGATGGGGCAAATTTATTTGTACTACAATATTTTTGGTAGTTACTGTGAAAAACGCTAAAATTTAATTAAAATTTTAAAACCCCAGTGTTTGTCTCCCCTAAACTTTCTCGCGTCATCTTCGATAAGGTTGAAACCTCTTAAAATGACTTGTATGACAATTGCGTTCTGTATTGCGTTCAATATTCTGAGTGTCGTACTACTTAGCTCATATGGCATCTATAACACAAGACTGTTCAAACTCAGTTTTTGCTCTAATATGGCAATTGTAACTGTCGATTTCTTCCTAGATCTCAGATTATTCTGCTATTAAGTTTGGTTATGTAAGTACTTATATATGAGAAAGATGATTTTAGAACAGGCATTCATTTTTAAAATGAAAATACTCAACAATTTTATGAGAGTGGTGTAACAAGAGCTATTAGAAACTGATCAACAAGTGTATAACTGCAGCTACTATAAATGAAAAAGTATTTAAAAGTAAGATTGTTATCCATTCACTTGGAATCTATTTGGAATAAAATTAATTGGATTTCTGTTAAAATTTATGGCGATAATCAGTTAATGAGCAATGTATAGAATATATAAACCCAATATCTAAACATATTACGTTCATTAATCCCTTATTCACAAGGGTAATATTTTTTTTAAAAAAATCATCGGTTCTCCACCATTAAATACAAAGATATTGCAGAAAAATATATAATCGTTCCTTTTTTTTTCATTTCATCATAAATATCGAGATACCAAATGGAAAGGGATTTTTTTTTTTCCACCTGCAAGTTGATTTTATTTCAGCAATTCCATCGGAGTTTTAAACATTTTTCCGCATATGAAGTATCAAGTTCTCTTCCATCATCTGTCTGTTCTTTGTCCGAAGAAGTATATATCCTTTCCAAACATTTTTCTTTCTAAAAATCTCTTTTTTTTCCCCCTCATATTCCCTTTTTCGAAGAGTCCGCATTCCCATTCGCCAGTCGTTAAGCAAGCCGGGAAAAAACCATTTGATGTCATTAAAGTATTCCGTACCAGACGTTAAATTGCACCCCGAAGTTATGCAGCGAAAAAGAAGAATAGATTTGCCGATTCATGGCTTCCATTTGTAACTGGATCGCAGCGACCGATTTAGGTTTGATATTCGTCACCAGATGCCGTTACGTCTGCTTTTGTTCGTTTTCATTCTATTTTTGCTGCTACAAGAATGAACGGTAAGCGGAAAGGGATTTTTCTCGGCGCAAATTGCTTTTGGGAAAGAAAAAATAATATAAAAAAATACGATTGAATTTATTTATTTTTTACTTACCTTTTATCATTATTTTCGAAACTGAAATGCTTGTGTGTATCTTTGTCCGCGAGTCTGTTCGTTTCATCTACGAAAATTGTCAAACCTCTTCGAAATTCTGAATTATAGGGGTAGTTGGTGTTTTGAATTCATTTCATTTTTATACATATGTGAGATTTCAGAAAGAATCAAAGCTAATATAAAAACAAAAATGTATATTTGTAGCGATTGGGTTTACATATTTAAAATTAATATTATAAACAATTTAAACAATTTGTTGATATATTATATACTAGCCGGCTATGACTACCAGCCTTTCACCAATCTTAATGCTCTTTATAATGTGACAATGATTTCTCATTGCCAATTAAATCCTTTCTGTAACTTATCTTTTAATAGCTACTTCATCAAAATATTTTTAAGGTTCCAATTTTAATAGCCGTATGATTCACTCTTTCCTTCATAAAGGCCTTCATCCCGTATTCTACTAGATGTCTCTCTATTAATCTGTCAGCTCCCGCAAAATTTCAGCTATAAATTAAAGTAAAAATAATTAAATTACAAATTGATATTAATTTTTTTCACAAACAAGCATTTAAAAATATATATTTAAGTACTGAAAAGGGAATCGTTATGTGTACTGTAGAATAATTTCAATATTTTTTGTAATATTTCAAGAATTTAACAAAAATTTCATAGATTCGTCATAAAATTCAGTTTTTAATTTTAATTTTAAAAGGATTTAAATGATGCGAATAACAATATTTCATTTTGTTTCGGTCCATAAATATAATTCAAAAAATTATTAAGTTCAAATTTTATTCATCTTTTCATTCTAAGGAATCACATCCCACGAAATATTCTTGACACTTTAACTTTCAAATAAATAAATGAAGGTTTCTATCCCCTGCCATCCAATTTAATCGACTTATGAATAAAATAGTTTAGAATACGTCGCAGCGGGCTTGTCCAATGCCATGTGCCATAAGAAACAACACATTAGAAAATAACA
>JAPMOQ010043758.1:0-12295 GCA_026543055.1 Argiope trifasciata | reverse complement strand
TCATGAAAATATAGAAAAATACAGTATTAACAGTGGTTATGGTGTTTATATTTATTTAAGGATATCAAATATGAAATTATTACAAAGTGTTGAATACCAGTAAAAACTTGTTTTTTAAAAAAATCTTTCTGCGGAGACTTGAGTGCGAAAGAAATCTTGTTTTCGTACAATAAGACCAGCCACGCAATTGCTTCCAGCAATAGTCATTATCTTGCGATAAGATCGGAACAGTTCAGAACTACGACTCTTTGTGAAAGGAGAAACGTGTCTACATGTGATCAATAGGTTCCGTTGTCCGCCCCACCCCTATTTGTGGGAGGTCTATTCCAAGAAATGCATCATTGTGTAAGGGACTTTCCCTATCCCTATGAATAATAGAATTCTTGTTTGAGAGCTTTTATTGGGCAGATCGTATCGATTGTAACTTTCTACTGTGATTGCAAGAGCTGTAGTTGAAATATCAACAATACGATACGATCATGGTAAGGGTGTGATTTGAATCACACCCTTTTATGAAAAGTATTGATCACTGGTATCTGTGACTTTCTGATACTGGTTACTTAATAACCGTTCTGAAAATATTCGTCATCCCTATTCACACGAGGCTTTTTATTGTCCGCAAACATTGTCTCTCTGCTGTTGTCCCGGCATTGTCTCCGTGTGAACACTTGAGACAAGGCGGACAATGTTTGTCCCGACGGGACAATCATTTGCCATTGTCCCGTTGTGGTCACGTGATTTTCCAAAAGTAGGCGTGATCTTCTATTGCGAACAATAATAAGCTTCGTCTGAACCCACCTTAACTGTTGCACGCAATAGAAAATCACTACTCTTTCTGGAAAATCACTACTCTTTCTGGAAAATCACGTGACCACAACGAGACAATGGCAAATGTTTGTCCTGTCTGGACAACCGTTGACCATTGTCCAAACAACGTTGTCTCAACTGTTCAGACGAGGACAGCAGCAGAGAAGCAACGATTGCGCGAAATAGTTGGTCTCGCGTGATCCTTGGCTGTGCCATGTGTGAACCTACCTTAATTAACTAAGAAAAATAGTTAGATCGATCTCAATAGTTAATAAGACACGTGCAACGTAATTCCATTAAAAATTCATTTTATTTACGCCATAAATAATCTAAAAATTATTTTTAATTAGTTTAAAAAAATAACTACCAACTTTCATGATGTTCTGAACTAATTCAATTAATTTTACCTTTATCTAAAAGTTACAAATTAAAGAAGCTATTATTGATTGGAGGTCCTCGTGACCATTTTGTTTACACCGCGAAACTCCGAAACATCCTGCCGTTGCCAAGGCACCTCAATCAACCGAGCAATCGTCTGGAACGAACCACAATCTAGAGATCGACCGTTTGTATGTCAACCTTTATGAGTCCAATCACAGGCTCTCCTTCTCAGTCTTTGTTGTGATTGGTTAAAAGATACGTGTTTATTTACATTAGAGATGGAAAGAAAAAAGCGGATTTTATATTACTGAATTATTGTTTATCCAAATAAGTGTGAAATGATACACGAGAATGTTTTTTCAGTCATACTTTCAATCTTATAACATGCATTTTCAAAATTAAATACATGCTGTCAATGACAATTTTAGAAGTTTTAGCGAATATAAACAGCAATAAGTTGAGAATAAGCATTGAATGCCACTGTACACCTAGCTTTCAAAGTGGCTTTAAGAAAACAATTACAATTGTTATTTACAAATATTTAATACTATGTAGTAAATAAAAAAAAATTCAATTGAATTTCTGCCTGTTTTAAAGAGCTATTTAATATATATTGCAAACGTTTACTTTTTAAAAATTCCCTGAACCTCCTTTTGACGAACACAAATTGTTTTATGTCTTTTTTATGTTTCTAGGTCTAACACGAAGATACATTGACCGCTCGCCATCGGTACATCGTCGGCGTCACGTTTTCCGATGTTGAGATGGCAAACTGTCGGTGTCCACCGTTAACGGTCTGCGTGTTAGGCTTAGGTACTTGGCGTTTGCTTCGCGGAGTCGTGTTTCGCCAATAGTCGCCAAAAACAAGATGGCGGACAAGGAGCGTACCGTATATTGGGAATTAACCGCAAATATAATAAAATATGTAAACATAATATGCTTCTTAACTTTAAATTAAATTATTAGCAAATTATATCTAATTTCAATACAAATAATTATATTAATATCAATTTAGATAAAATAAAAAAAGGGTTAATTCCCAATATACGGTACGCTCCTTGTCCGCCATCTTGTTTTTGGCGACTATTGGCGAAACACGACTCCGCGAAGCAAACGCCAAGTACCTAAGCCTAACACGCAGACCGTTAACGGTGGACACCGACAGTTTGCCATCTCAACATCGGAAAACGTGACGCCGACGATGTACCGATGGCGAGCGGTCAATGTATCTTCGTGTTAGACCTAGAAACTGAGCGTGAATTCTATGGAGTCGTGCTCCGAAAATAGTCACCAAAAACAAAAAAATATCACAAAACAACAATTAATTACAAAAATTTTAGAAAGACAAAAAGCACTTTCATTAAATCAACAAAGACATAAACACTTACTTTTTAATTGGATGAAACAAGAATTACATCATCATGACATCACATCGCAAATTACGAGGTTACCATATTTTAACGGGAGAGAAAGGGTGAAGTTGCCAAGGAGAAAATAAATATCGCCCGAGAAATGGCGCCAAAAAAATCGCCAAAACAGAGCGTACCGTTAACTGGGATAGAGCCTATATTTGCTATAAGTTATATTTTAAAGATTTTTAATTTTAAAATTATTAAAACAGAAAAAGAAACTCAGCAGATAAAAAAAGGAAATAATTGCTGTATCTTCTAAATATTCATAATTATATATGTATTGGACTGTACAATATAGAAATAAGAGAAGAATTAACAAAAGAATATAGAACTTTAAAAGAATTAACTAAAATTTATAGAAATATTCTGCATTTCAATTGGATTTATTACTTTTAAAGTTTTCTTTATAATACTGTTGGTGTGCAGATATAATTATTATTAAAATAGATTTTTTTTAAATAAAGGATCTTTTTTCATGAAATTCGGTTGTCAGTGTATTCAGATATTGAGTGTTGAGCTTTTTTTTCGGTGTTTTGAAAATTTTTAAAAATATTATATTAGAACTGATGTTATTAGATTTATTAGAAATATTAGATTTCTTCTTTTCATTTTTATATGGTTGTCTTATATTATGAACATGGATGTTATTGAAATATGTTGTTTATATTAAATATAACACCCAAGCTTCACCACAACCTTTATAAATTGTCTTGCTAAATAATCACTTGAACAATTATTAAAAAAACAAATAGCATACTATGCATAAAAGAAAATTACTGCATGTAGTGATGTTTGAAAGTAAAATAACAGTACTTATGATTTGTGTAGATTAGAACTTGTGATATTAAATCAGAATAAATCAGTACTTTGCACTTTCTTTTTGTTTCTTATTTTAATTCCTTTTAAGTAGATAAAGAAAATTAATGAGTAAGATAAATTTTTTTAACACTTCAAATGAAGGGTTTGTGCTTTAATAATTCTTAGTATTTTAAAAAGGGGAACTACTTTGATATACACCCCCAAATTAGAAATTTGGCGACTTTTTTTTCTCGGCAAGCAAAATACCTGCTTTTGGCGCCTTTTTTTTTTCTTGCCAAGATGGATTCTTGCGAAACACAAATAATTAATCCTACCTAAAAAGCAACCCTAAAAAGTCCGTAGGGAGTGCCAGATTTGGCGCGTAATTTTTGGGGGTGTATATCAAAGTTGTACCTAAAAAGGTTTCCTATTCTTTCTTCTCGTGTCTAACTTCCTATTTAATTTTAAAATATTATAAAACTCATTTCTTGTTTGATTAAATTGGCTGATGAATTATGTTGCCAAGAAACAAAATACTATATTGAATAAAATGTCTATACTTATATTAATTTTGTAAATAATAAATATGTGTGTGCAAAAGATTTGTATTATAAATTATGCTAATAAACTAGCCTGTCCTTTTCATATACCCAGATAAAGTCATATACCCAAATTGTAAACATTTAATGTTTTCAAGTGGATTACTAATAAAAATTCGCCATTTTACATTGGTAATGTTTTAAACTGAATCACTGGTCCTTTAAATAGCAATATAGTTCTTCCTTTAGTCAAAAGCTTGTGCACTGAAACAATTTTTAATAAAATTACATGTATATAATTGCCTTTCCTTAGACAAAAAGTGATATTCTAGTTTTGATAACATTGCCATTTCTTAAAAGAATTGGTGATAGTCCTGAACTCATATAATATTATAAAACTATTGTAAATTAAAAGCGTGGTTTTATTAATTAAATTGCAAGTTGTTCAATGTTAGTTTTAAATGTTTAACTGAAATGAATAAAAATGCTGTATTACAAAGGAATTTAAATGTCATCAATTACATCAGTTATTTTCAAACATGACTATATTGCTTGAAGCTTTATTTAAAAAAATTCTTATATTTCTTTAATTATTGTACACCTTAAAAAGTTGACTTCCCCCATGAAGTAGATTTAAATGTTTATATTGCTAGGAGTTTCCCACTCTTATATTGTCTCACTTAAATTTCTTTTTCATGTGTGTTAATAGATATAAATCTCAAGATCAGCTAAATAATATGAATGTTAAAAATCAATCTTTTACATCATTTATTTGATAATAATTTTAAAAAATAATTCTTGTTCTGTTTATTGAATAAAAGCATTTGTACAGAGAGGAAGAGAATAAATAGATGGTGTTTGAAATCATCATAATGTGCATTAATTTTATTTTATGTATTATTTAATTTAATTTTAAACTGTGAATTTTAAAATGCATAAAATATTATTTTGTGACAATGAAATATGAATTTTAAGGGAAGTTTATGCAAATATTTTTTAGAAAAATATCAAAATTAATATAAATGAGCCGTTTGCAGAGAAATGTAAATGATGAAAAAAAAAAAGTATGCCAAATGATTTAATGGTTTAAAACACTTTTTTCTTTTTTTAGAAAATCATACAATAATTTTTTTTAAGGCTAAATAAAAAAAATTTTTAAAAAAGATCTTCAATGAAATGTTAAGATTAGAGAAATTTTATTTCTACCATCTGGGATTAAGTTTTTCTAAAAGTTAAATATTTTATGAAACTGTCTTAATGATTGATTTCCTTAACAAAATAATTTTACTTTACTAAGTATTTATGACATGAAATTTACGCATACCATTCTGTAGTTCATTTTTTATTAGCAGCATATTTCTGCTTATTATTATTTTTTATTAATTATTTTTTAAACATTTAATTAAATTATGAAAATAAATGTCAATTTTTTTTTTTACTTTTGCTTGACTTCATCTTGTAATTTCTGAAATAATTATAGCAAAAAAAAAAGTATCATTTATGCCAGTTTAAGGTGTAAATACTTATTTATGATTTTGTAATTTAGATCTGTTATATGTAATAAATACATTATTAAATCCATTAATTTTTTTCCAAAGGTTTTGGTTTAAATACCATAGGATGGAATCATTGATTTATAAAATATCCTTGTTTGTTTAAGGTCACTTTACATTACTGGGTCCTTTTCTTACCGCTGAAGAAGATAGCAATTTTCAGATTCTTCAACCATATTTGTTATACTTAATTTCAGTGAAATGGTTAGCTATAATTTCATCTTTATGATTCCCTATAACTATCACATTTTAAAAAATGTTGTTTTAAGATTTTTCCTATAATTTGTCTATTGTGTGCATGGACCTTTCTAATGAAGACAAGTCAGCTTAGAACTTCTGAAATAGTTACTGAACACAAATGTATTGAATGGGAATTTAAAGTGAAAATACTTAATTTTTCAAAGATGCTGGTCTGAACACAACAGGCTACATTGTTTAATTTTCATAGATTTTTAAATTAACTGAGTCCTTTTCTCAACAATGAAGGATATCTAGTTACCTTTGGGGGCCATCTGGTTTCCCAGGAATTTTTGTTGTATTTAATTTTATTTAAATCATATAAATATAGCCATTGGTGAACATTTTACTTTATCTAATAACAGTTTACCTAGTTTGAAACATGATGATAAAAGTCATATCATGGCTGGCTACTGTTCTGAAAATATCGCTAGATATATTGACATTTAATTCTGCATATTGGATATAACTTTTATCTTTTAATATACAATAAAACCTGTTTTTGAGCGGTGGATAGGGACAGCATAAAAAAAGTCGGACTTAGAAAATACATCTATGATTTATGAAATAGATGAGAGGATGCTTTCAATTAAATTAATAATTAAATTAGACCTAAAGAAATTGTAAAAATATTTAATTCTTCATTGTACATATACATGGAGTTAATAGTTATTAACTATTAAAAAAATTGTAAGGTGTTATTTGGGAAGGGGGAGGACTCACAGATCACAATGCAATATAAAAATCAATATTACACTAAGATGCAAATGAATAAGTTATTGGCATATCCATTCAAGAAGATCTATCACAGCTGTGATGCATGCAAATAACTGCTATCACAGATGAACAGATCATCTAGTTTGCCACTGCCAGCTGGATTTTCTTCCTTAGCAAATCTTCCATTTTCTTATCCAATATTTTCAAGATGAATATTATTAAACATCAATACTGCAATATATACATTGATGAATTATCTTACGACACATTGTACGACCACTTAGGGGCCAAAACGTTTCTCGAACAATACATAGTAAATTTGAAGCCCCGACATGCAAATGCTTCTTGTGATAATACTCTAAAACTATCATAGTAAGTTTATTACCTTTTGGCAAGATAGCTGGGTGTTTTGACACAAAACTTAAATTTGAATTTTCTAGTCGGCCTCCAACCCTCAAAATACCATCACCATCCAAAACCGGGTTGAGGCTTTTTAACTTACTGTTTGGAGAAACAAATCCTTTGAGTTGCAAGTTTTGAATATCGGCAGCAAACTCTTGATGCTGCAATGCTTTAATTAAGAACTTCTCAGCTTTTCTCAACTCACTGCTGGTAAGAGGACCTGTATTACGCCCAAGTGGATTTCGAGCATTGTTAAAAAACCTAAAAATGTAACTAAAAACACGTAAAATAGACATATAATTATTACTAAGCTGAATTAATTCAAAAATTAAATGTCCTTCAATAATATTAAAAATTTTAAAGTTCTTAGAATTGTTCTTAATTTCAGCAATAAACTCTTCATCAGCTTCTTATGCAGGAACCGGTTGATTAGGATAGCTATTATCATCAAGACATTCTGGTCCATTCCACCATAATTCACAAGTCATAAGTTTTTCTGGGTCTATTCCTCGTGATAAGATGTCAGCTGGATTTTGCTCCGAGGATACATGATGCCACTGGTTAATACTAGTCATTTCTTGAATCGTCGCTACTCTGCTTTGTACAAATTGTTTTAAATCTATTGGTTGTTTCTGCAGCCACGAAAGCACAATAGTCGAGTCCGACCAATAGTAGACTCTAGCTACTGTAGTTTTGATTGCTGTCAAAACTTTTTTCATAAGTTTTGACAACAAGACTGCAGCACTCAATTCCAATCTGGGAATCGTCAAGCTTTTAATCGGCGCTACTCTTGACTTACTGGCAACTAACTTAATCTCAGTATTGCCTGGTTCATCACTTGATTTGCAGTACACCACTGCTCCATAACAACGCTCTGACGCATCTGCAAAGCCATGAAGCTCTACACTGCTTGGCTGGTCAAGGAATATTCTTCTGTCAATCGAAATTTCATTTAAAGCTCTGAGAGCAATTAGAAACCGATGCCATTCTCGATATTCCGATTCAGGAAGAACATTGCTCCAATCGATGTTCAAGCACCAAAGTTCTTGCATGATAATTTTGGCCTTAGCTATTATTGGACCCAGAAGGCCAAGCGGGTCAAAAATTCTGGCAATAGTTGACAGTACCTCTCGTTTAGTATACGACTGTTTTGGTTGAACATCTACTCGGAAAGAAAAACAATCTTCGTGAGAGTTCCATAGAACTCCCAACGTTTTTGTTCCCTCCTCTTTATCAAATTTATAACCATCTTCTGACGGCTTAGACTTCTCAAAATTGGTGTGCCACTTGTGTAATTTCAGTCCCGCTGACTGCATAGCTCCAATAAGTTGGCATTGTAACTCCTGGGCACCCTTTAACGTTGAAGAGCCACTGACTATGTCATCCATGTATGTGTCATGTAGTAGAATTTCAGACATCAAGGGAAATCTAGAATTCTCATCTATGGCCAATTGTTTAAGAGTTCTTATGGCAAGAAAGGGAGCACAAGACGTCCCATAGGTGATTGTCTTCAACTTATATGTGGTAGGCTCATCGTCAAAATTTGTTTTCCACAGAATTCTTAGAAGATCACATTGGTCTGATTCGATGAGTATTTGTCGATACATTTTCTCTATATCGGCGGTAAAGGCAAATTTGTGTCGCCGAAAACCAGTAATGATGGTAAATACGTCCTCAATAACTTCTCCTTTCATCAGAATATCATTTAAGCTAATGCCGTTAGTTGTAGGAGACGATGCATTAAAAACAACACGAAGTTTAGTCGTCGGCTTCTCTGGACGAAAGATTCCATGGTGTGGTATATAATAAGAGGAAGATGGTTCAGTTGTCTCATTAACCTTCTCCATGTGACCCAACTCCTCATATTCTCTCATAAAATACTCTGAATCCCTCGTCAGGCGATTCCACAACGAGTTAAGTCTTTTTACCGCAATTTCCTTTGAATGTCCCAAGCAAGACGGGTCCTCCCTCAAAGGCATCGTAAGCACATATCGACCCTCCTCATTCCTTCTATGGGTTTTTACAAAATGCTCTTCGCACAACAAGGCCTCCTGACTCTTAGTGACCTCATTATCCACATTTTCCACTTCCCAGAATTTTCTCATAGTACGATTCAAGTCAACATCTAAAATTAACCCACAATGAACTTTGTTCTCCCTCACCTCATCTACACTACCACTGGCAACATAACCGAAAACTGTATTCTGAAACAGCAATGATGAATTCACATCTCGAAATTGTCCAGGTCTCAATAATTCATAAAATACTTCAGCTCCTAAAAGTAAGTCTATCTTTCCTGGGATATTAAAACTAGGATCAGCCAGTGATGGAAACCTTAATACTTCCATATTTAAATCAATGACCTTGTTCGGGGTAACATCAGTAATTTTGTTCACTACTAACATCGACAATTCTCGCTCAAAGCTCCTATCCTTGTTTGTAACCGTAGTTTTTACACAATTATTAACCACCATAGTAGCGTCATTCACACATGAAATAATAGTATTTATTCTTTCCAACTTCAACTGCAGTCGTTCTGCGCAATCTTTCGTACATAAACAAGACTGACTTCCTACGTCCAATAAACATCGAACCTCCACAAACTCTGAATATTTATTTCTAACCAAGGCACGAACAGTACTAAGAAGGACATTCTTATTTTGGCTCTTTTGATAACTCGTAGCAACTATCTTTGATTGGGCATTATCCGCCGTTTCCTTTAACGTTTGGTTTGGCGCTACTTCCTCGTCATAAACTGCTTGACGAATAGAAATATTTCCAGACTGTGAATTATTAGTACTATTTTCCTCTCGCGGAAAATGGAGCATTCGATTATGAGATCTGCCACAAAAACAATTTCTATCAGATCGACAATCGCGAATTTTATGAGGTAACAAACAACGAAAACACAAAGCATTCCGTTTCACTACATCAACTCTTTCCCTTGCAGAAAGTCTCTTAAATTGGGGGCAGTTATAAAGAGGATGATTAGCACTATTCTTACACATAACACACTTTGAATTTTTTACTTCTGACACAAACACTTTAGAAACGGATTTATCAGAACGCCAATTTAGAAATGGCGATTTATTTCCCAAAATTCTTTTTGTATCCCCTGCCACGATCTTATTATTTATCTCGCTTTTACATTTACTTTTCGATGATAAGAAAATGTCACATTCTCGACCGAGATCATGAGGTTTAAAATAATTTTCACCTTGTTTTACCGCAATATGAGTCATTAATTCTCTATCAAGAGTTTCAAAAATTCTATCAGAAACGATAAGCTCGCATAGAGATTGGAAATCCTTCACTTTACGCAACTGACAATAGTAGTTAAAAGATGCACTTAATCTGGATGCAAATTGAACAAAACTCTCGGACGGGGATTTTTGAGCTTTTTTAAAGTCATTTAAACATTCCTGGGGGGTGGGTTCAAATTCCTTTAAAACTAAAGTTTTAATTTTATTATAATCATTTAAATCTTCTTGATTAATGTAAACTAGCAGATGACTGAATTTTTCACCCAAAATATTCAACAGAATTTCTGCTTTCAAATTTTCCGAAACATTTTTGTTTTGGAATGCTTTTTCCAAAGAACTGAAAAATAAATTAAAGGATTCCGATTTACATGGTACAGGGATAGTTAAAGTTTTAATACTTTTTATTACGCTTTCTAATTCAACACTTAATGAATTCGAATCCATGATTTCAGTATTTTGTGTATTATTTAATGACTCTTTTTTAACATTGGCTAACTCTATTTCTTTCTCTATTTGACTCAATTTTAACCTTTCTAGTTCTAACTTCAATTCATTTTCTATTCTTTCCTTTTCTTGCACTATCTTTGCCTGAGTATCGGCTATCTTTGCTTGAGTATCGGCTCTTACTTGATCAACTAGACCCTGAACTACTTCAGTTTGTGTTTTAAACACTTCACTTTTCTCAATCATCTCTCTCAACTGAATTACTTTCGCATTATCAGGAACGGAAAACCCTAACTCTTCAGCGATAATCCGCAACTCCTCTTTCTTTAATTTGGTACTCAACGGCATGGTTGATATAAGTGAAAATAACTTTTACATACAACTTCTCACAAATTATATCTTTTTTACTGCTAATTTCGCAATCACAAGGAGACTGTCGAATCGAACTACAACACAATTACACTATGAATTTCAAAAACGAAACCAAAACCCTTTCAGACACACTACTTCCAAACTTAGATAACACTTTTCACAACAAAATAGACAGACAGGATTTACCAATTCTAATCCGATGCAAGAGTTCTGAAACCAAACGAACCAGAAACCAACTTTATCAGCAATGCTACTTTCAACTAAATTCCAAACTGCACACGAATTACATTGACAGAAATAACTAATCCTAAAGCAAAAGTAACTAAATTCTCATAACAATATCAACACACTTCAACTATTTCTTACACAATATAATATCAACACAAAATCTCAAATTCAATTTCACATAAACAACAAATAATCCACAATTAAATCACAATAATTATAAATATCTCACCTTAATCTCTTTATCCGAAATTGTATAACTCAATACTCCAAAAAATATTTCCAAGATATCACCTTATTAAATTCTATCGCATATCTTGATCCTTTTGATTCCAACGAAAGTCAAACTAGCCATTCAAAATTCCAAAAGTCGCACCTCTTTCTCCGGCTCGACGGACCAAAATGTTAATTCAAAATGTTATTTCTTCACTCAACGCATCGACGGACCATATTAATACTCCTCATAGCACAGTCATTGGTTTAAGGATCTCTAAAATAATACTCCTTAAATAAAATCACACCAATTTAAAAAACAACCATCTTTATTAAAACACAATTATAAATTGATAGAACAACACAGTAATAAATATATACACAGCTCGCGACACGTAATTGCATTGAGTCACGAGATTGAGCGAGATGGAGAAATGCGCGTGAACATATATATATATATATATATATAGCTAAAATTAATTAGGATAATTCATAAAAATTCAGAGAATGTTTAATTTGGAAATCAAGCTGTAGCTTCAGCTGACGATAATTCACCAAATATGATCACTTTCTGCTTCATTTTCTAATAATCGCATTTTAATTAGTTGAAATTATCTCTGAACTAATGCTCTTAATTGATTAAACAATTAACACTTTAACTTGTTTGGTATATTCTTATAAAGCTTTCCGCGAGTTGGGCAATAACATTAGCAGAGGATATATAATGGAAAAGCTATATTTTGAATGACGACCCTAAAATAAAAAATACTCATAAATACCCAATTAGTTGCCTACGCGTTTTGAGGCTTCAAACTTTCTTGCCTTCATATCACTTCAAAAACCTTAAGCGAAAACAACATCATGTTTTTACGTGATGGGATGATGAACTTTCAATTTTACTTTCTATTCATCCTATCATCATATCATAATGA
>JAPMOQ010043751.1:25911-39729 GCA_026543055.1 Argiope trifasciata | reverse complement strand
CTCAAGCCTTGCTATATCAGCTCTTAAAACATAAAATGATTTTGCGGTTTAAGTATGAAATTGGGTGCGAAAAATGCAATTAAATCCTTTGTCAGGAAAAAACGAAATTACTTTCCGAACAACCTAATATTTAGCAAATGGATATTAACAATTTCAAATGTAAGCAATATATTTAAGAAGTGAATATATACTCATAATTAATTCGTTCAATAAAATAATGTGTCTATTTTGTTTTTCTTTTTTTCAGAAAAGGAAAATTATTTGCGAAGGTAGAGAACTCACATTTTCTTGTTGTGATTGATTAATATAGCATACAAATAACTGAGGAACATTGAAGTAAATTTTTTGTTAAAATATCTTTTCTGAAATATTTTTAAGCAATTTTTTGATATTAATTTTGAGAGAATTTTTAAGAGATATCATGGGAACTATTTCTAAATGTAAAACAAAACTTTCTTTATGCTGGAATTTTAATCAAATGCAAAGTTAAATAAAAAGCCTTGAATCTAAAATAAGTACATTAAATTTTTATCTTTCGATAAAAATGAAATAATAAATTTAATGAAACCGCTTCTAAATTATTAAAACATAATTATATGCTTACAAATTAAACTTTATTTTTCAATCAACATGGTGAGTACAAAAGGCAATATCTGCCGCTGGCATTTTTCAGTGTTAATCTTTTCTAAACAAACGCAATACTGATTATTCCACGCTTATTCTATTATCTTTTAAATTAATATTCAGCTGTTTTATAAGGCTTTTTAAACAATTTTCATTTACGTAAAACAATCTCGCAAAAAGAAGTTTCCAATTTACATAATTTCGGAAGCATGCTAAGAATTTTATACTGCAAAATAAATATCCAAGCACAATAACATATTTTATAGACATTCATGCAGACGATAAATATAATTTCAAATGCAGTTTTTTTAGAAAGATTTGAATGTCTGGAGATAGGCAAGATTTGGAAGGAAAAAATTAATATAGAACAAACTTTTTCTTTCAAGTCCCTAATATTCAATATACGTAAAATTTCCTTTCATTTTGTTATTCAAAGACGTAACTTACTTTCAAAATTATTCTGAATTTCAAAATCTCTTCAAAACAGAATTTAACTTTTAGCATTTTATAGGTTTGATGTTTATGTCTGAACAACTAAAGCATGTTGGAAATGGAGGATTTAATTATAAATTTTATTTAATAAGTAATTGGGGGGAAATAAATAGTCAATCAAAATTTCAAATTTATGTTTGTAGTAAAGTAAGAAACAGCAGAATTATACAGCATTGCTCATTATTTATTTTTGTATGCGTCATAAATTGTTTTATTAAGCTTGAATGTATTGAATTTACATTCCTATTCAAAAATAAATAGATGCTTTCTTCCATACTTTTTTCTGGTTACATAAGTCCATAATTTCTTGCAAAAAGAATTATAAATAATAATTCTGATAATTCTGGATGATATTAAATTTGCCCCTCAATGTCTCAATAAGCACTATTGCAATTTGCTTATTTTTTAAAATTATTTTATCGTATATGTAGTGTAGAGAAAATATTGTTACAAACCTGTAATTTTGCTTTCTAGCACAAGTAGTGTCATAGTAAGAAAGACAGTTTCACGACTAGCCTTGTGGATGTTGTCGTGCGTCGCGTCAGCGATCCCAGAGCTTAGCAACAAACGGTTACTTGGCGACGAATTTGGCTATAAAAGGAATAATGCAGGAAACTTCAAGAATTTTAACGATTCATCCCTTAGGAACCGAGATAAGCCTGACTGGCTTAGAAGCTTTTAGGCCTATCTCCCGGGGATTTTAAAAGGCTGGCACTCTCAAACTGCAGATTGTGGTGAATAGAATCGTGGCCGGAGTCGTAGACAAGTAACTATTCCTCGAAGCAACGGCGGAGTGCCAGCATTGTGTGGAGCGAGTGCTACTGCTGTGTACCTAGTTCTGTTGCCAGTTGTGAAAGCAGCGTTGAGTTCTTTATGTGGAATATCCAATATTGAGATGGTGATACAGCTAAAGCGAGGGGCAGTGAGAGGTTTCAGCCGACTGGAGAAACCGTAGAGTGAAACTCCGAGGAACCCTTCTCTTTCTGAATTCTTTCTTGAGGTTTTAGGTTCTGTGGAAGTTTTTATTATCGGTTTTCTATTTGTGAGCTACTGTTGTCGTTCCGTGCTGCTGCGTGTTCCTCTCGGCTGTACATATTTGCCTTCTTTGTGCCATCCTTCCTTCGTGTCAATAAATGTCGTTGTTGTTTCTTACTGAGACCTGCTGATTGTGTTCTCATACCATACACCCCACTACGAAACGAGCTCGGTGAAATCCTTAACAGTATTATATTGGTCAAAAATTTCGAACTTCTAGATTTGGCCGAATCACCATGTTTTTGACCTCCACTTTTTGGGAAAATACATTTTTGAAAATATTCGTCTGTCTGTTTGACACAAAGGCAACTCATAAACGCTTTGAGTTGAATGGTTGAAATTTGGTATAGGGACAGTATATGAAATCTGCAGATTTCCTTGAATTTTTGAATTAAATTTGTTTAAAGGAAGTTCGGCTGTCCAGTTGTTCAAATATAAGTTAACATGATAACTACTAAACGAACATTGCTTTAGATATAACAGTGAGAATATAGGTCAGAACATCTATAGAGTAGGCACCTGTTAAAGCTGCGAACAAAACCAGCAAAGGATTGGCAGTCTGTCAGTTTAAACTTTTAAACAAATATTAACGATATAATAAAAAATGCACGAATGAAAATATATCAAATTAGGTAAGAAATTTTGTGGCTACAAATGCAGTTTTATACCAGATCTTTGTTTCAATGTATCTAGAAAAATGCGTCTAAAACATAAATTCGAATTTTGATTACGTTTAACAACATGCTAGGAATTAGTCACCGAAAATTCGCCAAAAAGGGCACGATAGATTCAGTAAAAAGGTAAATCCACAACAAAATTAATATTTCTCAACTATTGTACGTCAATGTCTTGCAAGTCGTTCACTGCCATAAGAAGTTAATTAGAGAATATGTGAGAAAGTTTTTGAGAAACCACTCCTGCAGGTTGTTTTGTCTATGTATCTGAAAGATCTATACACTTTGATTCATATTTTTTAGTAGGAAAATTTCCTCTCCTCAATATATGAAATCCGTACTCAAACAAAACTAATTTATCTAGTTAATAATATGAAAACTGCAAAAGATCATGGAAAACTTTTTTTTTTATATTTACAGTTCGTATCAAAATCTCAAACAATTTTTCTTTCGTAAAAATAATTATTGTAATCTATAACGGTTAAAAAAAGTTTGAATTAAAATATTTAAACTATTTACCGTACTCTTTTATTACTGTTTTTATATCAAGGGTAAATAAACTATATTTAAAAGAAGAAAAAAACATAAAAGAAGAAAAACTCACAGAAATTTATAAATTCCTTGAAAGAAGATATTTAGAGGTATAAAATTCCACAGAGAATCTTCAAAACTTCGTCATCGTTCAAACAAATGAATAATTTACTCACTTTTTTCATTCTAATATCCAATATTCGTAAGACAGAAATAACTACTATATTATAAACAAAAGATTTTCGAAAAGTATAAAAAAAGATCCAAAGATAATTATAACAAAGTTACTTTATAATTAACATCCTTCTATCAAACTTTTTAATGTCAGTTTATTGTACTGGATATGGTGCATGCATGATACTATGATAAGGGCGATAAATTACGTCCAAAAATAGATACCCACCATTTGCAACGCAGTGAAATTAAATGAAGCATATCTGACAAGATATATCTCCTGATAAACAAACTGGAAGAATTATGGTTATTTTTAAACTCATAAATTTGGTGATGCTAGTACAAGTTATAATGGGAAAACGAACGATTAGTGCTTAATGGATTAATAGTAATTGTTTTTAATGGGTTTTGCTTTTCACTTTAATGATACTTTCATGAAACAGGTGTTTGTGATGCTTATATGATAAATATGATAGATTCTTTGGTTATAGATTGTGTGAAATATTTTTAAAAACATTAAAAGTTATAAGCCGTTTATTTTGAAAATGGGGCAGGCTCATTTTTTTGTTATTGCAGATGTTTAAAGGTTTGCATCTCAATAAATCAAAGGTGTATACATATATACATACATATATACTTTTCGACATCTCTCCTTATTGTTTTTTTTATTATAATTTTTTAATAACTCTTGCAGAGAAAATTGATGCCTCAAAACCAATGACACGTCAATTTGCAGCTAGCACATTTTGTGACTTCATAAACATCAACCTTAAACAATATCTTGTTCTATCATAAAAAAAGACAAAGCAAATTTCTTTGATTCTGTGAAAGACGTATTAATGGGAACCATTACATTTCGGAAATGATGGCTGAAAAAACCCAATAACGGTCTTTTTGCGAAAGAATTTCGAGAAATACTTTCATTCATAATAATTTTCTGGAAATCAAACGCCTACTGCAAGAAAACTGGAAGCAACTTTCTAATGTTATGTGATTAAGTGGATTAAAGCACTGACTTTTATTTCTAGTCTGTTTAAGCTTATGAGACACGCAATTAACTGTTGGAAATGAAGATTTTACCTTTACCAAACAGAGAAAAAGCGGTGTAAGTCACTATAACTGTCTTCATTTACTAAGTGAATTCTATAATGAGAGTAAGGTGATTCTTCACAGCAAATGAAAATGATTGCTTCCCTTAAAAGTCATATTGAACAAAGGAAGAAGGGTCAATGAATGAAATGACAAATATTAAAAGATTCCATTCCCGATTTTCATTAAATTTAATTGGTCGAGAAAAGAAAAAGGATTGGAAAATTTAATATTGAGAGTTGAAAATTTAATATCGAGAAAAGATTGGAAAGATATTAATATCTGGTAATCAATGTTGATTAAAATGCATGCAGTTAGATTTCTGTTTCAAATATTGATTTAAAATTGATTTCATTGCTTTTTCATGTTATCCTTACAATTAATGAAAATGAATGTTTGTGTCCGTATCGATCTATGTATGTGTGCAGTGTTCAACTGCACATATACACAGATACCATCTGCTTTAAGATTATCAAATCTGGCTCCTAAGAAATACTTACATACCATCCGAGGAAATATCTACCTCGGAGAAATATTTTTTGAAATTTACATTAGAATTTTAATTAAAAATTGAGTTAATTTTCTGCGTTTTCCCTCCATAACTTTTGAATTAATATTTCGCAAAAATAATTTTTTCTTAAAAATATCACTTTTTAGAGATATTATTTTAATAACCCTGTAAATTTTTTCTGTGTCTGTGGTGATATCTTAATAAAACAGATAACATCTGCGGGACATGAGCATGCTTTTGCCCTGTGGTTATGTTACTGGCCTTCAGATCCAAAGGTCCCGCTTTCTATTCTGAGCCAACATCACCTTCCCTCTAATTCAAACAGTTTTCCTTTTTTCATCAAATATGTAATCGCGTGATATTTTTTTTTCATTTTTGAATGCAAAGGAGGAAAGATAATGTTTAATATCTGTTTAATGTTAAAATACTGTTACTGTTAAAATTCACTGTTAAAGATAATGTTTAATGTTTAATAATAATAATAGGGAAGTGGAGTTACAGTATCGTGAAATAGGATGAAAACTGTACATCTACGTATTATTGCGCTGTGCTATCATGAGACTATTCTTCATAAGAAAGGCTCATCTATGAAATGAACAAAATATATTTAAGACTATTAAAATAACATGCCATTGATATCTGACGATTTGACACTATCAAGGACGAAGAGTTATATCTACATGTTGAAATTATACTTGCTAACCAACTGCTCACTAAGATGCGATTTTTTTTCTCATAAAATATAAGTAAAGTTAAATTGAATAAAACATTCATGGTAGTAGTCTTGTTTCCAGATTTCAAAATTTTTAAATTCACAATTTCTTTTCCTTTTTTTGATAAAACAAAACTGGAATAAGACTGATAAAAAATGCTAAACTAATATTAAATGCAAATGAAGGAATGGGCATCTTGTGAATCAAATTTTATAATGAAATTCATAGAAAATAAAGTTTCTTACTTTATTTCTTGTTTTTAAATATATACCAGCAATATTTAGAAACTTTCAGAATTTTACACGAGGCTACTCAGACTTATTAATAATATCACATAAATGACAAACTTTTTTTATACAATGAAAAACATTTCCTTTAATAAAAAAGAATTATTGATTATCGAACGTAATCCAGAATAAGATGGATGGTTGTAGGAAAAGCTGCACATTGCCAATAAAAATAATTTTCTTCTTATATTATACTAATAAATATACAATACATTTTTTTGAGCGGAAAATATTTTCATATATTTTATGGAAATTTTTCACAAAATTTCCGTTTAATCGAAAAGATGATATAATTACTAATGAAGAATAAAAATATTTTTATCGTCTGAAATTTTATTTTTTATTTCCTTTGAAAACTTTAATGGCTTCAAACGATTTTTTTTATCTTAACGCTTCTTGAAAAATTAAAGCTTTTACCAAAGGATTTTTTAAAAATTCTACCGAAAACTTATTACTCTCATAATTTGTAAATCAATTAAAATATTGCAAGATATAATGTGGGGGGAAATAAGTAAAATTATTTAAGATATCTATAACTTTTCTTTCAATCAGAATGACCAAAATTAAGAAGAATCGTATACATTTATATTTATAAGAAAACAGAGATTTTAATGATTAAAAATGAAGATATATTATAATAAAGAAAGTTATCTTCAGGCATTTTAATAATATAAAATCATCCCTAATTTATCATATTTTTGGGAGAAATTACATTTACATTTTCATTTAACATATGACAAGATCAAATAAATAAACTTTTAAAATATATATTGTAAAAGTTTAGTTGTTACTTTGGCACTTTACAAGCACTTTACAAGCACGTTGACAGCTCTTTGTCAGAGATTTATGCCGAAATGAGCGTTTCTTGTTTTTTTCATAGCGTCAACTATGGCTAAGAGTACGATTTAGCTGCTTCATGCGTTACATTCGCTTGCATAACCCCTTTTTACAGGGGAGCACATTTATACATCTCACAGATAGAACACAGATGCCCGAACCGGTTTTCGAATCCAGAAAGTCTAGGTCAGGAAGAAACCATGCTGCCCTTATGCTAGAACGTCGGGAACAACTTTATAAAATTAAAGCTTCCATTTTTGAACAACAAATGAATAAATATATTTGTCTATAAATCAGAAAATGTGAAAACAAAACACGTACATTTCAAAGCAAAGCTATTCAGTGTCCGTCTTTGTAATTAGCTATTTATTATAATCAATAAAAGCACAAAATCGAAATACGTATAACTGAAAGTCATCATGTATTTTTATAAGTCAAATTTTTATTTATTTTAGAAAATCAAGTAGCAACTGACTCTACCTCTGAAGAAGATTTTGTCTAAAGAAAATCAGTAATCTGAATGCATGAAATAAATATGTCAAATACTTCCAAATTTGTTGAATGGCTTAGCTCACATTTTACAAGTTGAGTGAAGTCACAAATTAAATTATTACAAGTTATATGAAGTCATTCAAATAATGTTAATATTTGTCAGTGTATATAAACACCAAGGAAAATTTCAAACCCTTGTGAAACACGGCCCTAATTTTCGTAGTCAGACGAGCACAAAGTCCTTCTGAAACCACATTGTTCAGAAACAGCAAAGTTTAGTAAGATTGTGTGGCAACAGCGATGTGTTTCTATTTGAAAAAAAACTTCCACCAGTTAGCTTATTTACCTTTAATCAGTGACTTCTTGTTTATGTGTTTTGTTGAAATTCATAGTAAGTAAAGTAAAATAAAACTAGCGTTGTTATTTAAAAAGGTTTCTTTCATTCGTCCATTGGGTAAAATAAAATAAACGTAAACCTTGAATTTTCAAACAAACATAATTACCAAGACAAAGCAAATACACATGATAACAGATATCGGTTTATTCCAAAATGAGAGGGACTTCATTAGAACCATTCTGACCTGCAAACTGAAAGTTAATGTCTTCGAATCGATGGATTACGTGAGTCGTTACGATTAGGAGATGACAGGAGACAATTGAATATTGGTTGCTCCCCACTTTTCTCTGAAAAACACCTAAACAAAGTTTTTCAGAATGAAGGCTCTTGTTACTTCAAGATTCGAAGCAACTTTCTGATGTTTACAGATTTGGTGAATGAAAAAGAAAAGGCCAATTCCTAATCCCGTTACAGTTGCCGGAGATGCTAATGAATGGTTGCTAATAATATGACCAATTCAATTGCATCAATGCAAGTTTATTAAACAGAAAATGCAAATTGTTTGCTAAAAGTACGACTTTTTGATCCTACAAATCCTTTAATATTCTTTTTTTTTTTGTAAAATAATCGTCATCTAAAAATGTGTAATGTAAGCTGAAATAGATGTTAATGTTCATTTCAGATAAAATTCTTCTTTTTATATTTTACATACCAAGTTCCACTAAAATTTCAATATAAATTCAAATAAATTCGAGATTTTTAGCTTTAACCACTATGCATATTCAAACTTATAATGCGAGGTTGAATGTTAGATTTGTAAACAAAAAGCAAAAAAATTTAAAAAATTCTGCCAGATAGTACGGAGACAAGTTCTTACAGTGTTGTAGAAGAAAATAATATTTAATATATTTTTACGTTTAAACTTTTTTTTACAAACATTATTTTTTCAAATTAGCTATACATATTGATTCATTTCTTTTACTATTTCTTCCTCAATTAGCAGAAATATATCATCAAGCTCGGAAAAGTGAAATTTCCCTGTCTAAAGCGAATGTGAGAAAAGAGCCATTAAAAATATTTAGAAATGAATTAATTGCGAAATGGAAAAGGAATGTAAGTTTTTTTGCATGATTTGTTTAATTAATCTGAATCTTTTGGATGATAGTATGCATATAAAACATAAAAAAATAAAAAGGCGAATCAAAATTAGAAATCATTGAAGAATTGAGATGAAAATTAGAATTTATAGGCCCATCGTCGTTTAAAATCTTGAGAATTCGAACACAGTATTGAATACAGTTGATCTTAATTTTGGCAGATATTTTTTTTATTTTTCCGCGATTGCTTTTCTAAAAGAAATAAATAAAATGAATTTTTCTGAACAGAAAATTGATTTTCTTTAGGTTTGTAATTTACAAATGAACGGTAGACAAATTTAGCTAGCAAAAGCAAACTCAACCAACTTTAATTTTGGCATCTTTTTTGCGGTTTTGAGCTTTTATCTCTAACAAAAACAGATTAACAAATTGTTTTTGATGGAAAATTAAATTCATGCAGTTGTATTAATTATAAGTAAGAAAAAGGTAAGATTGGATTATTTCTAAAAAACTCGTATTAAAAAAAATACCAATGGAAATAAGCTAACAGTTTAGCCCTTATTTAGGTCTAGCCGTATAAATATTATAGCCGTATTCATAAATATTAAACATGGCAGTGTGTGTGTGTTGGCCCCTTTATAAGAGAGGCCGTTAAAATACTAAATTGTTTAAACACACACAGGCACACACTGGAAGATGGAAATATGTCCCTGTGAACGATTATTTTCTAAAATTTTAATTATAAGTTTTACCAATTAAAAATAAATGCAAAATCTCTATACTTTTTCACCATATTTTCCATAATTATAACAATATAAAAATTATCTTCGTTTTATTGTAAAATTCATTAAATTATCTTTTTATTTGTACCAACTTACTTGCGGTTCAATTTATGCCTATTTTTAGTCAATATTTTAAAATATTTTAAGTATATTTTGCAACAATATATTTCGTTCAAATCGTTTACTTCTTAATGATAATATATGAAACAGTTCCTTATTTTGCCATTAAAAGTGATCTGTATTTGTTTTACAAAGATGCACTTTTAATAGACTTCTGTTAAATTTTGTACGGAATATACTATATGACCCAAAAATGTTGCCAAATTTGCTGATAAAATTAATTTAAATTTAATAAATTAGGAAAAAATCATTAAAATGATTTTAAGACTAATATATATCAATATAACCAAAGGCAAAGAAAGTTTCAAATACTTGAAAATACGTCCCTCATTTCCCAATTAAGCCAGACGAGCACAAAGTAGTTCTGAATTTTAAACAGCATAATTACCGAGACAAAGCAGATGCATACGACAACAGATGTCGGTTTGTTTTGAAAGGACTTCAAATTACTTTGTTTTAACTTCATTAGAAGAATTCAACCCAGCCTACCAAAAGCTAATTTCTTTGTTTTTGAACATCGACAGATTATGTTAACCGTCAAGCTTAGGAGAAGACAGATGACAATTGAATACGAGTTACACTCTGCCTTTCCGACAAAGTTTACCAGAATTAAAGCTCCCGTTATTTGAAGATTCGAAGCAGCTTTCTGATGTTTGCCGATGTAATGAATGAAAACGAAGTGGCTAATTCCGTTACAGTTACGGGAGCTGCTAATGAAGGTTGCCAAGAAAGATTTTACTTCGAACAATCTCTCCTTCGGGGAAAAAGACTTAAGTTTGAGTGGCGAGAACTTTATCACTGTAACTGTGTTCATTTACAGAGAGAATTGGACAATGTGCTGAAATCCTTTCAAAATAAGTGAGAATGACTGTTTCGTCTCTTACATTTTTAACGTTTGACAAACGACGGCTTGTATTTTTCAAACAATGATGAAACATAAATATTTTTTTTGTTTCTAAGCAGAATGCATTCATTGTAGTTTTAAGGAGGAGAAAATACACATAAGTAAAATATCAAAAAATTGGTTATCTTCAAACATGATTGTTTTTTAATATATATTTGATTTTTTTTGTCAAAAAAGTATTTAATATGGGCAAATTTAAAAACATTTATATTAAAACATTAAAAAACATCAGAAGTTTCTTTTTTTCAAAATCCAGATATCTTAATTACATAGTGCCTCAATTTATCAACTTAACACGCATGACTTAATTCACAATTTAAAAATAAAACGACTTATAAAGTTGATTTAACTAACCCAGTATTTTCACTGAAATTTATTGGACCGAAATTATGTAAGCAAATGTATGATGATCATAGCCAATGAGATAATAATTATTATTTAATGTTTAGACCCGTCTGTATAATTAAAAAATATTCATCATTTAAGACTTTGTACTTAAGTCGATTCAGTTTACAATGCCAAACTAAACAAATCATCGTTTATAACGCTATTTTACTCATACGAAAATGAATTTTAAAAATTCACAGAAAGAAATTGCCTTATTAATGCGTATAAAAGTAAGTGTTTGTCTACGGGTAGATACGATGCGTTTGTGACATCCAGGCAAATTTTACAGCTATGAAATTCGGCGTAGTTATAATGATTTTGAAATCCAAATTTTAAAATCTAATACATAGTTTTTGCTACTTTGGCTGATTTTTCGCCTATATTTGCCCATTGATCATTTCTAATGGTTGCTGAAGAAAAAAACAAAACAGTGAGATCGAAGAGATCAAACAATTGTATTCAAAAGAAACATTTCTCACATTTCTGATGTAATTTACCGTATTGTGGAAAATCATTGTTAATAATTTTTGTTCCCTAAATTTGAAGAATTAAGATTAAAGTTCCTATCATTTTTAAAAAACAATCAAAAACGTTGTTTACTAAACAGTTACAAAAAACTCGCACATTATCTATCACAAAATAATGTTTTGTTTTATCTGATTGCTAATAACCATTGCTTTATTTGAATCCCAGATTCTACGCAAAAAATTAAATAGTCTTAACAAAAATAAGAAGTCAATAACATTTAAAAAAAAAAATCGACATCTTTTAAATATTGAATATCACAACAGCGTTGCCACTTTAGCTAAATTAAAAAAATTGTAACAGCGCTGCCATCCATTTAAAATTTTGAATCACAAACGTAAATTTAACAATATTGAAGACCAAAAAGTTACCTTTTTAATGATATTAATCTTTGAAACAAAAATTAAATTTCTATTTTTAATGATTTTTTAAATTTAAAAATAATTTTACCATATTTACCATCAATATAGCTCTCATGAAATAAAAATTAAATTGAACCTGCCCGAGAAAGTTACGTGTACCTGTGGAAAAATTAGCTTTTATGAACAAGTTGCCATCACATTGAAAAAAACTCAAATTAAACAATAAATGTGGGTTTGAGGGTTCATCTCCAAACCAGTAATGATGAGAATTCGATGTTAAATATTGTTTAATTAACAATTAAAGGGACATGATACAACATTTAAAATAATGAAAAAGTAAGGCTACACTAATTAAAGAATCACAACATCAAATCATCATAAAGCGTTTGTTCTGCATCATATCGTAACGTATGGTGCGAAGTCTTCTATGTTTGGCGGAGGAGGCTAGCGCCATCACGTCATTCTCTTGCGTGTTGCCATCGCTTAGGACTAAATATATCTCCCATAAATTAAATTTTATAGCAAATGAAATAAATATGCAATAATATTTAAAAAGTAAATCCAAAATTTAGCATCATTCCTTTTAATTCCGTTATCCTTTAAAAATATTTTGAGATAATTTTTGATAGATTTTTCGACTTTTACCGAGAATTTAAAATGATCAAAATACTTTTTTCCTAATTGATTCTAATTCTGATGAGTTCCACAATATTTTTCTCACGCCAGTTACGAGAATCTTATGGATAATTTTTATTTTTTATTGGTGTGACAAGAAGCAAAATTGGGAAATGAAGAAACATGAAAACGATTTGCATACTTATTTGGATCTTTTGCAGAAATTTGTTTAATTTCATTCTCTCTTGTTCTTACTTTAAATAATCTTTATTTTTAACAATTCCATAATTTATCGTCTGAGTTTAACAAGCGATATCAATATCAAAAATGAATAAATAAACATGAAAAAACATTATTTTTTTACATGACCGTAGCTTTATTTATTTTATGGATTTGATTTTATTGACAGCATTTTTATATCAGGGCTAATGTTTTCTGTGGACTTCGAGTCTCTAATAATGAAATAAAGAAAAAGGTATTAATGCGTGTTCATATTTTATAGGACAGACTATTTGATCTAGAAATATGAAATTTGTCATAAATATATTTTGAAATATGGAAATAGGCTCCTTGAAGCGATTGATTTGAAATTTAAAATTGTTTTTACGAATTAAAAATTTTGCAAAATGTTGATTTTTTTCTTGCATTAGCTTCTTAAAATATTATTACACAAAAATTAATTTTTGCACTATTTTGAAGTGCAAAAAATCAACTAAAAGTTATTTATCCTGATGTGAGTCAACACACATGCATACGAAGTAAAAAAAATATGTTGAAAACTAATAGGGAAAAAAAGTCAATAGCTAAGTAATTAGTAGCAAGAATTAAACGTAGTATATTCTTATTTGTCCCATAATTCTTATTTAGAGTTAGTTATACAAGAAATGAATTGATTTGAATTAAAAGTTTTTCCTTGTTTTCGTGCCGAATCTCTCAAAGCAGGCAATGATTTATGACTCATTTTGAAATCTAAGTAAATGATAAAAATTTTTTCAAAAAGCAATGTAAAATTATTTTTGCAGTAAAGTTTTCTATTCACGGAAAGGATATATTTATCTTCTCTTTGAGTACAAAAAAAAATATCTGAAAAAAATATAATAAAAAAAACATTAATCGTTTTCTGTCAAAGAAATAAGCTAACAACTTTTTGGATAAAATACATTTAGCTAATGAGATTGAACAAAAATCCAATTTGTTTATTCTAGGGTATGGAAATTTAGAATGGTTTCT